>CM024611.1:48688613-49083291 GCA_014182575.1 Eucalyptus decipiens | reverse complement strand
TTTGGAAGCCATGTATCTCGACAGATTTCCAACACTCGTGTTTTTCAGCCAAAAAATGGCCGGAAAGGGAATTTTCTAAGGAAAAACGGGAATTTTCTCTGTGGAGTCTTCGTGTTCTTGTTTTAGCGGGATTCTAGAGTTTCGGGATGTCAAAATGATGGCACGGATTGATCGAATGCCTTTGGAAGCCATGTATCTCGACAGATTTCCAACACTCGTGTTTTTCAGCCAAAAAATGGCCGGAAAGGGAATTTTCTAAGGAAAAACGGGGAATTTTCTCTGTGGAGTCTTCGTGTTCTTGTTTTAGCGGGATTCTAGAGTTTCGGGATGTCCAAAATGATGGCACGGATTGATCGAATGCCTTTGGAAGCCATGTATCTCGACAGATTTCCAACACTCGTGTTTTTCAGCCAAAAAATGGCCGGAAAGGGAATTTTCTAAGGAAAAACGGGGAATTTTCTCTGTGGAGTCTTCGTGTTCTTGTTTTAGCGGGATTCTAGAGTTTCGGGATGTCCAAAATGATGGCATGGATTGATCTAATGCCTTTGGAAGCCATGTATCTCGACAGATTTCCAACACTCGTGTTTTTTCAGCCAAAAAATGGCCGGAAAGGGAATTTTCTAAGGAAAAACGGGAATTTTCTCTGTGGAGTCTTCGTGTTCTTGTTTTAGCGGGATTCTAGAGTTTCGGGATGTGCAAAATGATGGCACGGATTGATCGAATGCCTTTGGAAGCCATGTATCTCGACAGATTTCCAACACTCGTGTTTTTTCAGCCAAAAAATGGCCGGAAAGGGAATTTTCTAAGGAAAAACGGGGAATTTTCTCTGTGGAGTCTTCGTGTTCTTGTTTTAGCGGGATTCTAGAGTTTCGGGATGTCCAAAATGATGGCACGGATTGATCGAATGCCTTTGGAAGCCATGTATCTCGACAGATTTCCAACACTCGTGTTTTTCAGCCAAAAAATGGCCGGAAAGGGAATTTTCTAAGGAAAAACGGGAATTTTCTCTGTGGAGTCTTCGTGTTCTTGTTTTAGCGGGATTCTAGAGTTTCGGGATGTCCAAAATGATGGCACGGATTGATCGAATGCCTTTGGAAGCCATGTATCTCGACAGATTTCCAACACTCGTGTTTTTCAGCCAAAAAATGGCCGGAAAGGGAATTTTCTAAGGAAAAACGGGAATTTTCTCTGTGGAGTCTTCGTGTTCTTGTTTTAGCGGGATTCTAGAGTTTCAGGATGTCAAAATGATGGCACGGATTGATCGAATGCCTTTGGAAGCCATGTATCTCGACAGATTTCCAACACTCGTGTTTTTCAGCCAAAAAATGGCCGGAAAGGGAATTTTCTAAGGAAAAACGGGAATTTTCTCTGTGGAGTCTTCGTGTTCTTGTTTTAGCGGGATTCTAGAGTTTCGGGATGTCCAAAATGATGGCACGGATTGATCGAATGCCTTTGGAAGCCATGTATCTCGACGGATTTCCATCACTCGTGTTTTATCAGCCAAAAAATGGCCGGAAAGGGAATTTTCTAAGGAAAAACGGGGAATTTTCTCTGTGGAGTCTTCGAGTTCTTGTTTTAGCGGGAAACTAGAGTGTCGGGATGTCCAAAATGATGGCACGGATTGATCGAATGCCTTTGGAAGCCATGTATCTCGACAGATTTCCAACACTCGTGTTTTTTCAGCAAAAAAATGGCCGGAAAGGGAATTTTCTAAGGAAAAACGGGGAATTTTCTCTGTGGAGTCTTCGTGTTCTTGTTTTGGCGGGATTCTAGAGTTTCGGGATTGTCAAAATGATGGCACGTATTGATCGAACGCCTTTGGAAGCCATGTATCTCGACAGATTTCCAACACTCGTGTTTTTTCAGCCAAAAAATGGCCGGAAAGGGAATTTTCTAAGGAAAAACGGGAATTTTCTCTGTGGAGTCTTCGTGTTCTTGTTTTAGCGGGATTCTAGAGTTTCGGGATGTCCAAAATGATGGCACGGATTGATCGAATGCCTTTGGAAGCCATGTATCTCGACAGATTTCCAACACTCGTGTTTTTTCAGCCAAAAAATGGCCGGAAAGGGAATTTTCTAAGGAAAAACGGGGGAATTTTCTCTGTGGAGTCTTCGTGTTCTTGTTTTAGCGGGATTCTAGAGTTTCGGGATGTCCAAAATGATGGCACGGATTGATCGAATGCCTTTGGAAGCCATGTATCTCGACAGATTTCCAACACTCGTGTTTTTCAGCCAAAAAATGGCCGGAAAGGGAATTTTCTAAGGAAAAACGGGGAATTTTCTCTGTGGAGTCTTCGTGTTCTTGTTTTAGCGGGATTCTAGAGTTTCGGGATGTCCAAAATGATGGCACGGATTGATCGAATGCCTTTGGAAGCCATGTATCTCGACAGATTTCCAACACTCGTGTTTTTCAGCCAAAAAATGGCCGGAAAGGGAATTTTCTAAGGAAAAACGGGGAATTTTCTCTGTGGAGTCTTCGTGTTCTTGTTTTAGCGGGATTCTAGAGTTTCGGGATGTCAAAATGATGGCACGGATTGATCGAATGCCTTTGGAAGCCATGTATCTCGACAGATTTCCAACACTCGTGTTTTTCAGCCAAAAAATGGCCGGAAAGGGAATTTTCTAAGGAAAAACGGGGAATTTTCTCTGTGGAGTCTTCGTGTTCTTGTTTTAGCGGGATTCTAGAGTTTCGGGATGTCCAAAATGATGGCACGGATTGATCGAATGCCTTTGGAAGCCATGTATCTCGACAGATTTCCAACACTCGTGTTTTTCAGCCAAAAAATGGCCGGAAAGGGAATTTTCTAAGGAAAAACGGGGAATTTTCTCTGTGGAGTCTTCGTGTTCTTGTTTTAGCGGGATTCTAGAGTTTCGGGATGTCAAAATGATGGCACGGATTGATCGAATGCCTTTGGAAGCCATGTATCTCGACAGATTTCCAACACTCGTGTTTTTCAGCCAAAAAATGGCCGGAAAGGGGAATTTTCTAAGGAAAAACGGGAATTTTCTCTGTGGAGTCTTCGTGTTCTTGTTTTAGCGGGATTCTAGAGTTTCAGGATGTCCAAAATGATGGCACGGATTGATCGAATGCCTTTGGAAGCCATGTATCTCGACAGATTTCCAACACTCGTGTTTTTCAGCCAAAAAATGGCCGGAAAGGGAATTTTCTAAGGAAAAACGGGGAATTTTCTCTGTGGAGTCTTCGTGTTCTTGTTTTAGCGGGATTCTAGAGTTTCGCGATGTCCAAAATGATGGCACGGATTGATCGAATTTCTTTGGAAGCCATGTATCTCGACAGATTTCCAACACTCGTGTTTTTTCAGCCAAAAAATGGCCGGAAAGGGAATTTTCTAAGGAAAAACGGGAATTTTCTCTGTGGAGTCTTCGTGTTCTTGTTTTAGCGGGATTCTAGAGTTTCGGGATGTCCAAAATGATGGCATGGATTGATCGAATGCCTTTGGAAGCCATGTATCTCGACAGATTTCCAACACTCGTGTTTTTTCAGCCAAAAAATGGCCGGAAAGGGAATTTTCTAAGGAAAAACGGGGAATTTTCTCTGTGGAGTCTTCGTGTTCTTGTTTTAGCGGGATTCTAGAGTTTCGGGATGTCCAAAATGATGGCACGGATTGATCGAATGCCTTTGGAAGCCATGTATCTCGACAGATTTCCAACACTCGTGTTTTTCAGCCAAAAAATGGCCGGAAAGGGAATTTTCTAAGGAAAAACGGGAATTTTCTCTGTGGAGTCTTTGTGTTCTTGTTTTAGCGGGATTCTAGAGTTTCGGGATGTCCAAAATGATGGCACGGATTGATCGAATGCCTTTGGAAGCCATGTATCTCGACAGATTTCCAACACTCGTGTTTTTCAGCCAAAAAATGGCCGGAAAGGGAATTTTCTAAGGAAAAACGGGAATTTTCTCTGTGGAGTCTTCGTGTTCTTGTTTTAGCGGGATTCTAGAGTTTCGGGATGTCCAAAATGATGGCACGGATTGATCGAATGCCTTTGGAAGCCATGTATCTCGACAGATTTCCAACACTCGTGTTTTTCAGCCAAAAAATGGCCGGAAAGGGAATTTTCTAAGGAAAAACGGGAATTTTCTCTGTGGAGTCTTCGTGTTCTTGTTTTAGCGGGATTCTAGAGTTTCGGGATGTCCAAAATGATGGCACGGATTGATCGAATGCCTTTGGAAGCCATGTATCTCGACAGATTTCCAACACTCGTGTTTTTCAGCCAAAAAATGGCCGGAAAGGGAATTTTCTAAGGAAAAACGGGAATTTTCTCTGTGGAGTCTTCGTGTTCTTGTTTTAGCGGGATTCTAGAGTTTCGGGATGTCCAAAATGATGGCACGGATTGATCGAATGCCTTTGGAAGCCATGTATCTCGACAGATTTCCAACACTCGTGTTTTTCAGCCAAAAAATGGCCGGAAAGGGAATTTTCTAAGGAAAAACGGGGAATTTTCTCTGTGGAGTCTTCGTGTTCTTGTTTTAGCGGGATTCTAGAGTTTCGGGATGTCCAAAATGATGGCACGGATTGATCGAATGCCTTTGGAAGCCATGTATCTCGACAGATTTCCAACACTCGTGTTTTTCAGCCAAAAAATGGCCGGAAAGGGAATTTTCTAAGGAAAAACGGGGAATTTTCTCTGTGGAGTCTTCGTGTTCTTGTTTTAGCGGGATTCTAGAGTTTCGGGATGTCCAAAATGATGGCACGGATTGATCGAATGCCTTTGGAAGCCATGTATCTCGACAGATTTCCAACACTCGTGTTTTTTCAGCCAAAAAATGGCCGGAAAGGGAATTTTCTAAGGAAAAACGGGAATTTTCTCTGTGGAGTCTTCGTGTTCTTGTTTTAGCGGGATTCTAGAGTTTCGGGATGTCCAAAATGATGGCACGGATTGATCGAATGCCTTTGGAAGCCATGTATCTCGACAGATTTCCAACACTCGTGTTTTTCAGCCAAAAAATGGCCGGAAAGGGAATTTTCTAAGGAAAAACGGGGAATTTTCTCTGTGGAGTCTTCGTGTTCTTGTTTTAGCGGGATTCTAGAGTTTCGGGATGTCCAAAATGATGGCACGGATTGATCGAATGCCTTTGGAAGCCATGTATCTCGACAGATTTCCAACACTCGTGTTTTTCAGCCAAAAAATGGCCGGAAAGGGAATTTTCTAAGGAAAAACGGGAATTTTCTCTGTGGAGTCTTCGTGTTCTTGTTTTAGCGGGATTCTAGAGTTTCGGGATGTCAAAATGATGGCACGGATTGATCGAATGCCTTTGGAAGCCATGTATCTCGACAGATTTCCAACACTCGTGTTTTTCAGCCAAAAAATGGCCGGAAAGGGAATTTTCTAAGGAAAAACGGGAATTTTCTCTGTGGAGTCTTCGTGTTCTTGTTTTAGCGGGATTCTAGAGTTTCGGGATGTCAAAATGATGGCACGGATTGATCGAATGCCTTTGGAAGCCATGTATCTCGACAGATTTCCAACACTCGTGTTTTTCAGCCAAAAAATGGCCGGAAAGGGAATTTTCTAAGGAAAAACGGGAATTTTCTCTGTGGAGTCTTCGTGTTCTTGTTTTAGCGGGATTCTAGAGTTTCGGGATGTCCAAAATGATGGCACGGATTGATCGAATGCCTTTGGAAGCCATGTATCTCGACAGATTTCCAACACTCGTGTTTTTCAGCCAAAAAATGGCCGGAAAGGGAATTTTCTAAGGAAAAACGGGAATTTTCTCTGTGGAGTCTTCGTGTTCTTGTTTTAGCGGGATTCTAGAGTTTCGGGATGTCCAAAATGATGGCACGGATTGATCGAATGCCTTTGGAAGCCATGTATCTCGACAGATTTCCAACACTCGTGTTTTTCAGCCAAAAAATGGCCGGAAAGGGAATTTTCTAAGGAAAAACGGGAATTTTCTCTGTGGAGTCTTCGTGTTCTTGTTTTAGCGGGATTCTAGAGTTTCGGGATGTCCAAAATGATGGCACGGATTGATCGAATGCCTTTGGAAGCCATGTATCTCGACAGATTTCCAACACTCGTGTTTTTCAGCCAAAAAATGGCCGGAAAGGGAATTTTCTAAGGAAAAACGGGGAATTTTCTCTGTGGAGTCTTCGTGTTCTTGTTTTAGCGGGATTCTAGAGTTTCGGGATTGTCAAAATGATGGCACGGATTGATCGAATGCCTTTGGAAGCCATGTATCTCGACAGATTTCCAACACTCGTGTTTTTTCAGCCAAAAAATGGCCGGAAAGGGAATTTTCTAAGGAAAAACGGGAATTTTCTCTGTGGAGTCTTCGTGTTCTTGTTTTAGCGGGATTCTAGAGTTTCGGGATGTCCAAAATGATGGCACGGATTGATCGAATGCCTTTGGAAGCCATGTATCTCGACAGATTTCCAACACTCGTGTTTTTCAGCCAAAAAATGGCCGGAAAGGGAATTTTCTAAGGAAAAACGGGGAATTTTCTCTGTGGAGTCTTCGTGTTCTTGTTTTAGCGGGATTCTAGAGTTTCGGGATGTCAAAATGATGGCACGGATTGATCGAATGCCTTTGGAAGCCATGTATCTCGACAGATTTCCAACACTCGTGTTTTTCAGCCAAAAAATGGCCGGAAAGGGAATTTTCTAAGGAAAAACGGGAATTTTCTCTGTGGAGTCTTCGTGTTCTTGTTTTAGCGGGATTCTAGAGTTTCGGGATGTCCAAAATGATGGCACGGATTGATCGAATGCCTTTGGAAGCCATGTATCTCGACAGATTTCCAACACTCGTGTTTTTTCAGCCAAAAAATGGCCGGAAAGGGAATTTTCTAAGGAAAAACGGGAATTTTCTCTGTGGAGTCTTCGTGTTCTTGTTTTAGCGGGATTCTAGAGTTTCGGGATGTCCAAAATGATGGCACGGATTGATCGAATGCCTTTGGAAGCCATGTATCTCGACAGATTTCCAACACTCGTGTTTTTCAGCCAAAAAATGGCCGGAAAGGGAATTTTCTAAGGAAAAACGGGGAATTTTCTCTGTGGAGTCTTCGTGTTCTTGTTTTAGCGGGATTCTAGAGTTTCGGGATGTCCAAAATGATGGCACGGATTGATCGAATGCCTTTGGAAGCCATGTATCTCGACAGATTTCCAACACTCGTGTTTTTCAGCCAAAAAATGGCCGGAAAGGGAATTTTCTAAGGAAAAACGGGAATTTTCTCTGTGGAGTCTTTGTGTTCTTGTTTTAGCGGGATTCTAGAGTTTCGCGATGTCCAAAATGATGGCACGGATTGATCGAATGCCTTTGGAAGCCATGTATCTCGACAGATTTCCAACACTCGTGTTTTTTCAGCCAAAAAATGGCCGGAAAGGGAATTTTCTAAGGAAAAACGGGGAATTTTCTCTGTGGAGTCTTCGTGTTCTTGTTTTAGCGGGATTCTAGAGTTTCGGGATGTCCAAAATGATGGCACGGATTGATCGAATGCCTTTGGAAGCCATGTATCTCGACAGATTTCCAACACTCGTGTTTTTCAGCCAAAAAATGGCCGGAAAGGGAATTTTCTAAGGAAAAACGGGGAATTTTCTCTGTGGAGTCTTCGTGTTCTTGTTTTAGCGGGATTCTAGAGTTTCGGGATGTCCAAAATGATGGCACGGATTGATCGAATGCCTTTGGAAGCCATGTATCTCGACAGATTTCCAACACTCGTGTTTTTCAGCCAAAAAATGGCCGGAAAGGGAATTTTCTAAGGAAAAACGGGAATTTTCTCTGTGGAGTCTTCGTGTTCTTGTTTTAGCGGGATTCTAGAGTTTCGGGATGTCAAAATGATGGCACGGATTGATCGAATGCCTTTGGAAGCCATGTATCTCGACAGATTTCCAACACTCGTGTTTTTCAGCCAAAAAATGGCCGGAAAGGGAATTTTCTAAGGAAAAACGGGAATTTTCTCTGTGGAGTCTTCGTGTTCTTGTTTTAGCGGGATTCTAGAGTTTCGGGATGTCCAAAATGATGGCACGGATTGATCGAATGCCTTTGGAAGCCATGTATCTCGACAGATTTCCAACACTCGTGTTTTTCAGCCAAAAAATGGCCGGAAAGGGAATTTTCTAAGGAAAAACGGGGAATTTTCTCTGTGGAGTCTTCGTGTTCTTGTTTTAGCGGGATTCTAGAGTTTCGGGATGTCCAAAATGATGGCACGGATTGATCGAATGCCTTTGGAAGCCATGTATCTCGACAGATTTCCAACACTCGTGTTTTTCAGCCAAAAAATGGCCGGAAAGGGAATTTTCTAAGGAAAAACGGGAATTTTCTCTGTGGAGTCTTCGTGTTCTTGTTTTAGCGGGATTCTAGAGTTTCGGGATGTCCAAAATGATGGCACGGATTGATCGAATGCCTTTGGAAGCCATGTATCTCGACAGATTTCCAACACTCGTGTTTTTCAGCCAAAAAATGGCCGGAAAGGGAATTTTCTAAGGAAAAACGGGGAATTTTCTCTGTGGAGTCTTCGTGTTCTTGTTTTAGCGGGATTCTAGAGTTTCAGGATGTCCAAAATGATGGCACGGATTGATCGAATGCCTTTGGAAGCCATGTATCTCGACAGATTTCCAACACTCGTGTTTTTCAGCCAAAAAATGGCCGGAAAGGGAATTTTCTAAGGAAAAACGGGAATTTTCTCTGTGGAGTCTTCGTGTTCTTGTTTTAGCGGGATTCTAGAGTTTCGGGATGTCCAAAATGATGGCACGGATTGATCGAATGCCTTTGGAAGCCATGTATCTCGACAGATTTCCAACACTCGTGTTTTTCAGCCAAAAAATGGCCGGAAAGGGAATTTTCTAAGGAAAAACGGGAATTTTCTCTGTGGAGTCTTTGTGTTCTTGTTTTAGCGGGATTCTAGAGTTTCGGGATGTCCAAAATGATGGCACGGATTGATCGAATGCCTTTGGAAGCCATGTATCTCGACAGATTTCCAACACTCGTGTTTTTCAGCCAAAAAATGGCCGGAAAGGGAATTTTCTAAGGAAAAACGAGGAATTTTCTCTGTGGAGACTTCGTGTTCTTGTTTTAGCGGGATTCTAGAGTTTCGGGATGTCCAAAATGATGGCACGGATTGATCGAATGCCTTTGGAAGCCATGTATCTCGACGGATTTCCATCACTCGTTTTTTATCAGCCAAAAAATGGCCGGAAAGGGAATTTTCTAAGGAAAAACGGGGAATTTTCTCTGTGGAGTCTTCGTGTTCTTGTTTTAGCGGGATTCTAGAGTTTCGGGATGTCCAAAATGATGGCACGGATTGATCGAATGCCTTTGGAAGCCATGTATCTCGACAGATTTCCAACACTCGTGTTTTTCAGCCAAAAAATGGCCGGAAAGGGAATTTTCTAAGGAAAAACGGGGAATTTTCTCTGTGGAGTCTTCGTGTTCTTGTTTTAGCGGGATTCTAGAGTTTCGGGATGTCCAAAATGATGGCACGGATTGATCGAATGCCTTTGGAAGCCATGTATCTCGACAGATTTCCAACACTCGTGTTTTTCAGCCAAAAAATGGCCGGAAAGGGAATTTTCTAAGGAAAAACGGGAATTTTCTCTGTGGAGTCTTCGTGTTCTTGTTTTAGCGGGATTCTAGAGTTTCGGGATGTCCAAAATGATGGCACGGATTGATCGAATGCCTTTGGAAGCCATGTATCTCGACAGATTTCCAACACTCGTGTTTTTCAGCCAAAAAATGGCCGGAAAGGGAATTTTCTAAGGAAAAACGGGGAATTTTCTCTGTGGAGTCTTCGTGTTCTTGTTTTAGCGGGATTCTAGAGTTTCGGGATGTCCAAAATGATGGCACGGATTGATCGAATGCCTTTGGAAGCCATGTATCTCGACAGATTTCCAACACTCGTGTTTTTTCAGCCAAAAAATGGCCGGAAAGGGAATTTTCTAAGGAAAAACGGGAATTTTCTCTGTGGAGTCTTCGTGTTCTTGTTTTAGCGGGATTCTAGAGTTTCGGGATGTCAAAATGATGGCACGGATTGATCGAATGCCTTTGGAAGCCATGTATCTCGACAGATTTCCAACACTCGTGTTTTTCAGCCAAAAAATGGCCGGAAAGGGAATTTTCTAAGGAAAAACGGGAATTTTCTCTGTGGAGTCTTTGTGTTCTTGTTTTAGCGGGATTCTAGAGTTTCGGGATGTCCAAAATGATGGCACGGATTGATCGAATGCCTTTGGAAGCCATGTATCTCGACAGATTTCCAACACTCGTGTTTTTCAGCCAAAAAATGGCCGGAAAGGGAATTTTCTAAGGAAAAACGGGAATTTTCTCTGTGGAGTCTTCGTGTTCTTGTTTTAGCGGGATTCTAGAGTTTCGGGATGTCCAAAATGATGGCACGGATTGATCGAATGCCTTTGGAAGCCATGTATCTCGACAGATTTCCAACACTCGTGTTTTTTCAGCCAAAAAATGGCCGGAAAGGGAATTTTCTAAGGAAAAACGGGAATTTTCTCTGTGGAGTCTTCGTGTTCTTGTTTTAGCGGGATTCTAGAGTTTCGGGATGTCCAAAATGATGGCACGGATTGATCGAATGCCTTTGGAAGCCATGTATCTCGACAGATTTCCAACACTCGTGTTTTTCAGCCAAAAAATGGCCGGAAAGGGAATTTTCTAAGGAAAAACGGGGAATTTTCTCTGTGGAGTCTTCGTGTTCTTGTTTTAGCGGGATTCTAGAGTTTCGGGATGTCCAAAATGATGGCACGGATTGATCGAATGCCTTTGGAAGCCATGTATCTCGACAGATTTCCAACACTCGTGTTTTTCAGCCAAAAAATGGCCGGAAAGGGAATTTTCTAAGGAAAAACGGGGAATTTTCTCTGTGGAGTCTTCGTGTTCTTGTTTTAGCGGGATTCTAGAGTTTCGGGATGTCCAAAATGATGGCATTGATTGATCGAATGCCTTTGGAAGCCATGTATCTCGACAGATTTCCATCACTCGTGTTTTATCAACCAAAAAATGGCCGGAAAGGGAATTTTCTAAGGAAAAACGGGGAATTTTCTCTGTGGAGTCTTTGTGTTCTTGTTTTAGCGGGATTCTAGAGAGTCGGGATGTCCAAAATGATGGCACGGATTGATCGAATGCCTTTGGAAGCCATGTATCTCGACAGATTTCCAACACTCGTGTTTTTTCAGCCAAAAAATGGCCGGAAAGGGAATTTTCTAAGGAAAAACGGGGAATTTTCTCTGTGGAGTCTTCGTGTTCTTGTTTTAGCGGGATTCTAGAGTTTCGGGATGTCCAAAATGATGGCACGGATTGATCGAATGCCTTTGGAAGCCATGTATCTCGACAGATTTCCAACACTCGTGTTTTTCAGCCAAAAAATGGCCGGAAAGGGAATTTTCTAAGGAAAAACGGGAATTTTCTCTGTGGAGTCTTTGTGTTCTTGTTTTAGCGGGATTCTAGAGTTTCGGGATGTCAAAATGATGGCACGGATTGATCGAATGCCTTTGGAAGCCATGTATCTCGACAGATTTCCAACACTCGTGTTTTTCAGCCAAAAAATGGCCGGAAAGGGAATTTTCTAAGGAAAAACGGGAATTTTCTCTGTGGAGTCTTCGTGTTCTTGTTTTAGCGGGATTCTAGAGTTTCGGGATGTCCAAAATGATGGCACGGATTGATCGAATGCCTTTGGAAGCCATGTATCTCGACAGATTTCCAACACTCGTGTTTTTCAGCCAAAAAATGGCCGGAAAGGGAATTTTCTAAGGAAAAACGGGGAATTTTCTCTGTGGAGTCTTCGTGTTCTTGTTTTAGCGGGATTCTAGAGTTTCGGGATGTCCAAAATGATGGCACGGATTGATCGAATGCCTTTGGAAGCCATGTATCTCGACAGATTTCCAACACTCGTGTTTTTCAGCCAAAAAATGGCCGGAAAGGGAATTTTCTAAGGAAAAACGGGGAATTTTCTCTGTGGAGTCTTCGTGTTCTTGTTTTAGCGGGATTCTAGAGTTTCGGGATGTCCAAAATGATGGCACGGATTGATCGAATGCCTTTGGAAGCCATGTATCTCGACAGATTTCCAACACTCGTGTTTTTCAGCCAAAAAATGGCCGGAAAGGGAATTTTCTAAGGAAAAACGGGAATTTTCTCTGTGGAGTCTTCGTGTTCTTGTTTTAGCGGGATTCTAGAGTTTCGGGATGTCAAAATGATGGCACGGATTGATCGAATGCCTTTGGAAGCCATGTATCTCGACAGATTTCCAACACTCGTGTTTTTCAGCCAAAAAATGGCCGGAAAGGGAATTTTCTAAGGAAAAACGGGGAATTTTCTCTGTGGAGTCTTCGTGTTCTTGTTTTAGCGGGATTCTAGAGTTTCGGGATGTCCAAAATGATGGCACGGATTGATCGAATGCCTTTGGAAGCCATGTATCTCGACAGATTTCCAACACTCGTGTTTTTCAGCCAAAAAATGGCCGGAAAGGGAATTTTCTAAGGAAAAACGGGGAATTTTCTCTGTGGAGTCTTCGTGTTCTTGTTTTAGCGGGATTCTAGAGTTTCGGGATGTCCAAAATGATGGCACGGATTGATCGAATGCCTTTGGAAGCCATGTATCTCGACAGATTTCCAACACTCGTGTTTTTCAGCCAAAAAATGGCCGGAAAGGGAATTTTCTAAGGAAAAACGGGAATTTTCTCTGTGGAGTCTTCGTGTTCTTGTTTTAGCGGGATTCTAGAGTTTCGGGATGTCCAAAATGATGGCACGGATTGATCGAATGCCTTTGGAAGCCATGTATCTCGACAGATTTCCAACACTCGTGTTTTTCAGCCAAAAAATGGCCGGAAAGGGAATTTTCTAAGGAAAAACGGGAATTTTCTCTGTGGAGTCTTCGTGTTCTTGTTTTAGCGGGATTCTAGAGTTTCGGGATGTCAAAATGATGGCACGGATTGATCGAATGCCTTTGGAAGCCATGTATCTCGACAGATTTCCAACACTCGTGTTTTTCAGCCAAAAAATGGCCGGAAAGGGAATTTTCTAAGGAAAAACGGGGAATTTTCTCTGTGGAGTCTTCGTGTTCTTGTTTTAGCGGGATTCTAGAGTTTCGGGATGTCCAAAATGATGGCACGGATTGATCGAATGCCTTTGGAAGCCATGTATCTCGACAGATTTCCACACTCGTGTTTTTCAGCCAAAAAATGGCCGGAAAGGGAATTTTCTAAGGAAAAACGGGAATTTTCTCTGTGGAGTCTTCGTGTTCTTGTTTTAGCGGGATTCTAGAGTTTCGGGATGTCCAAAATGATGGCACGGATTGATCGAATGCCTTTGGAAGCCATGTATCTCGACAGATTTCCAACACTCGTGTTTTTCAGCCAAAAAATGGCCGGAAAGGGAATTTTCTAAGGAAAAACGGGGAATTTTCTCTGTGGAGTCTTCGTGTTCTTGTTTTAGCGGGATTCTAGAGTTTCGGGATGTCCAAAATGATGGCACGGATTGATCGAATGCCTTTGGAAGCCATGTATCTCGACAGATTTCCAACACTCGTGTTTTTTCAGCCAAAAAATGGCCGGAAAGGGAATTTTCTAAGGAAAAACGGGGAATTTTCTCTGTGGAGTCTTCGTGTTCTTGTTTTAGCGGGATTCTAGAGTTTCGGGATGTCCAAAATGATGGCACGGATTGATCGAATGCCTTTGGAAGCCATGTATCTCGACAGATTTCCAACACTCGTGTTTTTCAGCCAAAAAATGGCCGGAAAGGGAATTTTCTAAGGAAAAACGGGGAATTTTCTCTGTGGAGTCTTCGTGTTCTTGTTTTAGCGGGATTCTAGAGTTTCGGGATGTCAAAATGATGGCACGGATTGATCGAATGCCTTTGGAAGCCATGTATCTCGACAGATTTCCAACACTCGTGTTTTTCAGCCAAAAAATGGCCGGAAAGGGAATTTTCTAAGGAAAAACGGGAATTTTCTCTGTGGAGTCTTCGTGTTCTTGTTTTAGCGGGATTCTAGAGTTTCGGGATGTCAAAATGATGGCACGGATTGATCGAATGCCTTTGGAAGCCATGTATCTCGACAGATTTCCAACACTCGTGTTTTTCAGCCAAAAAATGGCCGGAAAGGGAATTTTCTAAGGAAAAACGGGAATTTTCTCTGTGGAGTCTTCGTGTTCTTGTTTTAGCGGGATTCTAGAGTTTCGGGATGTCCAAAATGATGGCACGGATTGATCGAATGCCTTTGGAAGCCATGTATCTCGACAGATTTCCAACACTCGTGTTTTTCAGCCAAAAAATGGCCGGAAAGGGAATTTTCTAAGGAAAAACGGGAATTTTCTCTGTGGAGTCTTCGTGTTCTTGTTTTAGCGGGATTCTAGAGTTTCGGGATGTCCAAAATGATGGCACGGATTGATCGAATGCCTTTGGAAGCCATGTATCTCGACAGATTTCCAACACTCGTGTTTTTCAGCCAAAAAATGGCCGGAAAGGGAATTTTCTAAGGAAAAACGGGGAATTTTCTCTGTGGAGTCTTCGTGTTCTTGTTTTAGCGGGATTCTAGAGTTTCGGGATGTGTCCAAATGATGGCACGGATTGATCGAATGCCTTTGGAAGCCATGTATCTCGACAGATTTCCAACACTCGTGTTTTTTCAGCCAAAAAATGGCCGGAAAGGGAATTTTCTAAGGAAAAACGGGAATTTTCTCTGTGGAGTCTTCGTGTTCTTGTTTTAGCGGGATTCTAGAGTTTCGGGATGTCCAAAATGATGGCACGGATTGATCGAATGCCTTTGGAAGCCATGTATCTCGACAGATTTCCAACACTCGTGTTTTTCAGCCAAAAAATGGCCGGAAAGGGAATTTTCTAAGGAAAAACGGGGAATTTTCTCTGTGGAGTCTTCGTGTTCTTGTTTTAGCGGGATTCTAGAGTTTCGGGATGTCCAAAATGATGGCACGGATTGATCGAATGCCTTTGGAAGCCATGTATCTCGACAGATTTCCAACACTCGTGTTTTTCAGCCAAAAAATGGCCGGAAAGGGAATTTTCTAAGGAAAAACGGGAATTTTCTCTGTGGAGTCTTCGTGTTCTTGTTTTAGCGGGATTCTAGAGTTTCGGGATGTCCAAAATGATGGCACGGATTGATCGAATGCCTTTGGAAGCCATGTATCTCGACAGATTTCCAACACTCGTGTTTTTCAGCCAAAAAATGGCCGGAAAGGGAATTTTCTAAGGAAAAACGGGAATTTTCTCTGTGGAGTCTTCGTGTTCTTGTTTTAGCGGGATTCTAGAGTTTCGGGATGTCCAAAATGATGGCACGGATTGATCGAATGCCTTTGGAAGCCATGTATCTCGACAGATTTCCAACACTCGTGTTTTTCAGCCAAAAAATGGCCGGAAAGGGAATTTTCTAAGGAAAAACGGGAATTTTCTCTGTGGAGTCTTCGTGTTCTTGTTTTAGCGGGATTCTAGAGTTTCGGGATGTCCAAAATGATGGCACGGATTGATCGAATGCCTTTGGAAGCCATGTATCTCGACAGATTTCCAACACTCGTGTTTTTCAGCCAAAAAATGGCCGGAAAGGGAATTTTCTAAGGAAAAACGGGAATTTTCTCTGTGGAGTCTTTGTGTTCTTGTTTTAGCGGGATTCTAGAGTTTCGGGATGTCCAAAATGATGGCACGGATTGATCGAATGCCTTTGGAAGCCATGTATCTCGACAGATTTCCAACACTCGTGTTTTTCAGCCAAAAAATGGCCGGAAAGGGAATTTTCTAAGGAAAAACGGGGAATTTTCTCTGTGGAGTCTTCGTGTTCTTGTTTTAGCGGGATTCTAGAGTTTCGGGATGTCAAAATGATGGCACGGATTGATCGAATGCCTTTGGAAGCCATGTATCTCGACAGATTTCCAACACTCGTGTTTTTCAGCCAAAAAATGGCCGGAAAGGGAATTTTCTAAGGAAAAACGGGGAATTTTCTCTGTGGAGTCTTCGTGTTCTTGTTTTAGCGGGATTCTAGAGTTTCGGGATGTCCAAAATGATGGCACGGATTGATCGAATGCCTTTGGAAGCCTTGTATCTCGACAAATTTCCAACACTCGTGTTTTTTCAGCCAAAAAATGGCCGGAAAGGGAATTTTCTAAGGAAAAACGGGGAATTTTCTCTGTGGAGTCTTCGTGTTCTTGTTTTAGCGGGATTCTAGAGTTTCGGGATGTCCAAAATGATGGCACGGATTGATCGAATGCCTTTGGAAGCCATGTATCTCGACAGATTTCCAACACTCGTGTTTTTTTTTCAGCCAAAAAATGGCCGGAAAGGGAATTTTCTAAGGAAAAACGGGAATTTTCTCTGTGGAGTCTTCGTGTTCTTGTTTTAGCGGGATTCTAGAGTTTCGGGATGTCCAAAATGATGGCACGGATTGATCGAATGCCTTTGGAAGCCATGTATCTCGACAGATTTCCAACACTCGTGTTTTTCAGCCAAAAAATGGCCGGAAAGGGAATTTTCTAAGGAAAAACGGGGAATTTTCTCTGTGGAGTCTTCGTGTTCTTGTTTTAGCGGGATTCTAGAGTTTCGGGATGTCCAAAATGATGGCACGGATTGATCGAATGCCTTTGGAAGCCATGTATCTCGACAGATTTCCAACACTCGTGTTTTTCAGCCAAAAAATGGCCGGAAAGGGAATTTTCTAAGGAAAAACGGGAATTTTCTCTGTGGAGTCTTCGTGTTCTTGTTTTAGCGGGATTCTAGAGTTTCGGGATGTCCAAAATGATGGCACGGATTGATCGAATGCCTTTGGAAGCCATGTATCTCGACAGATTTCCAACACTCGTGTTTTTCAGCCAAAAAATGGCCGGAAAGGGAATTTTCTAAGGAAAAACGGGAATTTTCTCTGTGGAGTCTTCGTGTTCTTGTTTTAGCGGGATTCTAGAGTTTCGGGATGTCCAAAATGATGGCACGGATTGATCGAATGCCTTTGGAAGCCATGTATCTCGACAGATTTCCAACACTCGTGTTTTTTCAGCCAAAAAATGGCCGGAAAGGGAATTTTCTAAGGAAAAACGGGGAATTTTCTCTGTGGAGTCTTCGTGTTCTTGTTTTAGCGGGATTCTAGAGTTTCGGGATGTCCAAAATGATGGCACGGATTGATCGAATGCCTTTGGAAGCCATGTATCTCGACGGATTTCCATCACTCGTGTTTTTCAGCCAAAAAATGGCCGGAAAGGGAATTTTCTAAGGAAAAACGGGAATTTTCTCTGTGGAGTCTTCGTGTTCTTGTTTTAGCGGGATTCTAGAGTTTCGGGATGTCCAAAATGATGGCACGGATTGATCGAATGCCTTTGGAAGCCATGTATCTCGACAGATTTCCAACACTCGTGTTTTTCAGCCAAAAAATGGCCGGAAAGGGAATTTTCTAAGGAAAAACGGGGAATTTTCTCTGTGGAGTCTTCGTGTTCTTGTTTTAGCGGGATTCTAGAGTTTCGGGATGTCCAAAATGATGGCACGGATTGATCGAATGCCTTTGGAAGCCATGTATCTCGACAGATTTCCAACACTCGTGTTTTTCAGCCAAAAAATGGCCGGAAAGGAATTTTCTAAGGAAAAACGGGAATTTTCTCTGTGGAGTCTTCGTGTTCTTGTTTTAGCGGGATTCTAGAGTTTCGGGATGTCCAAAATGATGGCACGGATTGATCGAATGCCTTTGGAAGCCATGTATCTCGACAGATTTCCAACACTCGTGTTTTTTCAGCCAAAAAATGGCCGGAAAGGGAATTTTCTAAGGAAAAACGGGAATTTTCTCTGTGGAGTCTTCGTGTTCTTGTTTTAGCGGGATTCTAGAGTTTCGGGATGTCCAAAATGATGGCACGGATTGATCGAATGCCTTTGGAAGCCATGTATCTCGACAGATTTCCAACACTCGTGTTTTTCAGCCAAAAAATGGCCGGAAAGGGAATTTTCTAAGGAAAAACGGGAATTTTCTCTGTGGAGTCTTCGTGTTCTTGTTTTAGCGGGATTCTAGAGTTTCGGGATGTCCAAAATGATGGCACGGATTGATCGAATGCCTTTGGAAGCCATGTATCTCGACAGATTTCCAACACTCGTGTTTTTTCAGCCAAAAAATGGCCGGAAAGGGAATTTTCTAAGGAAAAACGGGGAATTTTCTCTGTGGAGTCTTCGTGTTCTTGTTTTAGCGGGATTCTAGAGTTTCGGGATGTCCAAAATGATGGCACGGATTGATCGAATGCCTTTGGAAGCCATGTATCTCGACAGATTTCCAACACTCGTGTTTTTCAGCCAAAAAATGGCCGGAAAGGGAATTTTCTAAGGAAAAACGGGAATTTTCTCTGTGGAGTCTTTGTGTTCTTGTTTTAGCGGGATTCTAGAGTTTCGGGATGTCCAAAATGATGGCACGGATTGATCGAATGCCTTTGGAAGCCATGTATCTCGACAGATTTCCAACACTCGTGTTTTTCAGCCAAAAAATGGCCGGAAAGGGAATTTTCTAAGGAAAAACGGGGAATTTTCTCTGTGGAGTCTTCGTGTTCTTGTTTTAGCGGGATTCTAGAGTTTCGGGATGTCAAAATGATGGCACGGATTGATCGAATGCCTTTGGAAGCCATGTATCTCGACAGATTTCCAACACTCGTGTTTTTCAGCCAAAAAATGGCCGGAAAGGGAATTTTCTAAGGAAAAACGGGGAATTTTCTCTGTGGAGTCTTCGTGTTCTTGTTTTAGCGGGATTCTAGAGTTTCGGGATGTCCAAAATGATGGCACGGATTGATCGAATGCCTTTGGAAGCCATGTATCTCGACAGATTTCCAACACTCGTGTTTTTCAGCCAAAAAATGGCCGGAAAGGGAATTTTCTAAGGAAAAACGGGGAATTTTCTCTGTGGAGTCTTCGTGTTCTTGTTTTAGCGGGATTCTAGAGTTTCGGGATGTCCAAAATGATGGCACGGATTGATCGAATGCCTTTGGAAGCCATGTATCTCGACAGATTTCCAACACTCGTGTTTTTCAGCCAAAAAATGGCCGGAAAGGGAATTTTCTAAGGAAAAACGGGGAATTTTCTCTGTGGAGTCTTCGTGTTCTTGTTTTAGCGGGATTCTAGAGTTTCGGGATGTCCAAAATGATGGCACGGATTGATCGAATGCCTTTGGAAGCCATGTATCTCGACAGATTTCCAACACTCGTGTTTTTCAGCCAAAAAATGGCCGGAAAGGGAATTTTCTAAGGAAAAACGGGAATTTTCTCTGTGGAGTCTTCGTGTTCTTGTTTTAGCGGGATTCTAGAGTTTCGGGATGTCCAAAATGATGGCACGGATTGATCGAATGCCTTTGGAAGCCATGTATCTCGACAGATTTCCAACACTCGTGTTTTTCAGCCAAAAAATGGCCGGAAAGGGAATTTTCTAAGGAAAAACGGGAATTTTCTCTGTGGAGTCTTCGTGTTCTTGTTTTAGCGGGATTCTAGAGTTTCGGGATGTCCAAAATGATGGCACGGATTGATCGAATGCCTTTGGAAGCCATGTATCTCGACAGATTTCCAACACTCGTGTTTTTCAGCCAAAAAATGGCCGGAAAGGGAATTTTCTAAGGAAAAACGGGAATTTTCTCTGTGGAGTCTTCGTGTTCTTGTTTTAGCGGGATTCTAGAGTTTCGGGATGTCCAAAATGATGGCACGGATTGATCGAATGCCTTTGGAAGCCATGTATCTCGACAGATTTCCAACACTCGTGTTTTTCAGCCAAAAAATGGCCGGAAAGGGAATTTTCTAAGGAAAAACGGGAATTTTCTCTGTGGAGTCTTCGTGTTCTTGTTTTAGCGGGATTCTAGAGTTTCGGGATGTCCAAAATGATGGCACGGATTGATCGAATGCCTTTGGAAGCCATGTATCTCGACAGATTTCCAACACTCGTGTTTTTCAGCCAAAAAATGGCCGGAAAGGGAATTTTCTAAGGAAAAACGGGGAATTTTCTCTGTGGAGTCTTCGTGTTCTTGTTTTAGCGGGATTCTAGAGTTTCGGGATGTCCAAAATGATGGCACGGATTGATCGAATGCCTTTGGAAGCCATGTATCTCGACAGATTTCCAACACTCGTGTTTTTTCAGCCAAAAAATGGCCGGAAAGGGAATTTTCTAAGGAAAAACGGGAATTTTCTCTGTGGAGTCTTCGTGTTCTTGTTTTAGCGGGATTCTAGAGTTTCGGGATGTCCAAAATGATGGCACGGATTGATCGAATGCCTTTGGAAGCCATGTATCTCGACAGATTTCCAACACTCGTGTTTTTTCAGCCAAAAAATGGCCGGAAAGGGAATTTTCTAAGGAAAAACGGGAATTTTCTCTGTGGAGTCTTCGTGTTCTTGTTTTAGCGGGATTCTAGAGTTTCGGGATGTCCAAAATGATGGCACGGATTGATCGAATGCCTTTGGAAGCCATGTATCTCGACAGATTTCCAACACTCGTGTTTTTCAGCCAAAAAATGGCCGGAAAGGGAATTTTCTAAGGAAAAACGGGGAATTTTCTCTGTGGAGTCTTCGTGTTCTTGTTTTAGCGGGATTCTAGAGTTTCGGGATGTCCAAAATGATGGCACGGATTGATCGAATGCCTTTGGAAGCCATGTATCTCGACAGATTTCCAACACTCGTGTTTTTCAGCCAAAAAATGGCCGGAAAGGGAATTTTCTAAGGAAAAACGGGAATTTTCTCTGTGGAGTCTTCGTGTTCTTGTTTTAGCGGGATTCTAGAGTTTCGGGATGTCCAAAATGATGGCACGGATTGATCGAATGCCTTTGGAAGCCATGTATCTCGACAGATTTCCAACACTCGTGTTTTTCAGCCAAAAAATGGCCGGAAAGGGAATTTTCTAAGGAAAAACGGGGAATTTTCTCTGTGGAGTCTTCGTGTTCTTGTTTTAGCGGGATTCTAGAGTTTCGGGATGTCCAAAATGATGGCACGGATTGATCGAATGCCTTTGGAAGCCATGTATCTCGACAGATTTCCAACACTCGTGTTTTTCAGCCAAAAAATGGCCGGAAAGGGAATTTTCTAAGGAAAAACGGGGAATTTTCTCTGTGGAGTCTTTGTGTTCTTGTTTTAGCGGGATTCTAGAGTTTCGGGATGTCCAAAATGATGGCACGGATTGATCGAATGCCTTTGGAAGCCATGTATCTCGACAGATTTCCAACACTCGTGTTTTTCAGCCAAAAAATGGCCGGAAAGGGAATTTTCTAAGGAAAAACGGGAATTTTCTCTGTGGAGTCTTCGTGTTCTTGTTTTAGCGGGATTCTAGAGTTTCGGGATGTCCAAAATGATGGCACGGATTGATCGAATGCCTTTGGAAGCCATGTATCTCGACAGATTTCCAACACTCGTGTTTTTCAGCCAAAAAATGGCCGGAAAGGGAATTTTCTAAGGAAAAACGGGGAATTTTCTCTGTGGAGTCTTCGTGTTCTTGTTTTAGCGGGATTCTAGAGTTTCGGGATGTCCAAAATGATGGCACGGATTGATCGAATGCCTTTGGAAGCCATGTATCTCGACAGATTTCCAACACTCGTGTTTTTCAGCCAAAAAATGGCCGGAAAGGGAATTTTCTAAGGAAAAACGGGGAATTTTCTCTGGAGTCTTCGTGTTCTTGTTTTAGCGGGATTCTAGAGTTTCGGGATGTCAAAATGATGGCACGGATTGATCGAATGCCTTTGGAAGCCATGTATCTCGACAGATTTCCAACACTCGTGTTTTTCAGCCAAAAAATGGCCGGAAAGGGAATTTTCTAAGGAAAAACGGGGAATTTTCTCTGTGGAGTCTTCGTGTTCTTGTTTTAGCGGGATTCTAGAGTTTCGGGATGTCCAAAATGATGGCACGGATTGATCGAATGCCTTTGGAAGCCATGTATCTCGACAGATTTCCAACACTCGTGTTTTTTCAGCCAAAAAATGGCCGGAAAGGGAATTTTCTAAGGAAAAACGGGAATTTTCTCTGTGGAGTCTTCGTGTTCTTGTTTTAGCGGGATTCTAGAGTTTCGGGATGTCCAAAATGATGGCACGGATTGATCGAATGCCTTTGGAAGCCATGTATCTCGACAGATTTCCAACACTCGTGTTTTTCAGCCAAAAAATGGCCGGAAAGGGAATTTTCTAAGGAAAAACGGGAATTTTCTCTGTGGAGTCTTTGTGTTCTTGTTTTAGCGGGATTCTAGAGTTTCGGGATGTCCAAAATGATGGCACGGATTGATCGAATGCCTTTGGAAGCCATGTATCTCGACAGATTTCCAACACTCGTGTTTTTCAGCCAAAAAATGGCCGGAAAGGGAATTTTCTAAGGAAAAACGGGAATTTTCTCTGTGGAGTCTTCGTGTTCTTGTTTTAGCGGGATTCTAGAGTTTCGGGATGTCCAAAATGATGGCACGGATTGATCGAATGCCTTTGGAAGCCATGTATCTCGACAGATTTCCAACACTCGTGTTTTTTCAGCCAAAAAATGGCCGGAAAGGGAATTTTCTAAGGAAAAACGGGGAATTTTCTCTGTGGAGTCTTCGTGTTCTTGTTTTAGCGGGATTCTAGAGTTTACGGATGTCCAAAATGATGACACGGATTGATCGAATGCCTTTGGAAGCCATGTATCTCGACAGATTTCCAACACTCGTGTTTTTTCAGCCAAAAAATGGCCGGAAAGGGAATTTTCTAAGGAAAAACGGGGAATTTTCTCTGTGGAGTCTTCGTGTTCTTGTTTTAGCGGGATTCTAGAGTTTCGGGATGTCCAAAATGATGGCATGGATTGATCGAATGCCTTTGGAAGCCATGTATCTCGACAGATTTCCAACACTCGTGTTTTTCAGCCAAAAAATGGCCGGAAAGGGAATTTTCTAAGGAAAAACGGGAATTTTCTCTGTGGAGTCTTCGTGTTCTTGTTTTAGCGGGATTCTAGAGTTTCGGGATGTCCAAAATGATGGCACGGATTGATCGAATGCCTTTGGAAGCCATGTATCTCGACAGATTTCCAACACTCGTGTTTTTCAGCCAAAAAATGGCCGGAAAGGGATTTTTCTAAGGAAAAACGTGGAATTTTCTCTGTGGAGTCTTCGTGTTCTTGTTTTTAGCGGGATTCTAGAGAGTCGGGATGTCCAAAATGATGGCACGGTTGATCGAACGCCTTTGGAAGCCATGTATCTCGACAGATTTCCAACACTCGTGTTTTTTCAGCCAAAAAATGGCCGGAAAGGGAATTTTCTAAGGAAAAACGGGAATTTTCTCTGTGGAGTCTTCGTGTTCTTGTTTTAGCGGGATTCTAGAGTTTCGGGATGTCCAAAATGATGGCACGGATTGATCGAATGCCTTTGGAAGCCATGTATCTCGACAGATTTCCAACACTCGTGTTTTTCAGCCAAAAAATGGCCGGAAAGGGAATTTTCTAAGGAAAAACGGGAATTTTCTCTGTGGAGTCTTCGTGTTCTTGTTTTAGCGGGATTCTAGAGTTTCGGGATGTCCAAAATGATGGCACGGATTGATCGAATGCCTTTGGAAGCCATGTATCTCGACAGATTTCCAACACTCGTGTTTTTCAGCCAAAAAATGGCCGGAAAGGGAATTTTCTGGAGGAAAAACGGGGAATTTTCTCTGTGGAGTCTTCGTGTTCTTGTTTTAGCGGGATTCTAGAGTTTCGGGATGTCAAAATGATGGCACGGATTGATCGAATGCCTTTGGAAGCCATGTATCTCGACAGATTTCCAACACTCGTGTTTTTCAGCCAAAAAATGGCCGGAAAGGGAATTTTCTAAGGAAAAACGGGGAATTTTCTCTGTGGAGTCTTTGTTCTTGTTTTAGCGGGATTCTAGAGTTTCGGGATGTCCAAAATGATGGCACGGATTGATCGAATGCCTTTGGAAGCCATGTATCTCGACAGATTTCCAACACTCGTGTTTTTCAGCCAAAAAATGGCCGGAAAGGGAATTTTCTAAGGAAAAACGGGAATTTTCTCTGTGGAGTCTTCGTGTTCTTGTTTTAGCGGGATTCTAGAGTTTCGGGATGTCCAAAATGATGGCACGGATTGATCGAATGCCTTTGGAAGCCATGTATCTCGACAGATTTCCAACACTCGTGTTTTTTCAGCCAAAAAATGGCCGGAAAGGGAATTTTCTAAGGAAAAACGGGAATTTTCTCTGTGGAGTCTTCGTGTTCTTGTTTTAGCGGGATTCTAGAGTTTCGGGATGTCCAAAATGATGGCACGGATTGATCGAATGCCTTTGGAAGCCATGTATCTCGACAGATTTCCAACACTCGTGTTTTTCAGCCAAAAAATGGCCGGAAAGGGAATTTTCTAAGGAAAAACGGGGAATTTTCTCTGTGGAGTCTTCGTGTTCTTGTTTTAGCGGGATTCTAGAGTTTCGGGATGTCCAAAATGATGGCACGGATTGATCGAATGCCTTTGGAAGCCATGTATCTCGACAGATTTCCAACACTCGTGTTTTTCAGCCAAAAAATGGCCGGAAAGGGAATTTTCTAAGGAAAAACGGGGAATTTTCTCTGTGGAGTCTTCGTGTTCTTGTTTTAGCGGGATTCTAGAGTTTCGGGATGTCCAAAATGATGGCACGGATTGATCGAATGCCTTTGGAAGCCATGTATCTCGACAGATTTCCAACACTCGTGTTTTTCAGCCAAAAAATGGCCGGAAAGGGAATTTTCTAAGGAAAAACGGGAATTTTCTCTGTGGAGTCTTCGTGTTCTTGTTTTAGCGGGATTCTAGAGTTTCGGGATGTCCAAAATGATGGCACGGATTGATCGAATGCCTTTGGAAGCCATGTATCTCGACAGATTTCCAACACTCGTGTTTTTCAGCCAAAAAATGGCCGGAAAGGGAATTTTCTAAGGAAAAACGGGAATTTTCTCTGTGGAGTCTTTGTGTTCTTGTTTTAGCGGGATTCTAGAGTTTCGGGATGTCCAAAATGATGGCACGGATTGATCGAATGCCTTTGGAAGCCATGTATCTCGACAGATTTCCAACACTCGTGTTTTTTCAGCCAAAAAATGGCCGGAAAGGGAATTTTCTAAGGAAAAACGGGGAATTTTCTCTGTGGAGTCTTCGTGTTCTTGTTTTAGCGGGTTCTAGAGTTTCGGGATGTCCAAAATGATGGCACGGATTGATCGAATGCCTTTGGAAGCCATGTATCTCGACAGATTTCCAACACTCGTGTTTTTCAGCCAAAAAATGGCCGGAAAGGGAATTTTCTAAGGAAAAACGGGAATTTTCTCTGTGGAGTCTTCGTGTTCTTGTTTTAGCGGGGATTCTAGAGTTTCGGGATGTCCAAAATGATGGCACGGATTGATCGAATGCCTTTGGAAGCCATGTATCTCGACAGATTTCCAACACTCGTGTTTTTCAGCCAAAAAATGGCCGGAAAGGGAATTTTCTAAGGAAAAACGGGGAATTTTCTCTGTGGAGTCTTCGTGTTCTTGTTTTAGCGGGATTCTAGAGTTTCGGGATGTCCAAAATGATGGCACGGATTGATCGAATGCCTTTGGAAGCCATGTATCTCGACAGATTTCCAACACTCGTGTTTTTCAGCCAAAAAATGGCCGGAAAGGGAATTTTCTAAGGAAAAACGGGGAATTTTCTCTGTGGAGTCTTCGTGTTCTTGTTTTAGCGGGATTCTAGAGTTTCGGGATGTCCAAAATGATGGCACGGATTGATCGAATGCCTTTGGAAGCCATGTATCTCGACAGATTTCCAACACTCGTGTTTTTCAGCCAAAAAATGGCCGGAAAGGGAATTTTCTAAGGAAAAACGGGAATTTTCTCTGTGGAGTCTTCGTGTTCTTGTTTTAGCGGGATTCTAGAGTTTCGGGATGTCCAAAATGATGGCACGGATTGATCGAATGCCTTTGGAAGCCATGTATCTCGACAGATTTCCAACACTCGTGTTTTTCAGCCAAAAAATGGCCGGAAAGGGAATTTTCTAAGGAAAAACGGGAATTTTCTCTGTGGAGTCTTCGTGTTCTTGTTTTAGCGGGATTCTAGAGTTTCGGGATGTCCAAAATGATGGCACGGATTGATCGAATGCCTTTGGAAGCCATGTATCTCGACAGATTTCCAACACTCGTGTTTTTCAGCCAAAAAATGGCCGGAAAGGGAATTTTCTAAGGAAAAACGGGGAATTTTCTCTGTGGAGTCTTCGTGTTCTTGTTTTAGCGGGATTCTAGAGTTTCGGGATGTCCAAAATGATGGCACGGATTGATCGAATGCCTTTGGAAGCCATGTATCTCGACAGATTTCCAACACTCGTGTTTTTCAGCCAAAAAATGGCCGGAAAGGGAATTTTCTAAGGAAAAACGGGGAATTTTCTCTGTGGAGTCTTCGTGTTCTTGTTTTAGCGGGATTCTAGAGTTTCGGGATGTCCAAAATGATGGCACGGATTGATCGAATGCCTTTGGAAGCCATGTATCTCGACAGATTTCCAACACTCGTGTTTTTCAGCCAAAAAATGGCCGGAAAGGGAATTTTCTAAGGAAAAACGGGGAATTTTCTCTGTGGAGTCTTTGTGTTCTTGTTTTAGCGGGATTCTAGAGTTTCGGGATGTCCAAAATGATGGCACGGATTGATCGAATGCCTTTGGAAGCCATGTATCTCGACAGATTTCCAACACTCGTGTTTTTCAGCCAAAAAATGGCCGGAAAGGGAATTTTCTAAGGAAAAACGGGAATTTTCTCTGTGGAGTCTTCGTGTTCTTGTTTTAGCGGGATTCTAGAGTTTCGGGATGTCCAAAATGATGGCACGGATTGATCGAATGCCTTTGGAAGCCATGTATCTCGACAGATTTCCAACACTCGTGTTTTTTCAGCCAAAAAATGGCCGGAAAGGGAATTTTCTAAGGAAAAACGGGAATTTTCTCTGTGGAGTCTTCGTGTTCTTGTTTTAGCGGGATTCTAGAGTTTCGGGATGTCCAAAATGATGGCACGGATTGATCGAATGCCTTTGGAAGCCATGTATCTCGACAGATTTCCAACACTCGTGTTTTTCAGCCAAAAAATGGCCGGAAAGGGAATTTTCTAAGGAAAAACGGGAATTTTCTCTGTGGAGTCTTCGTGTTCTTGTTTTAGCGGGATTCTAGAGTTTCGGGATGTCCAAAATGATGGCACGGATTGATCGAATGCCTTTGGAAGCCATGTATCTCGACAGATTTCCAACACTCGTGTTTTTCAGCCAAAAAATGGCCGGAAAGGGAATTTTCTAAGGAAAAACGGGGAATTTTCTCTGTGGAGTCTTCGTGTTCTTGTTTTAGCGGGATTCTAGAGTTTCGGGATGTCCAAAATGATGGCACGGATTGATCGAATGCCTTTGGAAGCCATGTATCTCGACAGATTTCCAACACTCGTGTTTTTCAGCCAAAAAATGGCCGGAAAGGGAATTTTCTAAGGAAAAACGGGAATTTTCTCTGTGGAGTCTTCGTGTTCTTGTTTTAGCGGGATTCTAGAGTTTCGGGATGTCCAAAATGATGGCACGGATTGATCGAATGCCTTTGGAAGCCATGTATCTCGACAGATTTCCAACACTCGTGTTTTTTCAGCCAAAAAATGGCCGGAAAGGGAATTTTCTAAGGAAAAACGGAATTTTCTCTGTGGAGTCTTTGTGTTCTTGTTTTAGCGGGATTCTAGAGTTTCGGGATGTCCAAAATGATGGCACGGATTGATCGAATGCCTTTGGAAGCCATGTATCTCGACAGATTTCCAACACTCGTGTTTTTCAGCCAAAAAATGGCCGGAAAGGGAATTTTCTAAGGAAAAACGGGGAATTTTCTCTGTGGAGTCTTCGTGTTCTTGTTTTAGCGGGATTCTAGAGTTTCGGGATGTCCAAAATGATGGCACGGATTGATCGAATGCCTTTGGAAGCCATGTATCTCGACAGATTTCCAACACTCGTGTTTTTTCAGCCAAAAAATGGCCGGAAAGGGAATTTTCTAAGGAAAAACGGGGAATTTTCTCTGTGGAGTCTTCGTGTTCTTGTTTTAGCGGGATTCTAGAGTTTCGGGATGTCCAAAATGATGGCACGGATTGATCGAATGCCTTTGGAAGCCATGTATCTCGACAGATTTCCAACACTCGTTTTTTCAAAAAAAATGGCCGGAAAGGGAATTTTCTAAGGAAAAACGGGGAATTTTCTCTGTGGAGTCTTTGTGTTCTTGTTTTAGCGGGATTCTAGAGTTTCGGGATGTCCAAAATGATGGCACGGATTGATCGAATGCCTTTGGAAGCCATGTATCTCGACAGATTTCCAACACTCGTGTTTTTCAGCCAAAAAATGGCCGGAAAGGGAATTTTCTAAGGAAAAACGGGAATTTTCTCTGTGGAGTCTTCGTGTTCTTGTTTTAGCGGGATTCTAGAGTTTCGGGATGTCCAAAATGATGGCACGGATTGATCGAATGCCTTTGGAAGCCATGTATCTCGACAGATTTCCAACACTCGTTTTTTCAGCCAAAAAATGGCCGGAAAGGGAATTTTCTAAGGAAAAACGGGAATTTTCTCTGTGGAGTCTTCGTGTTCTTGTTTTAGCGGATTCTAGAGTTTCGGGATGTCCAAAATGATGGCACGGATTGATCGAATGCCTTTGGAAGCCATGTATCTCGACAGATTTCCAACACTCGTGTTTTTCAGCCAAAAAATGGCCGGAAAGGGAATTTTCTAAGGAAAAACGGGAAATTTTCTCTGTGGAGTCTTTGTGTTCTTGTTTTAGCGGGATTCTAGAGTTTCGGGATGTCCAAAATGATGGCACGGATTGATCGAATGCCTTTGGAAGCCATGTATCTCGACAGATTTCCAACACTCGTGTTTTTTCAGCCAAAAAATGGCCGGAAAGGGAATTTTCTAAGGAAAAACGGGGAATTTTCTCTGTGGAGTCTTTGTGTTCTTGTTTTAGCGGGATTCTAGAGTTTCGGGATGTCCAAAATGATGGCACGGATTGATCGAATGCCTTTGGAAGCCATGTATCTCGACAGATTTCCAACACTCGTGTTTTTCAGCCAAAAAATGGCCGGAAAGGGAATTTTCTAAGGAAAAACGGGGAATTTTCTCTGTGGAGTCTTCGTGTTCTTGTTTTAGCGGGATTCTAGAGTTTCGGGATGTCCAAAATGATGGCACGGATTGATCGAATGCCTTTGGAAGCCATGTATCTCGACAGATTTCCAACACTCGTGTTTTTCAGCCAAAAAATGGCCGGAAAGGGAATTTTCTAAGGAAAAAGGGGAATTTTCTCTGTGGAGTCTTTGTGTTCTTGTTTTAGCGGGATTCTAGAGTTTCGGATGTCCAAAATGATGGCACGGATTGATCGAATGCCTTTGGAAGCCATGTATCTCGACAGATTTCCAACACTCGTGTTTTTTCAGCCAAAAAATGGCCGGAAAGGGAATTTTCTAAGGAAAAACGGGAATTTTCTCTGTGGAGTCTTCGTGTTCTTGTTTTAGCGGGATTCTAGAGTTTCGGGATGTCCAAAATGATGGCACGGATTGATCGAATGCCTTTGGAAGCCATGTATCTCGACAGATTTCCAACACTCGTGTTTTTCAGCCAAAAAATGGCCGGAAAGGGAATTTTCTAAGGAAAAACGGGAATTTTCTCTGTGGAGTCTTCGTGTTCTTGTTTTAGCGGGATTCTAGAGTTTCGGGATGTCCAAAATGATGGCACGGATTGATCGAATGCCTTTGGAAGCCATGTATCTCGACAGATTTCCAACACTCGTGTTTTTCAGCCAAAAAATGGCCGGAAAGGGAATTTTCTAAGGAAAAACGGGGAATTTTCTCTGTGGAGTCTTCGTGTTCTTGTTTTAGCGGGATTCTAGAGTTTCGGGATGTCCAAAATGATGGCACGGATTGATCGAATGCCTTTGGAAGCCATGTATCTCGACAGATTTCCAACACTCGTGTTTTTCAGCCAAAAAATGGCCGGAAAGGGAATTTTCTAAGGAAAAACGGGAATTTTCTCTGTGGAGTCTTTGTGTTCTTGTTTTAGCGGGATTCTAGAGTTTCGGGATGTCCAAAATGATGGCACGGATTGATCGAATGCCTTTGGAAGCCATGTATCTCGACAGATTTCCAACACTCGTGTTTTTCAGCCAAAAAATGGCCGGAAAGGGAATTTTCTAAGGAAAAACGGGAATTTTCTCTGTGGAGTCTTCGTGTTCTTGTTTTAGCGGGATTCTAGAGTTTCGGGATGTCCAAAATGATGGCACGGATTGATCGAATGCCTTTGGAAGCCATGTATCTCGACAGATTTCCAACTGTCGAGCTTTTTCACCCAAAAAATGGTCGGAAAGGGAATTTTCGAAGGAAAAACGGGGAATTTTCTCTGTGGAGTCTTTGTGTTCTTGTTTTAGCGGGATTCTAGAGTTTCGGGATGTCCAAAATGATGGCACGGATTGATCGAATGCCTTTGGAAGCCATGTATCTCGACAGATTTCCAACACTCGTGTTTTTCAGCCAAAAAATGGCCGGAAAGGGAATTTTCTAAGGAAAAACGGGAATTTTCTCTGTGGAGTCTTCGTGTTCTTGTTTTAGCGGGATTCTAGAGTTTCGGGATGTCCAAAATGATGGCACGGATTGATCGAATGCCTTTGGAAGCCATGTATCTCGACAGATTTCCAACACTCGTGTTTTTCAGCCAAAAAATGGCCGGAAAGGGAATTTTCTAAGGAAAAACGGGAATTTTCTCTGTGGAGTCTTCGTGTTCTTGTTTTAGCGGGATTCTAGAGTTTCGGGATGTCCAAAATGATGGCACGGATTGATCGAATGCCTTTGGAAGCCATGTATCTCGACAGATTTCCAACACTCGTGTTTTTCAGCCAAAAAATGGCCGGAAAGGGAATTTTCTAAGGAAAAACGGGAATTTTCTCTGTGGAGTCTTTGTGTTCTTGTTTTAGCGGGATTCTAGAGTTTCGGGATGTCCAAAATGATGGCACGGATTGATCGAATGCCTTTGGAAGCCATGTATCTCGACAGATTTCCAACACTCGTGTTTTTTCAGCCAAAAAATGGCCGGAAAGGGAATTTTCTAAGGAAAAACGGGAATTTTCTCTGTGGAGTCTTCGTGTTCTTGTTTTAGCGGGATTCTAGAGTTTTCAGGATGTCCAAAATGATGGCACGGATTGATCGAATGCCTTTGGAAGCCATGTATCTCGACAGATTTCCAACACTCGTGTTTTTCAGCCAAAAAATGGCCGGAAAGGGAATTTTCTAAGGAAAAACGGGAATTTTCTCTGGAGTCTTCGTGTTCTTGTTTTAGCGGGGATTCTAGAGTTTCGGGATGTCCAAAATGATGGCACGGATTGATCGAATGCCTTTGGAAGCCATGTATCTCGACAGATTTCCAACACTCGTGTTTTTTCAGCCAAAAAATGGCCGGAAAGGGAATTTTCTAAGGAAAAACGGGGAATTTTCTCTGTGGAGTCTTTGTGTTCTTGTTTTAGCGGGATTCTAGAGAGTCGGGATGTCCAAAATGATGGCACGGTTGATCGAATGCCTTTCGAAGCCATCTATCTCGACAGATTTCCAACTATCGAGCTTTTTCAGCCAAAAAATGGCCGGAAAGGGAATTTTCTAAGGAAAAACGTGGAATTTTCTCTGTGGAGTCTTCGTGTTCTTGTTTTAGCGGAATTCTAGAGTTTCGGGATGTGCAAAATGATGGCATGGCACGGATTGATCGAATGCCTTTGGAAGCCATGTATCTCGACAGATTTCCAACACTCGTGTTTTTTCAGCCAAAAAATGGCCGGAAAGGGAATTTTCTAAGGAAAAACGGGGAATTTTCTCTGTGGAGTCTTCGTGTTCTTGTTTTAGCGGGATTCTAGAGTTTCGGGATGTCCAAAATGATGGCACGGATTGATCGAATGCCTTTGGAAGCCATGTATCTCGACAGATTTCCAACACTCGTGTTTTTCAGCCAAAAAATGGCCGGAAAGGGAATTTTCTAAGGAAAAACGGGAATTTTCTCTGTGGAGTCTTCGTGTTCTTGTTTTAGCGGGATTCTAGAGTTTCGGGATGTCCAAAATGATGGCACGGATTGATCGAATGCCTTTGGAAGCCATGTATCTCGACAGATTTCCAACACTCGTGTTTTTTCAGCCAAAAAATGGCCGGAAAGGGAATTTTCTAAGGAAAAACGGGGAATTTTCTCAGTGGAGTCTTCGTGTTCTTGTTTTGGCGGGATTCTAGAGTTTCGGGATGTGCAAAATGATGGCACGGATTGATCGAACGCCTTTGGAAGCCATGTATCTCGACAGATTTCCAACACTCGTGTTTTTCAGCCAAAAAATGGCCGGAAAGGGAATTTTCTAAGGAAAAACGGGGAATTTTCTCTGTGGAGTCTTCGTGTTCTTGTTTTAGCGGGATTCTAGAGTTTCGGGATGTCCAAAATGATGGCACGGATTGATCGAATGCCTTTGGAAGCCATGTATCTCGACAGATTTCCAACACTCGTGTTTTTCAGCCAAAAAATGGCCGGAAAGGGAATTTTCTAAGGAAAAACGGGGAATTTTCTCTGTGGAGTCTTCGTGTTCTTGTTTTAGCGGGATTCTAGAGTTTCGCGATGTCCAAAATGATGGCACGGATTGATCGAATGCCTTTGGAAGCCATGTATCTCGACAGATTTCCAACACTCGTGTCTTTTCAGCCAAAAAATGGCCGGAAAGGGAATTTTCTAAGGAGAAATGGGGAATTTTCTCTGTGGAGTCTTCGAGTTCTTGTTTCAGCGGGATTCTAGAGTTTCGGGATGTCCAAAATGATGGCACGGATTGATCAAAAGCCTTTGGAAGCCATGTATCTCGACAGATTTCCAACAGTCGAGCTTTTTCAGCCAAAAAATGGCCGGAAAGGGAATTTTCTAAGGAAAAACGGGGAATTTTCTCTGTGGAGTCTTCGTGTTCTTGTTTTAGCGGGATTCTAGAGTTTCGGGATGTCCAAAATGATGGCACGGATTGATCGAATGCCTTTGGAAGCCATGAATCTCGTCAGATTTCCAACTGTCAAGCTTTTTCAGCCAAAAAATGGCCGAAAAGGGAATTTTCTAAGGAAAAACGGGGAATTTTCTCTGTGGAGACTTCGTGTTCTTGTTTTAGCGGGATTTAGAGTTTCGGGATGTCCAAAATGATGGCACGGATTGATCGAACGCCTTTGGAAGCCATGTATCTCGACAGATTTCCAACACTCGTGTTTTTTCAGCCAAAAAATGGCCGGAAAGGGAATTTTCTAAGGAAAAACGGGAATTTTCTCTGTGGAGTCTTCGTGTTCTTGTTTTAGCGGGATTCTAGAGTTTCGGGATGTCCAAAATGATGGCACGGATTGATCGAATGCCTTTGGAAGCCATGTATCTCGACAGATTTCCAACACTCGTGTTTTTCAGCCAAAAAATGGCCGGAAAGGGAATTTTCTAAGGAAAAACGGGGAATTTTCTCTGTGGAGTCTTCGTGTTCTTGTTTTAGCGGGATTCTAGAGTTTCGGGATGTCCAAAATGATGGCACGGATTGATCTAATGCCTTTGGAAGCCATGTATCTCGACAGATTTCCAACACTCGTGTTTTTTCAGCCAAAAAATGGCCGGAAAGGGAATTTTCTAAGGAAAAACGGGGAATTTTCTCTGTGGAGTCTTTGTGTTCTTGTTTTAGCGGGATTCTAGAGTTTCGGGATGTCCAAAATGATGGCACGGATTGATCGAATGCCTTTGGAAGCCATGTATCTCGACAGATTTCCAACACTCGTGTTTTTCAGCCAAAAAATGGCCGGAAAGGGAATTTTCTAAGGAAAAACGGGAATTTTCTCTGTGGAGTCTTCGTGTTCTTGTTTTAGCGGGATTCTAGAGTTTAGCGATGTCCAAAATGATGGCACGGATTGATCGAATGCCTTTGGAAGCCATGTATCTCGACAGATTTCCAACACTCGTGTTTTTTCAGCCAAAAAATGGCCGGAAAGGGAATTTTCTAAGGAAAAACGGGAATTTTCTCTGTGGAGTCTTCGTGTTCTTGTTTTAGCGGGATTCTAGAGTTTCGGGATGTCCAAAATGATGGCACGGATTGATCGAATGCCTTTGGAAGCCATGTATCTCGACAGATTTCCAACACTCGTGTTTTTCAGCCAAAAAATGGCCGGAAAGGGAATTTTCTAAGGAAAAACGGGGAATTTTCTCTGTGGAGTTTTCGTGTTCTTGTTTTAGCGGGATTCTAGAGTTTCGGGATGTCCAAAATGATGGCACGGATTGATCGAATGCCTTTAGAAGCCATGTATCTCGACAGATTTCCAACACTTCGTGTTTTTCACCCAAAAAATGGTCGGAAAGGGAATTTTCGAAGGAAAAACGGGGAATTTTCTCTGTGGAGTCTTTGTGTTCTTGTTTTAGCGGGATTCTAGAGTTTCGCGATGTCCAAAATGATGGCACGGATTGATCGAATGCCTTTGGAAGCCATGTATCTCGACAGATTTCCAACACTCGTGTTTTTCAGCCAAAAAATGGCCGGAAAGGGAATTTTCTAAGGAAAAACGGGGAATTTTCTCTGTGGAGTCTTCGTGTTCTTGTTTTAGCGGGATTCTAGAGTTTCGGGATGTCCAAAATGATGGCACGGATTGATCGAATGCCTTTGGAAGCCATGTATCTCGACAGATTTCCAACACTCGTGTTTTTCAGCCAAAAAATGGCCGGAAAGGGAATTTTCTAAGGAAAAAGGGGGAATTTTCTCTGTGGAGACTTCGTGTTCTTGTTTTAGCGGGATTCTAGAGTTTCGGGATGTCCAAAATGATGGCACGTATTGATCGAACGCCTTTGGAAGCCATGTATCTCGACAGATTTCCAACACTCGTGTTTTTTCAACCAAAAAATGGCCGGAAAGGAAATTTTCTAAGGAAAAACGGGAAATTTTCTCTGTGGAGTCTTCGTGTTCTTGTTTTGGCGGGTTTCTAGAGTTTCGGGATGTCCAAAATGATGGCACGGATTGATCGAATGCCTTTGGAAGCCATGTATCTCGACAGATTTCCAACACTCGTGTTTTTCAGCCAAAAAATGGCCGGAAAGGGAATTTTCTAAGGAAAAACGGAGAATTTTCTCTGTGGAGTCTTCGTGTTCTTGTTTTAGGGGGATTCTAGAGTTTCGGGATGTCCAAAATGATGGCACGGATTGATCGAATGCCTTTGGAAGCCATGTATCTCGACAGATTTCCAACTATCGAGCTTTTTCAGCCAAAAAATGGCCGGAAAGGGAATTTTCTAAGGAAAAACGGGGAATTTTCTCTGTGGAGTCTTCGTGTTCTTGTTTTAGCGGGATTCTAGAGTTTCGGGATGTCCAAAATGATGGCACGGATTGATCGAATGCCTTTAGAAGCCATGTATTTCGACAGATTTCCAACATTCGTGTTTTTTCAGCCAAAAAATGGCCGGAAAGGGAATTTTCTAAGGAAAAACGGGGAATTTTCTCCGTGGAGTCTTCGTGTTCTTGTTTTAGCGGGCTTTGAGAGTGCTGGGATGTCCAAAATGATGGCACGGATTGATCGAATGCCTTTGGAAGCCATGTATCTCAACAGATTTCCAACACTGTCGTCGTTTTTTCAGCCAAAAAATGGCCGGAAAGGGAATTTTCTAAGGAAAAACGGGAATTTTCTCTTTGGAGTCTTCGTGTTCTTGTTTTAGCGGGATTCTAGAGTTTCGGGATGTCCAAAATGATGGCACGGATTGATCTAATGCCTTTGGAAGCCATGTATCTCGACAGATTTCCAAGCTTTTTTTCAGCCAAAAAATGGCCGGAAAGGGAATTTTCTAAGGAAAAAGGGGAATTTTATCTGTGGAGTCTTCGTGTTCTTGTTTTAGCGGGATTCTAGAGTTTTGGGATGTCCAAAATGATGGCACGGATTGATCGAATGCCTTTGGAAGCCATGTATCTCGACAGATTTCCATCACTCGTGTTTTTCAGCCAAAAAATGGCTAGAAAGGGAATTTTCTAAGGAAAAATGGGAATTTTCTCTGTGGAGTCTTCGTGTTCTTGTTTTAGTGGGATTCTAGAGTCTAGGGAAGTCCAAAATGATGGCACGGATTGATCTAATGCCTTGGGAAGCCATGTATCTCGACAGATTTCCAACACTCGTGCTTTTCAGCCAAAAAATGGCCGGAAAGGGAATTTTCTAAGGAAAAACGGGAATTTTCTCTGTGGAGTCTTCGTGTTCTTGTTTTAGCGGGATTCTAGAGTTTGGGATGTCCAAAATGATGGCACGGATTGATCGAATGCCTTTCGAAGCCATGTATCTCGACAGATTTCCAACACTCGTGATTTTTCAGCCAAAAAATGGCCGGAAAGGGAATTTTCTAAGGAAAAACGTGGAATTTTCTCTGTGGAGTCTTCGTGTTCTTGTTTTAGCGGGATTCTAGAGTTTCGGGATGTCCAAAATGATGGCACGGATTGATCGAATGCCTTTGGAAGCCATGTATCTCGACAGATTTCCAACTGTCGAGCTTTTTCAGCCAAAAAATGGCCGGAAATGGAATTTTCTAAGGAAAAACGGGGAATTTTCTCTGTGGAGTCTTTGTGTTCTTGTTTTAGCGGGATTCTAGAGTTTCGGATGTCCAAAATGATGGCACGATTGATCTAATGCCTTTTGGAAGCCATGTCTCGACAGATTTCCAACACTCGTCTTTTTCAGCCAAAAAATGGCCGGAAAGGGAATTTTCAAAGGAAAAACGGGGAATTTTCTCCGTGGAGTCTTCGTGTTCTTGTTGTAGCGGGATTCTAGAGTTTCAGGATGTCCAAAATGATGGCACGGATTGATCGAATGCCTTTGGAAGCCATGTGGTGATAGTTTTTAGTTTGTAGGAAATTGAGGGGGACCCTCCGTTCCTCTGATTTCGTCACTTGAAGTGACTCGGTTGTTGGAACCTAGATGCCAAGGGTATTTGGCATTGGTGGCAGACACGTTGGCAAAAGGATCAAAGGTGGAGGATATTGCAGTGGTACAAGAGTACATGGATGTATTTGCTGAGGAATTGCCGGGATTACCTCCAGAGAGAGAGATTGAGTTTATGATTGAGTTGGCCCCTAGGATTGAACAGATTTCTAAAGCACCTTAAAGGATGGCTTTATCATAATTGAAGGAACTGAATGTGCAGATACAAGAGTTACAGGATAAAGGATTCATTCGTCCTAGTGCATCCCCATGAGGAGCACAGGTAAGGAAAAAGGATGGGTCTTTGCGTCTCTGCATCAACTACCGACAACTCAATCATGTAGCCATCAAGAACAAGTATCCATTGCCAAGGATGGATGATTTGTTCGACCAAGTTCAAGGAGCCTCGGAATTTTCCAAGATAGACCTTAGGACATGCTATCATCAATTGAGGATAAAAAAATAGGATATAGCAAAAACGGTGTTTCAAATGCGATATGGTCATTGCGAGTTCATGATAATGTCGTTTGGATTGACGAATGTCCCTATAGCCTTCATGGACTTGATGAATCAGGTGTTCAATAAGTGTTCAGACCAATTCGTGGTTGTGTTCATTGACGACATACTGGTATACTCGAGGAGTCCTGAGATCATGAGAGACACCTGAGATCAGTACTACAGACCTTGAGAGAGCATGAGCTTTATGCTAAGTTCAACAAATGCGAGTTTTGGTTATCTCGCGTGGCATTTTTAGGGCATATACTTTCAGGTGAAGGGATCTCCGTCGACCTGACTAAGATTGAAGCTGTCATGAATTGGTCGAGACCTACGACAGTGACAGAGATCATAAGCTTTTTGGGATTGGCAGGTTACTACAGATGATTTGTAGGAGGATTTTCAGCAATAGCCATGCCAATGACTCAATTGCTAAAGAAGGAAAATAAGTTTGAATAGACAAATAAGTGCGAGCGTAGTTTTCAAAAGTTTAAGCAGAAGCTAAGTAACGCACCTATGCTGACAATTCCATCTGGTCTTGGTGGGTACGAAATCTATAGTGACATGTCATATAAAAGACTAGGCTGCATGTTAATGCAATATGGCAAGGTGGTTGCATACGCATCTCGACAGTTAAGGCCTCATGAGCTTAATTATCTCACGCATGATTTGGAATTAGTGGTGATCATATTTGCACTTAAGATTTGGAGACATTACTTGTGTGGGGAAAGGTTTTCGATTTTTACGGATCATTAGAGGTTGAAGTATTTGTTCTCTCAAAAAGAGTTGAACATAAGGCAACGGTGATGGATGGAACTTTTTAAGGACTACGATTGCAAGATTCTATATCATCTAGGGAAAGTGAATAAAGTCGCAGATGCGCTTAGTCGAAAGTCGATAATTGCTCAGATAATGGTACAGGAATGGATTCTTTTGGAGGGATTCAAGGACTCAGATTTCAAAATTGAGGTCGGCCATCTTGCTAGTCTAATGGCCACTCTCAAGGTGGAGCCCAAGGTGCAAAGTAGGATAAAAAGTGCCCAAGCGACAGATCTTGAAGTTCTTAAGATCCTGCAGATGGATCAAGTAAAGAGAAAAGCAGACTTTCAAGTGTCCGAGGATGGGACATTGGGGTTTCAGGGACGATTTTGTGTTCCAAATGACGCAGAACTTAAGGAAGTAGTCTTGTCGGAAGCTCATCGTAGTAACTATAGTATCCACACTAGCAGTATGAAAATGTATCAGAATCTGAAGCAGCACTTCTGGTGGAATGGTATGAAGTTGGACATTGCAAAGCACGTGGCTAAGTGTTTGATGTGCTAGCAAGTAAAGGCTCAGCATTGTAAGCCTGGTGGACTGCTGCAACCTCTTGAGATTTCCAAATGGAAATGGCAACACATTACCATGGATTTTGTGATGGGGTTACCAAGGAGTCAGCGAGGAAATGACTACATTTGGGTAGTGGTTGACAGATTGACAAAGTCAGCTCACTTTATTGCCGTACAGAAGGATTTCACGTTGGATAGGTATGTAGAGTTGTATGTGCGTCAGATTGTACGCATTCATGGAGTTCCAATGCTGATCACGTCTGATCGTGATCCTAAGTTTATGGAAACTTTCTGGAAAAGTTTGCAATTCGCTTTGGGGACGAAACTGTAGTATAGTACGACATATCATCTGCAGACGGATGGTCAATCTGAAAGGACGATCCAAACTCTTGAGGACATGTTACGAGCCTGTGTTATAGATTTTAAAGGTAGTTGGGAAGAGCAGCTTCACTTGATTGAGTTTGCCTACAACATCAGCTATCAATAGAGCATTAAAATGGCACCATTTGAGGCTTTGTATAGGAGACCCTGCAGAACTCCACTTTGTTGGGACGAGGTTGGGGAACGAGAAATCACGGGGATAGAGTTAGTATAGCAATCTTTGAATGCAGTTCAGATTATCCGAGACAGACTAAAGACCGCTTAGAGTCGTCAGAAGAGTTATATAGACAAACATCATAGACCGTTGGAGTTTAAGTGGGCGATCATGTGTTTTTGAAAGTATCGCCAATAAGGGGTACTTCCAGGTTCGGGAAGAAAGGAAAGTTAAGTCCGAGGTACGTTGGACCCTTTGAAATTTTGGAAAGGATCGGGGTTTTGGCGTATCGTCTTGCTTTGCCACCGAAGCTTGCACAAGTACATGATGTTTTCCACGTGTCCATGTTGAGAAAGTATGAGCTGGACCCGACTCACGTATTGAACTTTGAGGAATTGGACGTAGACGATAGGGTGTCATACATGGAGAGGCTGATACGAATAGAGGACCATAAAGAGGAAGTGCTTCGAAACAAGACTATCACCTTAGAAGGTGATCGAGCAACATCACGGGACAGAGGGAGCTACATGGGAAAGTGAGGAAGCAATGAAGCAACATCACCCCCATCTTTTTGAGAATTTACCTGTAATTGCGAATTTCGAGGACGAAATTTTTGTAAGGGGGAAGAATTGTGACATCCTGAAATTCGAGTCCTTTGAAGGATGAATGAACGTGACTTTCGTCAATGCATTGTTGGTTGATCTCACTTAGAATTGATCACTCCTGAGATACTGACCTTGAGGGAAAAGGCTAACGAGGACAAAACTCGTGTGACTAAAGAACTTGACCTAGGAAAACGACTTGACCGTGAGACTTGCGTGAGGACAATCCTGTAGAAAGGCAGGTCAATTTCAAGGAACAACTAGAAGTCGATTTTCGGACAGAACATAATGGGATGACGGGTGATTCCGTTTACTGTTATCGAACCTGCAATCGACCCTATGTTGATTCTTGGTAATCGTGTACTTTGACATAAGAATCTATCCTTCGCAATTTCATGTAGTCAAGGACGTCCATGTGTTGAGATGTCTTGAACGTGGTTTGGCACGAGTTGGTTACGCGTGAATCCTCGAAACCGCCTGTCAGTCTGAGTTGTACCAAAATGGCATACGGTGAAATTGACATGGCATGAGAATCCAGGATTGGACTTCGAATTTTCGAGAACGTCCGGGATGGACTTTTGGATGATGCTACTTCGACAGTCGACAAAGCCAGTTAAGCCGGGTATTTAGAAGAGGGATTTACGAACCAAAGAGCCTATGAGGACGTGGGCTAGGCAAGGCCAGTGTGGGCCTCAGGCCCATGGTGGGACAGCCACCATGGTGGGCCCAAAACAAGTAAGTGAGCCGATTGGACCCAACGAACCATTTTTCATTCCGAGCCCATTGTCTAACCTTGAGCCATTTCAAGTCTAATCAATTCTCGAGTCCATTCCTTTTCATTTCCTAGCCCGTTACTTAGCCCCGCCCTTCATTTTCAGCCCAAGGGAAGATTGGGAAATGTGCAAGGTGAAATGACCATTTTGCCCCTAGTTGTTGTGAGCAAAAGTCAAGAGAAGAGAGAGAATATGATGTCATGTGCATGGGGACTTGAAGCAAGCCTTCAATGGCCTTGATAAGGCTTGATAGCTAGCCCTCACATCACTGTCTCTCCCTCTCTTCAGCCCCAAACCGTCAACCCTCTCTCTCTCCCCTTGTTTCTTCTTCTTCTTCCTTCTCCTCTTGTAGACCTTCTTGTGAAAACTTGAGTTGGTCGTTGCCTTATCATGCAAATCAGTGCTCGTTCCACCCACCATCATGCTCAATACATCTAGTATGTATGGCCTAATGCGGCCGTTCGGTGGTCGGAGTCGTCGGCTAACCTGTTGGCTAGCCAGAAGCCAACGCCGGTCTGATCGCCTAGCAACCTATCCGCCAGTGCTGTTTCGCTTGTTTTAGCCATTTTCTTTCCATTCCGACCCAGCCTCCACCTAGCCCAGCCACTAGCCACTCCCCCTTGATCGCCAGGTGCCGCCAGTTGCTGGCCAGCCCGTTCAGCTCATTTTTCCTCCTCCGGTAGTCAGTTTTTCAGTGTTACAGAGGGAGTCTGAGTTTGTTGCTACTGTTTTAGCCTTGGACCATCTTGGATTGTCATAGTTGAGGTCCCCGTGCGTCGCCTTCATCGCTGTGGCGGCGTCGATGTCTTTGGCCCGATTAACAGGTGAGTTTAGCCCCTAATCCTTCATTTAGTGCCTAAACTTGCTTAGGGCTTGTTTAGAAAGGGCTAATTCTAGTTTAAGAGGTTTAATTAAGTTGTATTAGCCCTAAAATAGGTGGTTAGAAAGCTGGTTAAGATTAGTTTAGGCTAATATTGCTTTTTGTTAATTAATTGTGGTTTGTGTTTAATTAAGCATGTTTTGCCTTAATTAATTGATTGTTTATTTTAATTAACGTTTTGCTTAAATTCTAAATTTAATTTATTAATTATTGAATTCTCAATTACACTGTTCATAAAATATTGTCCACGTACACTATTCACGCGGTACAGTTCACACGAACTCTTCACTCAAGAGTGAAAAATTGCCTTGTTTCATATACTTTGGTTCTATGATGTGAATAGGATGTGTCATTGCATGAACGTTTGCATGAATCGTATGGTTTTCACAAAAAAGGGAAAAATGGTTTGTCCGAGAGACACCGAAATGGACTGCTTTTGTGAGAAAGGATTTGAGGTTGTATATGCAAGCATGTGTGTATTGACTAATGCTCAAAGATAAAACGTGGTGGTATGCTTGCATGATCACTAAGTTGAATTCGCCGCCCCGACAGGAGTTCAGGGGCTGACAGTTGAAATACTCGCCACTCCAATAGGAGTTTGGGGGTGATAATTGAAATATCCACCGCCTTGACAGGAGTTCGGGGGGTGACAATTGAAATACCCGCCATCCCGACAGCAATTTTGGGGGATGATAGTAGTTATTGGAACACGTGTGGATGCAAGAGCGTGTGAGAAACATGGCATTATTGGTTCCGATTATGCATAAGCTAATCACATTATTTATGACACGCATGCTTGAATTGATAACATGCAGGGTGTGGTAATGGCCAAGTGAGATCGCTTGTGACACGACTGGTATGTGATTGATGAACTGCATGATCTAATGGCCATGTGCATTGCGTGTATTGTGCTGAGATATAACGTGCAGGGTATGGCATATCGGGTAAGGTTGCATGTGAACCAACTATTTGATTGTTGGTTGGCCCTGGCTATTGTATTTGTTGGTTATGATCATTGGTTTGTTTGTGGAGTGATTTTGGAGAGATACCCTAAGCTGAGTTGGTGTACTAACTGGAGTTTAGGGGGAGAACTCGCTGAGATTTTATCTCACTGGTTATTGTAAAACCACTTTCAGGTCCTTAGAATGGCGCACCCGCTAGTGCGATTTGGGATCCCTAAGGACTGGGAGACCATCGTGACGTGCCACCGCTCCACCAATGATCAACCTGAATACCTTCAACTATGACTTGACGAAGCCTGAGTCCGATGGGTCTGAGTGATAGGGGTGCCGAACCTGAGGGTTCATTTTGTGTTGTTGGATTAGCCTAACCCAGTTTCTTTTTGGTCTAGCTTAGAGGATGGATCGGCCCCTCTTGTGGGCTTGTAAATTGGAATCGATCCTCCGTTGGTTAATCCAATGAAAATGTATATAAGAGTGGTTGCTGTTGTTCTTGCTGTTTATCCCTTTATCCCTATTTGATTGCCTGATTGTCTGTTTGATTGGGGGATGGTTCGTCTTCCGCTTGCGCATAACGAAATATTAAAATGAATGGTCATCGACGAGTCCTAGGACATCGCTTTCTATCGACCAAGTTAATGGGTTGTTGCGTGCTCGGGGTTTTGGGTGTGACAAGCCACCTGTCACCGCTGCAGCCCCACGATTAGCTCTCAATCGAGCAACCTCAGGATCGAATCTCAGCCTTTGGCTGAGACTTGTTGGACTGTTTTCAGCCTTAGTTGGTTCCCCATTGGTGACGCTATAGTTACGGGTCTTCACCGCCTTCGCATCGCCATCGCCGTGAGGCCGCTACCTTCAAAATTTGGTAAGTTAACTCCCTAATCCTTGATTAGATTGTTCGTTGCACTTATGGGGTTAGACCAGTGTTAATTAGCTTTGTTAAATTAGTGCTAAGAAGGAGTAGTGTTAAGCAAGTTGGATTAGTTGAAATTCTGACCATTTCACTAGACCCTTGCCATTTGCTATACATATATTTTACTCAAGATTTTATGGATTTACAAGAACAAAATTTCAGCTTCGTTCTATCCAAAATAGAATCTTGGATTGTGCTAGAAACAGTAACCTTTTGGTGTTCAATGGATTTTTATCAATCTTTAGAGTTCGAATTTCAAAAGAGTGCATTCACAAAAGTTGTTTATCACATCTTGCAGTTTTACATAGTCAAATTTCAAATCAAATGGACAAGTTTTGAACCTCGAACTAAACTGATTTTGGAAAGCAGAATTTCTGGACACCGTCACAGTTTTTGTAACGGTTTGAGTGATTTACCGCTCCTAATCTAAAACGATCTAGGTTAAGGTGTCTCATAAAAAATGTTTGTTTAAGTGTCCTTTATAACATATTCAAATTTGAGAATTTTCCGAACTCGTTTGGTTAGGTTTCTGGAATAAAATTTGGAAACGCACGAGTGGATCCAGTTTCTACCAATTAGGACCGGTTGTGGTCTAATGGTTTTTCTTGATGTCGTGCTTGCTGAATAATGTGTATTTGGTGATCTGGTTGACTTGTGGCATGCCGAGAACTTATGTGTGAGATCATGAGGTTGATTGCTCTTTGTTGGTTGTTTATTGTTATTGCAAAACATGACATTGAGGACTATTAAATAGAAAATAAACGAGGTGTCGGGTTTGGACACCAAAACTTATTTGCCCAATAAAACAATGAGGTTTTAAACTAGGTGCGTGCAAAGTTGACGGATTAATTTTGAGTACGTGAGCACCTACGAATTTATTTCTAAAGGTTTGAACAAAAAAAAAAAAGGTTACTAAGGTTTGTTTTCAAAAGAGGGGGGTTGGAAAAAAAATTAGGAAAGAAATATGGTGTCGGGTTTGGACGACAAGTTTTATGTGCTCAATAAAACGAGGAGGTTTAATACGAGATGCGTGCAAAGTTTGGCTGGTTAATTTCAAATACGGGATCCCGTACGAATTTATTTCGGAAAGTTTGAATTAAAAAAGAGTTACTAAGTTTATTTTTAAAAGGGGATTGTGGTGTTTTGACTATATAATGGAAGGTAAAAGTTGACTTGATTGATGATGTGCCTGCATAGTTAGGTTAGTTAAGTAGTTCAGTTTAATTACTCGGGATTTATTTAATTAATCGCAAGTTATTTATTTATTTAATCGAGATTTATTTAATTAATTTTAATTAGTGCAAATTGTGTGGCATCCTGAAATTCTTTGCTAGCCAATTAGGGGTGCTTCAGTTAATATCTTGTATGGAAATCTATGGCCGAGTTTAAAAGGATAGATCTTGGAAAAGAATGACTTATCTCTGGCCATGTGCATCGTGAATTAGAATCCATAGGTTTGTAATTCTAAGTGTTTAGTTATTTAATTTTACCCTATGGTATTTTAGTTTAATAAGATTTAATTAGTATTTAAAAATGAGATTAAAATTGAATTGAATTAGGTTGGGCCTTAGGCCCAATAGCTTGAGCTCTTAATGGGCCAAGATGGCCGGCCCATTAAGGCCCAAGGGAGTGTGACCGTCGACCAAAGTGGGAGGAGAGTGGCCGGCCCAAGCCCAATCCAAGCCCAAGCCCAAAGCCCATCATGCATGTGTTATGCCAAGTGGTAAGATGAGGTCTTCATGCATTGGCTATCAAGGGTGGCAAGCAATCATTGCAAATGATGAAGATTTGGGGAATAAAAGGGAAAGAGAGAGAGAGTGGCTGGTTGGAATTCGGCCAAAGAGAGAGAGAGAGAATCATGAGAGAGAGGGAGTGGCGAGAGAGAAAAGGAACCGAGGAGGAGGAGGAGCCGCCCGTCGCCGCCCGCACGCCGTCCGTCCGTTGCCGGTGTGCCGTTCGTGTGCCGCTGTCCGTTCGGTCTTTGAGGCAAGTTGGGATTGATTTCCACTCTAGCATGTGTGTCTTGCATGTGTGACTTGTTGGTGGTAGATTTCGGATGTTAGGGTAGGCAAAACCGAAGCTAGAAGTGACTTGTTCTTGAGAATGTTTGCTGTTTTCGTGTGAACTGCTCAACCCAGAATCTTGTGGAGGTTTGCATGTAAGTTTTGAGTTGGATTTTAACTTTTATTCCTTCATGAAAGTTGTATCCAACATCTTAAACTACAACATACTAAAATTTGAGACAAAACGGTGAAGATTTAAGGGGTCAAACCCTCATCCTACGAAGACACTAGATCTGGAACTGTTTTGCTGACCTTTTGGTAGATTTGTGGTTGCATGTCGAATTTTACCAAGAATCTCTCTTCGACTTCTTCATGAAACTTGTAGAGAACATTCTAAAGACTAAGAAAATAAAATTTGAAGTAAAATGAGCAAGTGTAGCCTAGTGAATCGACTTACTCTTGAAAACGGTAGAACTGGAAACATGGTACTGGACACCCGAGACTTCTTGGACTCATATGGTGACTATTATTTGGAAATTTGACTTAGATACCTTAATTATAGTTGTAGGGGACCTATTGAAGTAAAAAATATCCAAATTTCAGAGGAAACGAAGAATAATAAGTGGGTGAAAACTCGATATTTCGGAGATAGCTACACTGGACGTTTCGGTGCTAGAACCAGAAGCTTCGGATGACTATAGAAAATTATATAGAACGAATATGGCCTAGAAGTCTTCATGAAAAATCTTTTTTAGTGTCTTAACTATGACCTGGAAAAATTTCATAATTTTCGGAGGTCTTTCGGATATTTTAATTGAATTATTTCAAAAACTGCTCATTCTGTTTCTATCCGAAATTGCATGCTGTATTGGTGTGAATCATATCTCTTTGTGTGGAACTCTATTGGGCATGTATTTTCATGAAATTGTTATCTTATTGAATTGTCTATCACATGCCTTGATTTTGTGATTTTTGAGAAGTATATGGATATTTAATTTAAATATTTTCTAAAATGGCACATGCTAGAATTTTGTAAACTTTGAAAAGACATGAAATATGGACCATTTTAAATTGCATGGACTCTATGAATTGTATAGTTATGGATGATGGTGTCTTGTTGCATGTAAGATAATGATTTGAGATGCATGTATGAACTCAATGACGAGTATGATCTTGATTGCCATCACATCACATGCCATGTTAAAATTGAACTATAATTGAAGATGAGATTTTGAGATAAATGAGAAGGCCGTCGGAGGTGAGCCGACGATGCCTCGGGAGTGTTGGGATGCCTGGCTAGAAGGGTACGGCCGGTTGCCTGGTGGTCTTGAATGGCCGGATACCGGAGGGTCCTCGGGAGTACCGAGTGGTATCGAGATGCCCGGAGAGTGGGGGAGCCGGAAGCTCGGCGGGTATTGTGCCGAGGGATACCTCGCAATGCCAGTTGGGTGCGAGATGCCTGGCTAGAAGGGTACGGCTGGTTGCTTGGTGGCCTTAAATGGCTGAATGCCGGAGGGTACATGTGATATGATGATGATGTTACATGCATGGATGCATGGCAATGATGATGGTACATGTGATATGATAATGATGTTATATGCATGGATGCATGGCAAAGATGATGATACATGTGACATGATGATGGTAGTGTATGATATGATGGTAACGACTATATGGTGATGTATGTACATGAGGTATGATGACATGTGCATGATACCAAGGTAAGTTGAGCATGGATGCCTTGATGATATGTGATGCTATGATTGTGATGATTGTGTGGCATGATGCATTGAGTGTTTATTGGTCCTTTACTTGCTGAGTGGTTGTACTCACCCCTTCGGGGACCAATATTTTAGATTAGTAGGATGCCGCTCCCTGCTGTCACGCGGGGCGTATTTTATGGCCTTCCTTCTGATGTAGAGGTCGAGTGCGTGGAGATCGACTGTCCCACCGTCCCTGGTCTCACGTATATTCGAGTTCGCGTCTTAGTGATGTACGACGTGGGTCTGGCTGGGGGCCCTGTCATCCAAGAGTTCATATCCGTTCATGTTCGTCAGAACGGAGTGATGCGTGGGATGTTGCCGCCACCACCACCTGATGCACCGAGATGGGTGTGAGGGCCCATGCGTGAGAAGTGGGGGAGCTGAAACTTTTCTTATGATGTTTAGTGGTGTGCAATTATATCATGGTTGATGGAGGGAGAGATGGCGAAATTATATTTTGCTTCCGCTAATGAGTCGCGCTGGGACCATTTTCAAAAAGAAAAAAATGTCTATGATTTACGACGCTTCTTTTAAGAGATGTAATTAGGTGTAGCATTAGATGCCTGCGGCGACCTAAGGTGCTCCGGAGTGCCACAAATTGTCACGGAATAGCCATTTTGTGGAATTTTACGCTGATCGTCGTGGTTGTATTGATTTGTGCAATTGACTACTAAATTATGCAATTGGGTACTTGGTGATGATTTTTAATTATTATTGTAAAAATATGATTTTATGGTATTTAATTAGAAAAATACCGAGTGTTGGTTTTTGACGCCAAAAATATTTTAGGTACTATATAAAATCGTGGAATTTTAAAATGGGAGAGTATCACATTTTATGGATCAATTTGACTGTGTGACTACGCACACTTATTTTACCGAGCATTTTTAATACGAAGAAAATTGGCCAAGTCAATTATTTGAAATGGAATTATTTGAGTGCAAAGCATAGTGTTCTTGGCCAAGTATGGATGTGCGTGTGGTCACTAAGGCCCTGTTTGTTTGTGTTCTTTCCTTCTGGTCATGAACACAATTTCTATTTTTTTTGTTTAGGGGAACAAAAAAAGAATAGAAATGTGTTTGTTTGTGTTTTTGTTCTAAACCTATTTTCTTTGTTCCCGGGAACAAATTTGGAACAGAAACAAGTTTTTCTTGTTTCTGGAACACTTCTGAAAAACAAATTTTCTCTCTCTATTTTTTCTTCCCTTTATTTTCTTCTTCTCTTTTTCTTCTTTTTTCTTTTCCCGATCGCCGGCCTCGGCCATGGCAGGCGACCGGCCATCGAGGGCCGGTGACCTCGTCGGAGTGTTCCCGACCACTGGCGAGGCTCGGCCTTGATCTGGGTAAGCTCACCCAGCCACCGGCAAGGCTCGGTGTTGTTGAGCCACCGCTAGGTCGGCGTCGCCTTGCGATGGCTCAGCGAGGCCGAGCCTCGCCGGTGGCTGGGCAAGCTCGGCCTCGTTGAATCTAGGCGAGCTTAGCCAAGCGAGGCCGCCCGCCCTCGTCGGCCGGTCGTCGGTCTTGGTCGAGGCCAAAGAACCGGTCAAAAGGAAGAAAAAAGAAAAAAATAAAAAATAAAAAGAAAAATTAAAAAGGAAAATTAAAAAAGAAAAAGGAAAAATTAAAATTAAAATTGAAAGAAAAAAATTATACAAGTTTACCAAACATGTTTTTGTTATTTTTCTATTCCGAGAATAAATTTATTAAATGCGTTCTTCATTAAAAATTGTTCCCCATAACAGAAATAGTTTTTTCCATTTCTGTTCCCTAAAACAATTTTTTTAACAAAAACGTTACCAAACGCACCCTAAGTGAATCCATTATGTTGCCATTCGCGGAGGGGTTCCGGAACGAAGCTCCTCAGTGGGGCATCGTCTAGGCAGAGAATGCTAGACGATGCCGTTCGCGAATAGAATTTGGAACGAAGCTCCTCAATGGGGTACTGTCTAGGCGGATGATGCTAGATGATGCCGTTCACAAATAGAATTCGGAACGAACCTCCTCATTGGGGTGCTGTGGCCATTGGGCCGTAATAATTGAAACACACGAGTGTTGAGATCACTACGGCTTATTATGGGATAAAATTATGTGGCATGGAATAGAATGTGTCATAACGATCTTACATTATAATTGGGATCCCTATAATTGTTTGATGAGTGATATGAGGTTTTCCAGTTATTGGTCATGCCTGCTGCATTGATAAATGTATATGTGATGTACTAATGTGTTGGGAGGTGCTGAGACAAAATAAGTCTATTTGTGACAAATGTTTATGGTTGCCTCTTAGTGAATTTTCATCCTAATCGGGGTTTAGGGTGTTGACTCCCTGTGGCACCCCCTGAACGGCCCCCGATCCATTGGGGTCGCCACAGATGACACTCGTCTTTACTTTCTCTTAACCTGAAGGTCTATTACTCTGATACCATAGAAGTTTAACAAATCCATGAATCCTGGGGGTTTATATTCTTTCTATAGGTCCTTGCGCAGTTTATATAGCGGAAGAATAACCAACATCTCCCTATTCCACATTCAGAAACAATGCACACCAACTAAACATTTTATAAGTTAAAGCCAAACACTTTTATTTACATAACTAGATGGACATCACGGGTCAGTACATCAAAATGCCAAGATTTTTCTAAACTCGGCTATTTTCAAAAGGAACTCGACTCTATAACAACCGTGTACATAGGCCCATCAATCAGTGTTGGTGGTCCAAAAATGCTTCATCTGCTGACCATCACTCTCGATCACACCCAGCCCGGTCCATCAGCTAGCGGCGACGGCAACGGCCCCAGCGTACTCCCTTCATGGCGGACGAACACAGTCAGAAACTCTTGGAGCACTGGGCCGGCAACAGCAAAAGATCCATTAAACTATAACATGCAAGCCATCCCGATCTAGTTTGATGCAAGATAAACAAGATAGGTCATCAAGGAATGAGTATGCATCTAAGCCATATAACTCTTCCATGTAATGACCAGTGCAGTTTCAACAAACATGATGCATGATGAACAGTCACACAAGTCTCGATCATAGGGCCAAACTGTTATGACACGTCCCATTCCATGCCATACAATTTAGTCTCATAACCAGACCACACTCACACTTAGAATAATAATTCATTTTAACATTTAAAAGGGTTTTATCCCCCCAAAGGACCAATGTTTGCGTCCTTATGGGATTTTGCACCTAACCTGGCATCGCAAAAGCCTCCGACATCTGGCCACTAGGCCACCGGGCATCCAGAGCGTGTTATATCACACCTCCATGCATCTCGCACCCCACCTAACGTCACGAGGAACCTCCGGGGTTTGCCATGAAAATGGTTACCCCTGCCATCCAGAATTACATACCGACATACCACCGGGCATCCCAATGCTCCTGGAGAAAACCTCTGGGGCATTACGGACCCCAATCCACAAGGCATCGACTCATTCGATCCTCTCGGCCTCCCGACTCCCGGGGCATCGTTGACCCGAGGGTCCAACGGTAACAATTAACATCTTAATATCAAAAACACTTTTCGATGCAATGACAAGATGTCCCATGGGTCTTCATCAAATCTCAATATTGCATGATATGCCGAATGCCAATATCATCATGTCAAATAACAACTCAAGATGCATTCACCTTTGGGACAAATTGAGCAAATTCGGAATAAAACAGCTCAAACATCACAATGCACAGTTTTTGTAACAATTCCGGAATAACCCCTAAATGAACTCAAAAAATTCTAAAATTTTTATATGTTATAAATAAGGCCTAAAAGAAATTTTTTTATGAAGAACACTAAGCCAAAATAGTTATGTATGAATTGCAACAGGTCGCATAACTCAGCCCAGAATTTATTCCAGAATTTATACTTCCACAGTAAAGTGTCGAACATTAAAATAGATTTATGCCACTATATATGAATTTTGAAAAATCTGACTAAAATATATGTTATAGTTTAAATAATTCCCTATAGCTTTCATGAAGAAATTAAGACCAAAATCATACTAGATATTTCCACAGAAAATCAACAAGATCACTAGGCTACACATGAGCAACTCCGGACCACAGGGATTCAATGGAATCCGATGCCTATTCCTTGGCTAATTTTACTTTCAAAAATCCATCCAAAACTATATTTCATAATGTCATTCAAAGGAATTCAAAAGCACCTATAAAACCCAAAGCGTTTCCTCAATTTCTCAATCCATTTCTACTCTATTCATCCAAAATCCAGCATCCAACATCCACAACCCAAACATCTCCAAGTCTATTGCACTACACTAGACAACAACAGCACAACATGATATAGATTAATGGACTTTCACTTGCCTCTGGCTCTTTAGCTCAATTGCAAGCAAAACAGGGGCTCGTGGGTCTTGGGCTCAGCTCAACGGCGGCGGAGACTAGCGGCGTCGACGGCGGCAGCTGAGCACGGCAGAAGGCGGTCCTTCTCTTCCTTCCTCGCTACTCACACTCGCGTGCCCACTTCTCTTGCTCGAACTCTCTCTCTGTCCACGGTTCTGCTCACTCAAATTTTCTCTCTCACTCACTCAAAATTCTGTTCGGTTCTTCTCTCTCCTCCCCTCAATTCCGAACCCTTTTGTTTCCTTGGTTTGTTGACTCATTAGTCAATTGCATGGGAGCTTTCGGTGGTAACCAAGACTGAAGACAGGTGGAGAAAGCGTGGCTCTCCCTTGTTCGGTTTCTCCTCCCGCGCTGGCCACTGAATGAAGAGCAACGTGGCTGTTGCTGGCTCTCCCTCGGTCAACGATCTCAAAACTCGTTGACTCCTTTTGCCGATCGAATGAAGGGGAAGCTCGGCAGCTTAGGCCAACAATGCGTGGCCGCATGGTCTCCGTGCATGGCCCAATTTCTCCGAAGATTAATCCTTAATCAACGCATGTGCATGGGCTAAATCACAGCTTACTTACAAGGCCGCACGGTGTCACGAAAATGAACAAAGGATATCCGATTCATAGGGTACACAATTGGACGGCCAGATTTAATATAGAAAACATCTTGTTGACACCTTACTTGAAACGGACCTCGGCCTCACATGAGCGTATGAAACATTTCCGACAAAACCATAGTTCATTCAACGCTCGGGCCATTACTTAAAAGCAACGCATCGGTCTAATGACGATAATATAGTCCGACGATGCTTCCGTCACTTAGTCATGGACCGTCGTATATCTAAGGGTCGTCACAAAATTCCGGATGCCACAATTCTCCCCTCCTTATAGAATTTCTTCCTCGAAATTTGACATCACTCATGTCTCTATAAACAAATGAGGATACCTTTCCCTCATTTCTTTCTCACTTTCCCTTGTGGCATCCTCCACATCGTGATGTCGCCATAATACCTTAACTAGTGGGATTTTCTTTGTCCGAAGGATTTGTTCCTTTCGATCCAGTACTTGTATCAATTCTTCCAGATACCTCATTTTCTGATCAACTTTGATGGCTTCATGATCGAGTATATGTCTAGGTTCAAGCTTATACCTTCTCAGCATCGATATACGGAACACATCGTGCAAATTTCCCAACTTAGGAGGTAATGCTAGCCGATAAGCTACATCTCCTATTCTTTCAAGTATTTCAAAAGGTCCAACAAATCTAGGGTTCAACTTGCCTTTTATTCCAAATCGTGATATTCCTTTCATCGGAGATACTTTAAGGAATACGTGGTCTCCTACATTATACTCCAAAGGTCTTCTACGCTTATCGGCGTAGTCTTTCTGTCGGCTTTGGACTGTTTTAAGTCTTTTCCTGATGATCTCAACAGCCTCTGTAGTAACTTGTACTAGCTCAGGTCCTGTCAATTTCCTTTCACCTACTTCATTCCAACAGACAGGGGTCCTACATCTTCTTCCATACAATGCTTCATAGGGAGCCATACCTATACTTTTCTTAAAACTATTGTTATAGGCGAATTCCACTAAATGCAATCTTTTATCCCAGCTTCCTTTAAAATCAATCACATAGGCTCTTAACATGTCCTCTAATATCTGAATCACTCAATCTGTCTGTCCATCCGCCTGTGGATTAAAAGCAGTACTAAATTGGAGCTTAGTCCCTAATGCGGTCTGAAGACTTCGCCAAAAGTTTGAAGTAAATCTTGAATCTCGATCATAAGTGATAGTCACAGGTACACCATGTAAGTGTACTACCTGGCTTACATATATCTCAGCATATTTATCCATCAGATAATCTATGCGGACTGCTAGAAAATGGGCGGACTTAGTCAAACGATCCATTATCACCCAGATAGAGTCGTGACCACTTGATGTCCTTGGTAATCCTTGCACAAAATCCATTGTTACATGATCCCATTTCCAATCTGGTATATCTAATGGTCTCAATAGTCCTACGGGTTTGTGATGTTCCGCTTTCACTTGCTGGCACGTTAAACATTTAGAGACATGCTTAGCTATATCTGTTTTCATGCCATTCCACCAATACTGCTGGTGTAAATTCCTATACATCTTCGTACTACCTGGATGAATACTATAGTTACTTCTATGTGCTTTCGATGGGATTTCCCTTTTTACTTCTTCATTATCGGGAACACAGAGCCGTTCTTGGCATCTTACCACTCCATCTTCAGAGACTTGAAATTCTGGTCTTTTTCCTAAAGACACGGCATTTCACACTTTCACAAATTCCGAGTCTGATTCTTGCAGAATTCTAATTTTATGGATAATTTCCGGTTCAATTCTTAATGCAGTAAGCATACTAGTAAGGTGATCTATTTCCAATTTAAACTTTGAATCTGCTACTGACTTTACCAGATTCCATTATGTCATTCTCATATTGACCATATCCATAGCCGACTTACGACTAAGAGCGTCTGCCACCTTATTTGCCTTTCCTAGATGGTATCGTATTTCACAATCATAATCCTTTAACAACTCCATCCACCTCCTCTATCTCATGTTTAGTTCCTTTTGTGAAAATAATTATTTTAAACTCTTATGATCTGTATAGATTTCAAATTTCTCTCCATACAGATAATGCCTCCATATTTTCAAAGCAAATATTATAGCTTTCAACTCTAAGTCATGGGTTGGGTATTTCAATTCATGGGGTTTCAATTGTCTAGATGCATAGGCTATGACATTGCTGTGTTGCATCAGAACACATCCCAGTCCTTTGTGAGACGCATCACTATACAACATGAATCCACCAGATCCAGATGGTATAGTTAAAATTGGAGCTGTAGTCAATTTCCTTTTAAGTTCCTGAAAGCTCTTTTCACATTCTCCATCCCATTCAAACCTTAAATTTTTCCTAGTTAATTTCGTCAAAGGGCCTATAAGTCACGAGAATCCTTCAATAAACCTTCTGTAATAGCCTGCCAATCCCAAGAAACTCCGTATTTCAGTCAACGTTGTTGGTCTCGGCCAATTTACTACCATCTCGACTTTTGCCGGGTATACTGCAATTCCTTCTCCTTACACCATGTGTCCCAAAAATATTATCTGGTCCAGCCAAAATTCACACTTACTGAATTTGGCATATAACTTATGATCTCTAAGGGTTTGCAACACTATCTCCAGGTGTCGCTCATGCTCTTCAAGTCCTTTAGAATATATCAGGATATCATCAATGAAGACAATCACAAATTGATCCAGATAAGGTTTAAATATCCTATTCATCAGATCCATGAATGTAGCCGGGGCATTTGTCAATCCAAATGGCATAACTAGGAAGTCATAGTGTCCATAGCGAGTCCTAAATGTAGTCTTAGGAATGTCTTCCTTCTTAATTCTTAACTGATGGTATCCTGACCTCAAGTCAATCTTAGAAAAGACTGAACTTCCTTGTAGTTGGTCAAATAGATCATCAATTCTAGGTAAGGGATACTTATTCTTAATAATCACCTGATTCAGTTGCCTATAGTCAATGCGTATTGACCCATCCTTCCTTTTCACAAATAATACTGGTGCACCCCAAGGAGAAGCACTTGGCCTAATAAATCCTTTATCGAGCAACTCTTGTAGTTGCACCTTCAAATCTTTCGATTCCATTAAGGCCATCCTATACGGGGCTTTAGATATCGGTCCTGTTCCAAGCATTAGTTCAATCTCGAACTCAATTTCTCATTCCGATGGTAACCCTGGTAGTTCCTCAGGAAATACGTCCTGAAATTCCCTTACCACTCGAATTTCATCAAGCTTAGCCTCTTCTTTAATATAATCCTTAACTACTGCCAGGTATCCTTGACACTCTTCATCAAGTAGTGCATGGGCTTCTATCACTGAAATAAGTGCTACAAAGGGATTTGTCTGACCTCCGAAAAATTCAAAACTAGATCGGTCAGGTAAAACAAACTGGATCACTTTCCTATAGCAATCCATCTTAGCTTGATACTTATGGAGCCAGTCCATTCTGATGATAACATCCAAGCCATACATGGCCATCACGACTAGGTCGATTTTCATATCCCATCCCCCTACAATTATCTTACATTTTTCACATACCAACATAGACAATACCACATTCTTTAACGGTGTGGAAACACAAAGAGGAGTCTCAAGAGATGTAGTTTCTATCTTACTCAATTGTCTATACCTTTCAGACATAAAAGAATAAGTAGCACCCTTATCAAACAACGCATATGCCCTTTTTTCCATTTATAAAAATCATACCTGATATGACATTTTTGGAAGCTTCCGCTTCCTCTTGGGTGACCGCATACACCCTTCCTTGCACTGGTGGCCGTTGTTGATTCCTTGATAGATTTGGTCCAACAGTACACTGTTGTACTCGTCGCGCTGAACTGACATTCTATTGCGACCTCTCTTGTCCACAATCTCTTATAAAATGTCCTTTTTGCCCACAACCATAACATATTGGTGGCCTATTACAAAATCCTGGCCCATGTTGTCCACCACACCTCTGGCAAATATTTCCTTGGTAGGGTACTCTCCCTAGAATCGGGCCACTTCTCACTTTTCCAAAATTCCCATAATTACTCTTCTTCTTAGATTCCCAGGGCTGTCCTTGACTATGATAAGGTCTCTTACCCCTTCGAACATCACTAAAGGTCACATGCTTCTTAGATTCTGATTGCTCTCTCACTAACTCTTGCTCCACCAATTGTGCCCTTTCATAAATCTCATTATAATCCCTTATATTCAGAGGCACTAGTTGTTTCCTGATATCAGTCCTTAATCCTTTCAGGAATCTCTTAGCCTTTTCCTCTCGATCCTGAATTAATGTGGGAGCATACTTGGATAATTCAAAAAATTTTGCCTCATACTGGTCTACAGTCAGCTCCCTCTGTTCCAATTGAACAAATTCTGTGATCTTACTATCCCTGGCACAATCAAATAAATGCTTTCTATTGAAAGCTCTAACAAACTCATCGCAGTTTATGTCAGTATCCGGTGGAAAGATCGTGTCCCTTGAAGCTCTCCACCAAAATTTTGCATTTCCCTCTAACTGGTACTCTGCCGAGGTTATCCTTTCAGCATCACTACAATCCAACAACCGGAAAATTTGTTCCATTCCATCAATACAATGTTCCACCTCCTCAGGACTTCCCATTCCATTAAATGTGGGTGGTTTCAACTTCAAGAATTGTTCCACCAGTCCTTGAGTACGGCATTCCGCTCCGGGTTGCTGCTGAGCTTGCCTTTCCATCAAATTTCCTACGTTGGCCAATGCCTGCAGGATATCTTCCATTCGGGGTTCAGCCCTTGATGCAAAAGCTTCGGCCCTCGATGGATGAGAACTCCTAGTTCGTACCATATCTTCCTGCCGTTTACCAAGTATTCACCTCAGGATTAATTTGTGGCTTGATGTCATTAATTAGATAGCAAAATAAGGTTATTGTTAAAGTCACATAAGTAACATAGAATGTTACTAGCACACAAAGGTAACTCACAACCATTACCAGGGATCTATGAGTGAAAATCAATCACCCGTTATTCAAAATTAGTCAACTACTCTTGGTTAGTGTCCTATGGTGTGCATCATTCTGTCCTCAATTCCATTTGAGGCACCTTATCACTCCAAGTAAAACCATGCTCTGATACCACCCGCTGTGGCACCTCTTGAATGATCCCCAATCTGTTGGGGTCGCCACAGATCACACTCGCCTTTGCTTTCTCTTAACCTAAAGGTCTATTACTCTGATACCATAGAAGTTTAACAAATCCATGAATCCCGGGGGTTTATATTCTTTCTATAGGTCCCTGCGCAGTTTATATAGCGGAAGCATAACCAACATCTCCCTATTCCATATTCAGAAACAATGCACACCAACTAAACATTTTATAAGTTCAAGCCGAACACTTTTATTTACATAACTAGATGGACATCATGGGTCAGTACATCAAAATGCCAAGATTTTTCTAAACTCAGCTATTTTCAAAAGGTACTCTACTCTATAACAATCGTGTACATAGGCCCATCAATCAATGTCGGTGGTCCAAAAATGCTTCATCTGCTAACCATCACTCTCGGTCACACCCAGTCCGGTCCATTAGCTAGCGGCAGCGGCAACGGCCCTAGCATACTCCCATCACGGCGGACGAACATAGTCAAAAACTCCTAGAGCACTGGGCCGGCGGGAGGACCAATGTTAAACATGATCAGTATCCTCACTCGAACAAAAACCAACCCTCGTATCTTAGGATGGTGGTGCTCCGTACACTCACACTCAAGGTCGACCGGAATACCATAGAATGTGCCGGGGGTGACTGGTAATAGAGGCATATCTTCTAGTCTGAAATGTTAGTCCCCAAATGGGGTGAGTACAACCGCTCAACAGCAAAAGATCCATTAAACTATACCATGCAAGCCATCACGATCCAGTTTGATGCAAGATAGATAAGACAGGTCATCAAGGAATGAGTATGCATCTAAGCCATATAACTCTTCCATGCAATGACCAGTGCAGTTTCAACAAACAAGATGCATGATTAACAGTCACACAAGTCTCGATCATAGGGTCAAACTGTTATGACATGTCCCATTCCATGCCATACAATTTAGTCCCATAACCAGACCACACTCACACTTAGTATAATCATTCATTTTAACATTTAAAAGGGTTTTATCCCCCCAGAGGACCAATGTTTACGTCCTTTTGGGATTTCGCACCCAACCTGGCGTAGCGAAAGCCTCCGGAATCTGGCCACTAGGCCACCGGGCATCCAAAGTGTGTTACGTCACACCTCTAGTGTGGCATCCCAAAAATATCATGGCAATTTCTGGAGACATTACAACCTATGGAAAGGTGATGGAAGTACCCTTAAGTTGAATTGTGGCCATTTAATCCATAATTTGCAATAAGGTTCATGGCCAAGCTTTTAATGGATAATTATTTGATAGGAAAGAAAATCCTATCATTGGCCATGTGTGTTATAAGTTGGAATTTATTGATTTATGATTTCAAGTTTTATGGCCATATGAAATTGTAATTTAGTATTTATATAAGTGGAGATTTAAGGTAAACTATTAAAAATAAACATGGGCTTATTCAAGAAAATTTTGGGCCATTTAAGTTGGGCCCAAAGTGGGCCAAGAGGCTCGGCCCAAGAATGCCCATGGGCTATCGACCGCATGGAAGGAGAGAGGAGCCGGATGGGCCTCCTCCATGTGTCTTCAACAAGAAGACACTTGTCTCCTTCTTAAGGACAAGTGTCCATCCATGCAAGAAGTAAAGCATGCAAGGGTTTTAATTCAACAAAAAGGAAAAGGGGGAGGGGGATTTCGACCGGAGGAGAGAGAGGAGAGAGAGAGCTACCGTCCAAAAGAGGGAGAGCGAGCGAGCGAGCGAGAGGAGAAGAGGAAGGAGGAGTCTGCGCGTCCGCCGTCGTTCGCCGCCTCGCCCTGCCTTGTCTTGCTGTGTTTCCTTTGAATTTGAGGCAAGTGAAGTCCTAAACCTACCCCTTGCATTGCTGTGTGTATGTGTAGTAGATGGGATGAGATTTCGGAGCTTTGAAGAGAGATTCGTTGGTCATGCATGCTGTTTCTGGAAAGACCAGTCCAACCGTCCGTGAGTTTGTGTGTTGCATGTGACTTTTTAGTTGGAATCTTGTTTCGATTTCTTTATGAAAGTTGTAGAGAACACCTTGAAGAACAACATACTAAAATAGGAGGCAAAACGAACAAGTATTGGTTAGTGAAATGATTTTTCTTTGGAGAAGTTAGATCTGGAATCCGTCGTGCTGACCTTTAGAGATTTCGTGGTCTGTAAAGTAATTTTCTTGTGAAAATATCACTTCAATCTCTTAATGAAAGTTGTAGTATACTTCTTGAGGTAGAACATATCAAAATTTTAGAGGAAATGAACATATGTAGGTCGGTGAAACGAGTTTCTTTTGAAAGATGATAATCTGGAAAAGATAACACTGAGAACAGGGGGAATAAATCGTCTATATCTATTAATCTAGAACGATTTGGGTTTCAATGTCTTCATGAGCTATTTACCCTTAGGACTTTTCTATAACATATCAAAATTTCAGAATTTTTGGAGCTGATGTAAGATTTTTACCGAATTTGTGAATGAAACTGTGTATGGCAATATTCCGAAATTTCGCGGGTTGTACTGATTTGTGTGATTTTCTTTTGATATGGTGTCCTTCATGGAATACTTTCCTCTAGATCTTGTATATAACATGTAAAATTTTTAGAATTTAATAAGGTTGTTTACTAATATTTCAAGAATTATGACTAAAGGAGCGCAATATGTTTTCATCCGAAATTGTTGTATTTTCAAAAATGAATGAAATTGTCCCATGTGATATGATGTCTTGAGTGGTTGATTATACTGCATATGTGGTGACATACGACATACTATATGACATCAAAAGCTGGTTGAGACTCTTGATATTGATGCATCAAATGCCATGTTGAAATTGAGATACATGTGTGGATATAAATTGAAATAATAACAAGACCATCGGAGGTGTGAGCAGACGATGCCTCAGGAGTTTCGAGATGCCCGGAGTGTGGGTGCCGGATGCCCGAAGTGTGTGTGTCGAATGTCCTCGGGAGTTTCGAGATGCCCGGTAATACACAGTACGTAATGTCCAGGGGGAATGCCTGGTGGTATGGCAGTACGTAATTCCGGAAGCCCTGGAGGTGTGTGCCGGGGAGATTCCTCGTGATGCTAGTTGGGATACGAGATGCCCGAAGTATGTGTGCCGGATGCCTGAAGATGTGTGTCAGAGGCTCCTCGCGATGCTAGGTTGGATGCGAGCGATAAATTGTGGGATGCAAACATTTAGTCCCTAGATGAAAAATAATGAGATCCTTGTGAAAGATAAGAACTGAAATTGAATCATGTGCATGGGTGTATGCATATGGCATGATGCATGATCTGCTTATGAAAGTAAATTGATGCTATTTGATATTGAAAATGCGATCATGAAGGCGTGAATGGATCTCATGGTGATGTATGCTTGATAGCATGGATGATACAAATCATGGTGATATATGCAATGATGGCATGGTGAGATATGCATGACTGCATGGTAATATATGCACGACTGCATGGTGATGTATGCTTGATAGCATGGATGATATGAGTGCATGGTGGAATATGCACGTTGCATGGTGATATATGCATGGCTGCAAGGTAAGGTATGCTTGAATGCACGAATGATATGTGTTTTGTTCATGATACCTTGATTGTTCTGTTTGACGCATTGAGTAGTTTGGTGGATCTTTACTGCTGAGTAGTTGTACTCACCCCGTTTGGGGAATAACATTTCAAACTAAATAAGATACCTCTGCTGCCACTACCACTGGTAGATGGATCAAGTGGTTGGATATGACCGCGAGGAGGAGGATAGCAAAGGAAGGAACTTTTGGACGCCGACACTGATCAATGGACTTTATGTATACGACTGTTGGAGGAGATGTCGGTCATCTTTTGAAGTATAGCCAAGTATAGAAGACTACGGCATTTGATGTACCGATGAATGATGTCCATCTGGTTTAAGTAAATAAAAGTGTACGGCTTTTACCTATAAATTTTTAGTTGGTGTGCATCGTTTTCTGAATCTAAGGAAGGGAGTTGATGGATGAGTTTCCGCCATATAAATTGCGCAGTGACCGATCTAAAAGATGTAAACCCCCAGGATTGATAGACCTTCGGGTCAAGCAAGAGAATGGAAATCGTATTGTGGCGACCCTAACGGTTTGGGGGCCGTCGAGGGGTGTCACATCTAGGCATCTCGCACCCCACCTGACGTCACGAGGAACCTCTGGGGTTTGCCATAAAAATGGTTACCCCTACCATCTGGAATTACGTACCAACATACCACCGGGCATCCCGATGCTCCTAGGGAAAACCTCTGGGGCACTACGGACCCCAGCCATCCACAAGGCATCGACCCATTCGATCCTCTGGGCCTTCAGACTCCCGGGGCATAGTTGACCCGAGGGTCCAACGGTAACAATTAACATCTTAATATCAAAAACACTTTTCGATGAAATGACAAGATGTCCCATGAGTCTTCATCAATCTCAATATTGCATGATATGCTGAATGCCAATATCATCATGTCAAATAACAACTCAAGATGCATTCACCTTTGGGACAAATTGAGCAAATTCGAAATAAAATAGCTCAAACATCACAATGCACAGTTTTTGTAACAATTTCAGAATAAACCTTAAATGAAATCAGAAAATTCTAAAATCTTTATATGTTATAAATAAGACCTAAAGGAAAAATTTTCATGAAGAACACTAAGCCAAAATAGTTATGTATGAATTGCAACAGGTTGCATAACTCAGCCCAGAATTTATTCCAAAATTTATACTTCCACAGTAAAGTGTTGAACATTAAAATAGATTTATGCCACTATATATGAATTTCGAAAAATCTGACTAAAATATATGTTATAGTTTAAACAATTCCCTAGAGCTTTCACGAAGAAATCAAGGCCAAAATCATACTAGAGAGCCACAGAAAATCGACAAGATCACTAGGCTACACATGAGCAACTCCGGACCACAGGGATTCAATGAAATCCGATGCCTATTCCTTGGCTAATTTTACTTTCAAAAATCCATCCAAAACTATATTTCATAATGTCATTCAAAGGAATTCAAAAGAACCTAGAAAACCCAAAGCGTTTCCTCAATTTCTCAATCCATTTCTCAATCCATTTCTACTATTCTCATCCAAAATCCAGCATCCAACATCCACAACCCAAACAATTCCATGCCTATTGCACTACACTAGACAACAACGGCCCAACATGATATAGATTAATGGACTTTCACTTGCCTCTAGCTCTTTAGCTCAATTGCAAGCAAAACAAGGGCTCGTGGGTCTCGGGCTTGGCTCAACGGCGGTGGAGACTAGCGGCATCGATGGCGGCAGCTCTAGCACGGCAGAAGGCGGTCCTTCTCTTCCTTCCTTGCCGCTCACACTTGCGCCCCAGCTTCTCTCGCTTGAACTCTCTCTCTGTCCACGGTTCTGCTCACTCGAATTCTCTCTCTCACTCACTCAAAATTCTGTTCGGTTCTTCTCTCTCCTCCCCTCAATTCCGAACCCTTTTGTTTCCTTGGTTTGTTGACTCATTAGTCAATTGAATGGGAGCTTTCGGTGGTAACCAAGACTGAAGACAGGTGGAGAAAGCGTGGCTCTCCCTTGTTCGGTTTATCCTCCCGCGCTGGCCACCGAATGAAGAGCAACGTGGCTGTTGCTGGCTCTCCCTCGGTCAACAATCTCAAAACTCGTTGACTCCATTTGCCGACCGAATGAAGGGGAAGCTCGGCAGCTTGGGCCAACAATGCATGGCCGCATGGTCTCCGTGCATGGCCCAATTTCTTCGAAGATTAATCCTTAATCAACGCATGTGCATGGGCTAAATCACAGCTTACTTACAAGGCCACATGGTGTCACAAAAATGAACAAAGGATATCCGATTCATAGGGTACACAATTGGACAGCCAAATTTAATATAGAAAACATCTTGTCGACACCTTACTTGAAACGGACCTCGGCCTCACATGAGCGTATGAAACATTTTCGACAAAACCAGAGTTCATTCAATGCTCGGGCCATTGCTTAAATGCAACGCATCGGTCTAACGACGGTAATATAGTCCGACGATGCTTCCGTCACTTAGTCATGGACCATCGTATATCTAAGGGTCGTCACAAAATTCCGGATGCCACACTCGCTGAGATTTTATCTCACCTTGTCGTGGTTTAAATATTGTCAGGTCCTTAGTGTGGAGAACCCGGAGTCCGAGGTGGAAGGATCCGGAGTGTAGGTGGCCTAGGGTTTTCTTTTTGGATATAGACTTATAAATGTGAACCCGTAGGTGGAACATATTGTGTTTATAAAGTCTGTTTTGTGAAATTAGTTGTCCTACTTTTCTATCCCATGTTTATTGTTGTCCAGGTATATGTTTAAATTTCGATTCTGCATGTGCATAAAAAGAAAGGGTTGGCAACGCGTCCTGGGAATGTCGCAATTTAGTCAACCGTTGAGGGATGTGCACGTGCCCGGGGTTCAAGACGTGACAATCTCCTTCTTCTTTATGCTTTATCTGGCATCACATCCGCTATGATTAGAATTAGACAATAATAAATTCTAGCATACAAGATTGGGCCATATAAGTATAAGAGGGATGAATGTGCTTAGTATGTGAGGTCTTCTGCATGGTCAGAAAATTGGAAAACTGGATGTTTGTGAACATTGGTTTGATCACATTTTCATTCATTTGTCTCTAAAGCTCCGGGTTGTGCTCATTGAATGAGAATTCACGTTAAAAAGAGGTTTTTCCATTGTGAAGAACAATGAGGAAAAATCAAATCAAAAGTAGTTGATAAATCCTTTCAATTTTCTCTCGATTGACAATATGATTGTTGCTTCTCTACATTGGCTTTTATAAAGTTTAGCAATTCTTTGGATTTAGCCTTTGTTCAGGCTTCTTTTTTTGTCGCTAGGGTCAAAACGATGTCCTTTCTTTGTGGGGTTTGCTAATTGGATTTCTTTGGTGAGCCATGTAAACTAACATATAATAAAATATTAACACGTTAGATTTTTTGGACACAATTTGGTGATGGCAATAAAGTAATCATTTTTTTTTCATAACAAAAGTAGCACTCAAATGATTGTTTGAAAAGTTTTGGCGTTAAGTGAGTTCCATACAAAAATTATAATAATTCCAGTATCTTTTTTTGAAGATCTTGCAATATATTCTTTTTTACCTTTTTGGATAAAAAAGGTACCCACATGGATGGTCCTTCCCTCTCCCTTATTTAGAAAAGACGTTTTATGGAATTTCCTCTTGAGATGTGCATGCATATTTTTTGGAGAAAGTCTTAGTTGTATTTGATGCAAGTGGGCCAAATTCACGTGTATATTTAGATGAGATAAGCTTCTCCTGAGACTTGAAAGATCTAACAATTGACGTGGGCCGACCTTAAATGGTCCAGGCACACGCAACACTCTCTAGTTTTACATGGATAAAGAAGCTAATTTAATACTATTATGGTATTTTGGTGCTCCATGGAGGGCCTTATGGGATTGACTTTGCCATCTCACTGCCCTATATTCTTTTCCCTTCTTTTTTTGATAGAAAAAAGTTATTATCAGGAAAAAAAGGTACTTTATCTATAATGTGGATGCTACTCCACCTCACATTACCTTTCTTATTTCTTTGTTTCATTACCAAAATCACTTTCCAACATTGATATATTGATAAAAATATTAAGGCGTCATTGAAATGATCACTATCCATGAAAATTTTTAAACAATGGACGAATATATTATATATTTTCCTCTTATCATTTTATCATGAAATATAAAATTAAAACTAATGATGAAGAAACTTAATTACTCAACAAAATACATGTATAAGATATTGACCTAAAATCTCTCAACCTATAGTTTGAGATCCATAAGCATATTTTTCTACATTAATGTCTTCATATTTGAATAGAATTTTATAATATAAGTAGTGAAAGACTATAAGATAATCTTGAAAATATACATAGAAAACAAAAGTCAGTCCAACTGTACCTTACTAAAATGATAGGACGGACCCCATATTTCTACAAAACTCTCCAAAATAATTTCCATCCAGAAAGTTGCTTTTCCTTTTTACATAGCATGGGCCGTAAGTCTCGTTTCCAATTAAAAAGAAAACAAAAAATGGTCAGGTACTTTCCCGCTAGTTAATGGAGACAAGGCCCGTGCACAATCGTTTCCATTTCTTCAAAAACACTTCCTTTGAACCTTCCTCTCCTGGAAGCTAGTTATCCGTGTATCCCTGCTGAGTTCTAGTTCCTTTGTTCGCTTCACCTCTATTCCGAGGACTTATGGCTCCCATTAAATTAAAGAAATCAGATGGGAAGCATTCCGGGTCTCTGTTTGATCTGGCCAACTCTAAATATGGAATCAACGAGGTCTCTCAACCTAACCAACTCTCCCCATCTGTTGGAGGAAGTGTGCGTACTGTTGGGAACGACTGCGACAATAGCAGCAAAGATGAGGTTCGAGGTCCTGATAATTCGTTATCTCGGGTTTTTTGTCTGCACAAGAAAATCCAAACTAATCTTGACCACTTCGGGTCAACCTTGGAGTTGTGGCGCCAGATTGCCAATGAGCTAGGTAATGAAGTGAGCAGCATGATGACGGTAAGCCAAGGTTCAACGAGTTTGGCTCCCCATGACACTCTCGAAGATAAGCTGCGGGAGATGGAACTGGAAATGTCGAGTTTGAGGTTGCATCTGCCTGCTATTCACAATATTTCAAAGGTCAAATCTAGCACTTCTGGCCTGCCCAAGATTGTGGAAGACTATTCGAAGATGTTGGCAAAACTGCAAGCTAAATTCGAAGAGACGTCTGCGAGTCCAACCATTCTGGGCGTGCGGCAACTTTATCACAGATTGGATGAACGTCACCGGAGTTGTTTGTTGTGTCTTACAGCTTTCCCGGAGAACGCAGTCATAAAGAAAACGGTCCTGATCAATTGGTGGGTTGGGGAGAAGTTCCTAGATGTCCGTGATTTGAAGGGATCCATGGCCATTAAGAATGCCGCCGAAGAAATCTTCAAAGAGCTTGGCGAGAAGGGCTTCATTATGCTAGTTCATAAAAAGGGAAAGCAGCGGAGCCCCGCTCCTGACAGCTGCCAGCTCCACCCGTTTATGCGGTGGGTCTTGATAACTTTGGCGAAGGAGGCTAGTTTCTTGGACTTCGATTCCCAGGGTAATGCAACGCCAAAGTATTCTCAGTGCTGCAGGGCATGCTTGGTTGAAGGTGGACAGCTCTTGAGGCCATCATTAGTGAGCAGGAGCTGGAGATTACGGACATTGTTCAACATGAATGAGCAGTTTCTTGATTTAAGATTGGATTCGTTTTATAGGTGCAGAGTTCTTCAGTTGGGACGGTGGGTGGTGTCCCCATATAAGAGCATTGATGTGGATGACGCACCATCCCTGTTGAGGGGAATTGGCACAATGAAGAGTCTGAGATATTTGAGCCTTCAAGGTGTGGCAAAGATTGGAACGCTTCCTGCTTCTATTTGCAAGCTCTCCAATCTGACAATACTTGATCTCGGAGCTTGCCAAAGTTTGGAAATACTTCCCAACGAAATTGGTTATTTACAGGAACTCACATACTTGGACTTCTCGGAGTGCTACATGATCAACCACATGCCCAAGAATCTCGCGAACCTGAAGAAGCTCCAAGTGCTCAAAGGGTTCGTGTTTTACCATGACGCAAACCACCACAAAATAGAAAATTGTGAAGAAGCTTGCACGCTCTCTCATTTGGCAGGTATGCAGAAATTGTGGAAATTGAGTTTGCGAATGGATAAAGCAGCTGATTTAGGAGATGAACAAAGACGACATCTATCAAATTTGCCTGAATTGACGTCATTGACGATTACATGGATCCAAGCTCCCAAGCAACCCAGCTCATCTTACAGGGGAACTGATAGCAACTCGAAGAGAGACAAGAAATACTATAGTAGGCCCAAAAAACCCGAGAACAGTTCGAACAGAGGCGAGCCTTTTCCTTGTAGACTGACGAAGCTAGACTTGCGTGGCTACCCTAGAACTTCCATGCCGACGTGGGTAACTCCTTCAAAGGTAAAAAATCTCGAGAAACTCTACGTCAGAGGAGGTAACCTAGTGAATCTCAATCGTGATTCTCACTCTGATAATCCGTGGTCGGTCAAGATCTTGCGGCTCAAGTTCCTCGTTAACTGCCAGATTGAGTGGTTGGACCTGCGATATCATTTCAAAACTCTGGAGTACGTGGAAAAGTTTCAGTGCCCAAACTTCAAGCTTTTCCCTTGCGATGCCTATGGCGTGTGGATGAAAACCCCATTCTAAGGAAGAGGAATGAGCGAACTCTCTATGCAATTTTATGTTGAATGTCTGTAACATTGTTCTGTTTCTGCATTCGCGTAGTTTAATTGTACTCGTTGTGACTTCGGCAGAAGCATTTTCTCGAGTTCCTGCTTTTCTACTAAGAGTTGTTTTGGTTTCATTCTCTCTCTCAAACCGATATCATTATTGTTGAAAATTAGTGACCCATTTTTGACATAGCAATCTCTAGTCCAATCTAGACTACTCTAGTAGACGAGAGAAACAAGCAGAGAGAAGTCCATAAGTATTCTAAAAAATATCTGGTCCTTGGGCGGTAGTGCAAGCGTCTGGAGTCCACAAAAGCTTGTGTAGAAGAATCCATTATAAATATCTCTGCAACATGGCGGGAGACCTGTCTTGTAGGCCAGTAGGAATTCTTTATAAAATAGGCTAGAAATCATTTGTGAAGAGAGTGAGGTTTCTACCTCCACAAAGACTTTGAGAAAGTTGAAAAAGCACTATCTCATTAAAAGGTTCTATACATCTGTCCTTTCTCAATGCATTTTGGGAGAGATGAGCTTAAGATACATATCCTATGCCCCTCCATAAGTACCTCCAACTATCGTAAAGCCATTTCTATAAACAAGTGACTATTTTTCCTCATCCCATTGTTTTTTTTTTTTTTTTTGGTAAGGTACCTCGTCCCATTGTTTGTATCCCTTAAAACTATATACCTTGTTCCTTTATTCATCCTCTACCAAAGATAATGTACACGCATACACAATTACACATTAAACTAGAAGTTATCATTGATGTTAAAATCACGCTTTCATGTAATCAAATTTCCAACAAGTATCCTCCGTATAAATCATCTCTGGTTGGAAATAATCCTTGCAAGAGAACTTCCATGTTTCACAGAATCATATTCATCTAAGCTTGCACAAACCCTAAAAATACATTTTAAGTGTCAATCTACAAAGCCTGGATACAATAATTTGTCCATTGCACGCATCCTCACTAGATTCGGCTATTTCATCCTTGTCGCATTTTTCCAAACCAAACTTTTTCACTATCTCCTTTGCATACTTATCTTCATATATGAATGTACCTTTTGGAGTTTGCTTGATTTAAATTCCCTGAAAGAAATTTAGCTCTCCAATTAAGCACGTCTTTCATTCGCAGTTCATGATGTTTGCAAAATTCTTGCACAGATTATCATTAGTAGATCTAACAATTATGTCATCAATATATATTTGATTAATGATTAAACTTTACATTTCTCAAACTCATGTTCAATCAAGAATGTACTTAACCTTTCATATCAAGCTCTTGGTGCTTATTTGAGCCTTTACAATGCTTTCTTTAGTTGATACACATCTTTAAGGGTTTCCTGGGTTTTAAAATCGGGGGTTGCTCAAGAAAGACTTTTTCTTTGATTTATCCATTTGGAAAAGCACTTTTCATATCCATTTGATATAATATGAAGTTCTGAAAATAAACATATGCTAATAATAAACATACGGCTTCAAGTCTAGTAACATGATCATATGTTTCATCAAAATCAATACATTCTTCCTGGGAATATCCTTTCACAACTAATCTTGATTTATTGAAAATCACATTACCTTTCTCATCAAGCTTGTTTCAAAATATATATTTGGTTCCTATGGCCAAATGATTTTGAGGTCTTGTGACTAACTGCTAAAAATAATTGACTTTGAATTGATGTAGCTCATCTTGCATAGTTTGAATCAAGTTTTCATCAGTGATGGCTTCTTTAATTCCTTTCAATTCTAGTTGATATATTAGAGCCAGAGAGTTCAATATATTTTTTAGAGATAATTTGGTCATGATCCCTTCTTCTACTTTCCCAATGATTTCTCCTCAGGATGTTCAATCTTGAATCTCCAATCATTAGGTATTTGCTTTTGATTGGAAGCATCTATTGTGGTTGTTGTTGTTTACTCATGATTGGTATGAAAATTTGCATGACATCCTCATAATCATCAGCTTGTATCCCTTTTTGATCATCTTTGAACTTCGCATTTTTTTATTCTTCCACTATTTGTGAATCTTTATTGAACACACGGTAAGCTTCATTAGTGGTAGAGTTACCAGGAAACATACCTTCACTCGCTATTACATCAAATTTTTCAATGCTATCCTTTGCATTCTTAACAATGAAACATTTGCATCCAAACACATAGAAGTGATGTGTGATTGGCTTTCTTCCTTTGAAGATTTCTTATAGAGTCTTTTCTATCGGAGGTCTCAATAATACTCTATTCAACCTGTAACAAGTAGTAGCGACTGCTTCAACCCATAACTATGTGGGCATGCCACTTTCGGTCATTATAGTTATAGCCATTTCTTGTAGTGATTGATTCATTCTTTCTACTACGCCATTTTGTTGAGGAGTATAAGTTTTGGAGAAATTATGTTCCACTTCATTTTCATCATAGTACTAAGCAAAACTTTGATTGTCGAATTCTCCTCCATGGTCGGTTTCGATTGTTATGATGTTGTATCATTTTTTGTTTTGAATTTGTCAAGCAAATTTAACAAATGAGTGGAATGCCTCATTCTTGTGAGATAGAATCAATATCCATGTGAAATGTGAATAATCATCAACAATCATGAGGCAACATTTCCTTCCACCTAGACCGGTTGTCCTTGTTGGTCCAAATAGATCCATATGTAATAGCTGCAAGGATATGTTAGTTGCATTAGATTTAATAGATATGAAAGAACTTCTTATATGCTTTCCCAAAGTGCATGCATTGCAAGTCACACTTGCTATAGTTGATCTTTGATAAACCACAAACATGATCTGTTGAAGATATCTTGTAATCTACTTTGCATTTATGTGTCCTAATTGTTGGAGAAATCTTGCCAGAATATTTTGAAGCTGACAAAACATTTCTATCAGTCTAGTCTGGATTCTTACAGACTCTCGGTTTAGAGTCTGAAGACAGTCGGACATCAAGACTCAAGACTCAAGACTCAAGACTCAAGACTTAAAAATATTCTCATTGACAGTTTTCTAATCCGGTATTGAAAGGCTATCCAGAACCTATGTGTTTGGTTAAGGAGTTAGTCATATTCTCTGGAGAAGATATATTGGTTGGGATAAGCTAACGGATTCTTTCTATTCAAGATCCGATGATTGACGAAGTAATCTTGGAAAGTTCTATTCTTGGAAACCAAGATCCTGGTTGTATGGGCGAACAGGATTGATGGGCTATCGTCAAGTTCCTTTAATAGCTCGAAAGATCTCCTTATTTGATTCCGTCCAACGGGTAGATTGGAGGAATTCCTTTGGTAAGTGCCAACGGGTGTGATGGCATGAAGGAGTATAAAAGGAAGTCGTTCAAGTTATTTTAGTGCATGCTCGATAGACGAATTCTAGAGTCTGAAGTTCCTTGATATTCAGTCAATTCATTCTGAGCAAAATTGTATACACAAAAGAGTGTTCATACTTAGTGATATCTTGAGCAAGTGAGGTAGATCATCTACACCACTGAATCAAGGAAGAGCAACACTGTAACACTTCTTTGTTCATAGTGGAATTCAGCCAATAGGCTGTCAGTGCAGAAGAGTGAACGCAGGCTTAAACAAAAGCCGAACCACTATAAACATTGTGTTCAATTCTCTTTTCCCTTCTCTCAGTCTTTCAATTGCTGTTTATTTCCATCGATTGTCTAGTATTGTGTGATTTAAGTGAAAAATCGTTCTATACCTATTCACCCCCCTCTAGGTACTCGTTCTAGCTATATCACTAATTTGTTGTTTCATAGTCCACAATCATCTTTGATAGACATTAGGCAGTGAGCTTCCTCAAAGTTGATATCAAGGAAATAGATGTTGCCATACCTGTTTTTAAAAAAGGATCGAGACTTGTTCTTACTGGTACTAATGCACTTGACTTCTTTGTAACTGATTTTGTATCCCTTATCACATAGCTGGCTAATTCTTATAAGATTGTGCTTCCGTCCCATAACAAGTGAAACATCTTCGATGATTAGATTTTCTAACTTGGTGTTTCCTTTGCTGATTATTCTACATTTATCTTTTTCTCCATCCATGGTAATGAGATTTATAAACTTGGTATTGTCCCTAGTCATGTGTCTGGAACACTCATCGTGCGGATACCACTTGTTTTTCTTCAAGATTATCTACAACCAAATGAATTTTCCTTCTTTCTTTGGTGCCCACATAAGCTTGGGTTCTTTTTTGTTAGACTTTGATTCCATATCAAATATTCCGTGAATCTTTTTGGACTACCTCTGCTCTTTTGGACATTCTAACTTGAAATAATAATATTCATTGCAAATTGAACAATCAGGAATTTCCTTGCCAGTAGATTTTGTGAATTTTCTCAAATAATGATAGTTACAAAAATGTATAGGAGGCTTGTGTTTCAATCGATCTTTGACTTTTGGAAGAGGATTCATCTCATCTTCATCTTCCTTGTGTCTTAAGCCACATTTGTTGTAGTGAAGAATTTGAATTGGGAGAATGTATTTCAAAGTTTTTTAGCCTAGTGAGAACTTGGTACCAATGTTTGAAATTTCTTCTCACAAAGTCTTTTAGCCTAGTGAGAACTTGGTACCAATGTTTGAAATTTCTTCTTACAGGGTACCATTCTTAGCTCGAGGAAGTTTTACTTCCTCCAAGGAGAGGTCACAATCCTTTTTCAAGTTGTCAAGAGCAACTTTGCAAGAAAGATTTTCAATGGTGAGATCATAAACTTCCTTTTTCAAAATAGAAATTTGTTTTGAAGCCTTTCTATGCTCTTCAAACATTTCCCTCAAAAAAATCCTGTAGTTCTTCATAAATCAATTAAATATCATTTACCTTGTTTTCTTCCTCATGATATGAATCAACTATTAGACAAAGATTTGCTTCTTCTTCATCACTAGATTCACATTCAGTATCGCTCCAAGATTTAGCCTTTAGTGCTTTCTTCTTCTTTTCATATTTTCTGTTCTTTTTCTCGAGGGATGAGCATTATGGCTTTATGTGTCTTGGTTTCCTACATTCATAACAAATGATATCCATACCCTTGGATTTTACCTTATTAACTTATGGCTTTCTAACATCTAAGAGCTTCATTTGTCTTTTCCCTCTATAGTTTCCTCCTTTCCTCATGAAGTTTTTGTCAATAGCGTCATGTCTTCATCACTGTCCTCACATTCTGAGGATATTTGTTCACCCACATCATCCTGATTAGCTTTAAAAGCAATAGCTTACTTACATTTTGTGTTACTTTTCTCATTTAGATGTTCAACTTCATAAACCATAAATGTTTCTAGTAGTTCATCCATCGTGATTGGTTGAATCCTCATTATTTCTCATAGTAATGTCTTCACTATACTCCATTCCTTAGGCAATGCCCTTAACAGCTTGTTCACCTTCTTAGCATCAATGAATACTTTTCCTTTGTGTGCAAGGCCACTCACTATTTCAGTAAATCAATTGAACATCTGTGTTGCTATTTCATCGAGTTTCATCTTGAACAGCTCATAATTTCCAAGTAAGATGTTCATCTTTGTTTCCTTCACCTTGTTTGTTCCTTCAAATAAAAAGGAGACAATCCCAGATTTCCTTGGCTATAACACATGAAAAAATTATATTAAATTTAGATGGCGATAAAGCACAATACAATAAATGTTTAGCTTTGGCATTAAGAGCAGCTCATTTTCGTGCTACTTTAATATCATCAACAAGAACATTTGTAGCTTGAGTTTCCTGTCTAGTAGGAACATGGTAGGAGCTGGCACATCAATGTATGATTGCATTCTCTACTTCTAGTATCCATAGTTGCTTCCATCAAAGTAAAGTGGCTTGTTAGAAGCTTAAGCATCATTAGTAAAAAACTGTCAAAGTTAGCCAAAAGAGAAGATCCTTATACTCAGGAGAAAACTTGAAGTGGGCCGTGAGTTTGAGTGTATTTCTTCTGAACAACATGTTATTGGGCCATGAGTTTGAGTGTCTATGTGGATTGTGAAGGTCGAGACTTGTCACGTGGACATAAGGACAGTGTGGTGTCTTGTCACGCACCGAACCTCGAGCGTGCACACATCCCTCGATGGTCGATAGAATTTTGCGACATTCCCAAGACTCGTCGCCAACCCTTTTTATTTTATTGCACATGCGGAAGCCAATTAACTAATCCCCTGACAACAACAAACATGGGATAGAAAAGTAGGAACAAACATGGGATAGAAAAGTAGGACAACCAGTTTCAAATCAAATACACTTTCATAAACACCTCAAGCTTATACAGAAGGTCTATCTCATAAAGAACTACTGAGCCACCTATTCTCCTAACCCTTCCACTTCAAGCTCCGGTTCTTCACACTAGGGACCTAAAAATGGTTATACAATAACCAGTGAGATATAAATCTCAACAAGTTCTCCTCCTAGTCCCCCGATTAGAATACCAACTCAACTCGGGGTGTCTCTTCAGAACCACCCCACAAACAAACCGAAGATCAACAACCAACATTCAATAGTCAGTTCGCATGCAACCTTACCTGGTATGCCATACCTTACATGTTGAATCTCAGCACAATACACGCAATGCACATGGCTATTCAATGATGCAGTTCATCAATTGCATACGAGTCGCGTCACAAGCGATCTCACTTGGCCATTGTCACACCCTGTACATTATAGATTCATGCGTTCGCGCAATAAACAATGTGCTCAACTCATGCACAGTCAAAACAAATGATGCAATGATTCTCATACGCTCTTGCACATTAGTGCGCCACAGAGCACACATCGATCAAACACACAGGTCCCAATTACAAGGTAAAATCGATGTGATATGTCCCATTCCATGCCACACGATTTTACCCCATAATAAGACGCATCTATCTCAATCAATTATGTGTTCCAATTGATTATTACTACCTGCACAAGCAGTTTTACCTGACACGCATCGGTATTGATTATTACTACCCACACAGGCAATTTTACCCGACACACATCGGTATTGATTATTACTAACCACACATGCAGTTTTACCTAGCATTGATTATGGTGTCCCATATAGGGGTAACGTCCACCGACACACACCGGGGACGGGTTCTCTTAACCAGCACACAATCATTCAATCTAGCCAAGGGCATTGTGTTTTTGCAGTCGCATGCCTCAATTAAGACAATGACCTTGGCCTATTTCTTCATATTAAAAATACTCTATCAAAATAATCATGTGTGGGTACACTGTCAGGTTGAACCTTAAAAATTAGTATGATTCCTTTTTAAAATCTCACAGTTTGCTATAGTCTTTAAAACCACTTTTGGTGTTAAAACCCGACACTCGAGATTTTCTAATCAAATATTGAAATTTCACAATCACCACTCAATTCTTACGGATGCCCATGCATTTATACACTAAAATCACTTCATAAGATCAAAACACACGAAATTAGACACTTTTTCATTCTCGAGTGAACAGTACACGTGAACAGTGTCGCGTGAACAGTGTTTCGTGAACAGTGTCGCGTGAACAGTGAATTTTCAGAATTAAATAACTAATAAATTAAATCCAAAATTCATTAAAAACACTAATTAAAGCAAGCAATTAATCAATTAAAGTTAACCAAGCTTAATTAAGCACATAAGCCACAATTAAGCAAATAAAGCAAGATTAAATTAAACTAATCTTAACCATTATTAACACTAATTAAACCAACCCTAAGCAAGTTTAGGCACTAATCAAAGGATTAGGAGCTAAAGTCATCCGTTAAACGGGTCGGAGACATGGACGCGACGGCAACGATGGAGGCTACACTCGAGGACCTCAACCATGACAATCCAAGGTAGTCCTGGGGTTGGAACAATAGCCACAAGCTCCGCTTCCCACAGCAACTCTAGAAACTGAATAGCCAGAGAAGGAGAGAAGTTGAACAGCTTGGCCGAAGCTCCGGCGAGGGGTTGGTCGACAAGCGCTAGCACTTGGGGGTCAAGAGAAACTTGCTAGTGGTTGGGGTGGGCGGAAGTAGGGTCAAAATGGGAGAAAACACGCAGAAAACATGAAATAGTGCACTCCAGGTAGACTCCAAGTGGTCCAACGAGTGGCGACTTCCGGCCAGCGGACGAGTCGGCCAAGCTTGTGACATCTTGAATTTTTCAATTCTACTTTCAATTAAATTAATATGGCCTTTCATCGATGCGCCTATAGTGCTATTCTGAAGGCTGATCACTCATGAGATAACTAAATTATCTAGGGAAGTCATTAAGGAATTTTAATGCAATAGACTCGAGGATTCGACCAGGAATCGATTACTCGATCGTGCTCATCTACAGAGATCATTATGGCACAGTTAAAAGTCGATTAGAGATCAGAGATAGGTCGGTTCAATAGAGATGTGTGGATAAACGTGGGTGATTCCACTAAATTACAAAATTCTTGCCGACCGACACTAGACTGATTTTTTGTCGTTTTGGTACCCTATGTTCGTATTTGAAATCTCGAGATTTTCACAACCATCAAGAGTCGCCAATGTCTCGAAGAGGTTCATTGTGGTTCGAAGGAAATTGACCACGGGTCATTTGTACTAAAAAAATTTAAAAGCTACCCGGTAGCCTAAGTCACGCTAAAATCGCGTTAAATTGAAATTAACCGCGAATTTGAACTCGATTTCAGAAATTGAAAGTTCTATCATGTCACGAGTCATTTTAGGAATATCGACTCGGTCTCCAAAGATTTTTTTGCAAACCGAGTTTTTGGTGGAAAAAGTAGACATAGGGTCGTTTTTGACCGAAAAATGCAGAGGACCGTTTCTGATTGTGCAATTTGGATGCAAGTGGGTTCAATTGGCGAGGAAACTGCCAATTTGTTCAAGGACGTGATAATTGATCTTTTAAGAACTGATTTGAATTGATTCGAAGAGAATTTGAATGGGAATTGAGCAAATTCCAAGCAAATTCGTGTGCCCCCCTTGCCCACAACAATTGGACCACTTCAAGCTTCTAGAAGAAGCAATTAGTGGTTGGAAAATAGCTGTGGAGGCCAGCTGGTGGTGGGACCAAAGGAGGGGGACAAGAGATGACAGAGAGAGGCATGGTGGCCCCCCTTGCAGCAAACCGGTTCCCCCCTCTCTTTCTTCCCTATTCCTGTCGACCAAGCCCTCCATTGCAACCCTTGAAGACTCCCCACAAACCCAGAAACCGGCCGATCTCACCTCCTCCACTGTTAAAGTCTGTCCTAGCGCCCAGAGCCCCACCGTGACACCGTCTCGCCCTACTCACCAGCCACGCCACACCCACACCTCCTAGCCCACCGTCTCGCTCCCACTGTGACTCTAGGACACCCCCAGGGCTACTCGAGCCCTTCCCGCCGTTGCTGGAGCTGCCTAGCCACCCGCTTGCCGCGATGAAGCCTTGCCAAATACCTTGTAGTCTCCGCCGGCCCTTTCCTGCTCAGCCAGCCACCGGCCCAGCTCCTTTCGGCCCAGATTAGTGATCAAAGTTAGTGGGTCTCTCAGCCTCTGTCAGGCCGATTTTCAAGCCTTTCCAGGCCTCGAAAGGCGGTCTCGCTTTGGAGTTTCTTGAGCCCCTCCACGTCCCCGTTGTTTTGATCTGAGCGGATCATTAATCAAGTGAGTTTAACTCACTAATTCTTGCTTAGTAAGTTAATGATGTTTAAGGGTTGACGTTTAAGGCTTTTCTGGCCTAAGTTGCTATTTTTGGTATTTAATAATTAATTTAATTATTTATTTATTTTTCGGAAATTAGACCAGAATAGTTGGTGACCAGAATTTCATGCTGATTTCAATGGTGTGATTGAATTATTTATTTGACTGTTATCTTGTACAAATTGAGTGTGAGTTGTGATTGTGGGTATTTATCCCAAAATTAATTAATTTCAGTAATTAATTAGAAAATCACCGGGCATCGGTTTGCAACGCCAAAAATAAATTTGTGGACTATTGAAATTAGTGGGATTTTCAAGTGAGAAAATATTGTATTTTGTCTAAGGCCGACCATGTACCCACACACGATTATTTTTATTGAGTATGATAAAAATGACAAAAATGTTAAATGGTCAGGATGGTATACTATATCAACGTACGGGGCTTTGATATGTCATCTTAGAGTCAGCAGTACCGGTATACTATATCAACCTATGGGCTCTGATATGTCAGCTTAGCGCGAGCAGAATACCTTATCAGCTTAGAATGAGCATTATTCATATACTATTTCAACCTACGGGCAATATGTCAGCTTAGAGTGAGCAATATACTATTTATCAGCTTAGTGCGAGCTATATTATCTATTATCAGCTTAGAGTGAGCAGTCCTGATTATGATTGAACTTTATAGATAGTATTGATTGGGCCGACCAATGGTAGGTCATGATGACATGTAATCAACTGAGTTGATTGATCGATGAATTGATCGAATGTGATGATTTGATTGGTTGAAATAATTAAATGGTTATCCGAATTATACTCACATGCAGGAAGAGACTAAGGCTAAGGTGAGTCCTTTAACTGGTGTTTGTGCTTAGGCAGCTCTCAAGGCGTAATTTCTTCCTAGACAGGTCTTAGTGGGTTGAACTCGCTTACACATCATCTCACCCCGTTGTGGGATAACATTTCAGGTCCTTAGATGGCAGCTCCTCCTGAGCATTTTGGTCAGCCGAGGAAAGTTAGAGAACATACGTCTTACATTCCGTTACATGGGAGCCCTAGGGGCTAGACCTATAAGTTGGTAAGGTCCATAGTCTGGGTTGATGTGGGCCTATCCAAAAAGGTACCCCATCGATACAGATCATGGTACCACCAGGCTTAGGATGGCCAAAGAGAGGGTCCCATACCGGAATCTAAGATACCTCTGTATGTGTTGGAGGTTGCTTTTGGGAAAGGCACAACGGATCCTCTTTAAGGCTCAATCATAGACGTGGTAGACCTGGATCTTGAAGACCCTGGAAGTTCGGTGTACTCGGCCGTGGGCTCACATGTTAGTGAAGATGTGGAGCAGGAGGAAGATTAGTAGCCGTTGGCAACCCCCCTGTTTTATAGACCTTATATATATATATATATATATATATATATGTTTGTATTGTATATGACTAGTTGTGATATGTATGTATACGTGTGATGTTGGTTTTCAAATTTATGACCCTACTTTCCTATCCCATCTATTATTGTTTGGAGATTATTTAATTGCTTTGGCATGCTTATTAAAATAAATGGTTCGACGATACATCCTGGGATGTCACTTTTAATCGACCATGGAGAGATGGGCACGTGCTCGGAGGGTCGGAGCGTGACAGGGCTCGTCTGTACGGTTTGGCTGTCCTGAGCATAGTGGAGGGTGGCACGAAGGCTAACTCTCACAGGAAGACAACTTTTAACTCGGGTTTTTGGGGAAAAGTCAACTGGAGCAGAAACTGGAGAAGAAGGAAAACAGGGAGAAAAGGGATTCGGTCGAAATGGGGAGGAATGAGGGAGAGAGAGGGTGATTGGAGGGTGCTGCACTCTTCTAGAAGGCCATAAAACAAGCCCCAAATCCCAATGTAAAGATGACCTCATCTTCTCTCTCTTCCTTTGCCCTTATCCAAATGATTTTAGGGGCAATTTGGTCATTTCCACCTTGCACAATTTCCCCATCTGCCCTTGGGCTAGAAATGATGTATGGGCCTAAGAAATGGGCTTGAGAATTGATTGGGCTCAAATGGGCTTAAGGTTTACTGATGGGCTTGAAGGATAAAAAGGTGGGTTGGGCCTAATGGGCTCATTTGCTTGCTTTAGGCTCACTATGGTGGCTGTCCTACCTTGGGCCTAAGGCCCACACTGGCCTAGCTTGGCCCACGTCTTCATGGGCTCATTTCCTCGGTCTGTAAATCCCTCTTCCAAATTTCTAACTTAACTAGCGCTGTAAACCATCGAAGTAACATCGTCCAAAGTCCATCCCGGGCGTTCCCGAACATTCGAAGTCCAATCATGGGTCCGCATGCCATGTCAATTTCGCCCTAATGCCATTTTGGGTACAACTCAGACTGACAGGTGGCTTTAAGGATTTACGCGTAACCGACTTGTGCGAAACCACGTTCAAGGCCTCTCGACACATGGACATCCTTGACTACATGAACTTGCGGATGATAGATTATTATTTCAAAGTACATGATTACTGAGGATCAACATAGGGTTGTTCACGGGTTCAATAATAGTAAACGAAATCACCCGTCATTCCATTATGTTCGGTCCGCAAATCAACTTCTAGTCGTCCTTGAAATCGGCCTGCCTATCTATAGGATCGTCCTCACGTAAGTCTCACGGTCAAGTCATTTTTCCCAAGTCAAGTTCTTTAGTGGCACAAGTTTAGTTCTCATTAGCCTTTCCCCTCAAGGTCAATATCTCAGGAGTGATCAATTCTGAGTGAGATCAACCAACAATGCATTGATAAAATTCACATTCCTTCTACCCACAGAGGGCTCAAATTTCAGGATATCACATGTCTTGTGAGAATGTTCATGTCAATTGTTTGCATGCTTAATGAAAGAACGCATGTGCTTGTGGCTGCTTGTTCAATACACGAATTAATACTGTCAATTAGAATAGTGACGATGCCCTAAGGAGCCTGTCGAGAATGGTGGGATGCTTAGTGATCGTATGAACTAGATGCCAAGGATGAATGGTGCCCTAGATCCCTTGGGAATGTGATCAGGATGTGGTGGTCAGTGGACTACAAAGCCTGCGTGGGTGGAATAATGTGTACCAGTGTACATCACTGTGGATCGGAGTGCGTACCGGACCCTGCTAGACAGGTTTTTATTCCTCCTTACATGATTGGCAAGCACACCGACATGTGTCTTAGAGTGGAAATATAAATTGCAAGCAAAAAGATTATATCGCATATGTTTATGTGATGCGTGTAACTACCTGATAGTCATGTAATCAAGTCTTGACGTACAGAGTCAAAGTGTTTGTCACACCCCGAACCCCGGGCACGCACACATCCCTCAACGGTCGACTAAAATTGCGACGTCCCAAGATGCATCGCCAACTCTTTTGTTTTATGCACACGCAGAAACAAATTAAACAAACACCCACACAACCATCAAACACAGGGATAGTAGAAAGACATGCAACCATTTATCATAAACCATATTTTATAAACATACCTAGTTAACCTAAGGGTTCATATTTACAAGTCTATGTCCCAAAAGGAAAACCCTAGGCCACCTATGCTCTGAACCTTTCAACCTCGAGCTCTGGGTTCTCCACGACACCCTCGGCGATGTCGATGTCCATAGGGTGAGCTACCTCCTCATTCACGATTTCGACGATAAGTCTATCAAACCCCTGCAAAGGATCCTCCCGAACCCCCTTAGGCTCATTAAGGAACCATGCCTTGAAGCGATGAGGCACCAAGTGAGGTAGGCCTTCATCGACTTAAACTGTGGTCACCACTAACTCACAGGTCCAGGTGGTCCTGAGAATAGGAAGGAAGGTAGACTTAGACTCCATCTTCCATGGACACCCAAAACGAACGTGACGCCAACACTTTATACTATGGACTTGAAAATATTTAACCACGATGGTGAGATAAAATCTCAGCAAGTCAAAATCCTAAACCTCGATTAGGAAGCAAATTCACCTAGAGACAGCCTAAACAGGCGTCACAAACAAACTTGCCTCTTCTTAGCTCATCCCTGTAGATTAGCTCATCATATATGCATTTACAAATGCAGTAAGCAAAATTTAATAACTGGAACATATCATTTTCATATATCAACCAATGACAGGGGTCTCGATTATAAAGCAAAATCGTTATGACATTTCTCATTCCGTGCCACATAATTTTACCTCATAATAAGGCATAGCTATCTCAATCACTTAGGCATATTCCAGTTATTACGACCCATCAACCATGGCTAACTTAACACTCGGCGGTCATCTGGCATAACCGAGCGTCGTCCCTCTCCATTGAGCATGGCAACGTCTAAAACCCCCGCCTAGACGACATCCCTAAAAGGGGTATCGGTCCGGCCTCCACCACGACCAACTTCTGGACCCCCAATGGGCATCTAATAAAATCAGGCATCGTCCCCAAACTCTCGTTGGTTGACGGGTTCCGATACTGACCACACATGCACACATACTTGGCCAAGAACACCGTGCTTTGCACTCAAGTACCTCGTGTTCAAAATAATGGACTTGGCCACTTTTCTTCGTATTAAAAATCATCCCAGTAAAATAATCGTGCGTGGTTGCGTGGTCACGCATTTAAATCGAACTAGTAAGTATGGTACACTCTCATTTCAAAATTCCACGATTTTATATACTATATAAAATTTTGGCGTCAAAAACCAACATCCAGTATTTTTCTAATTAAATACCCATAAAATTGGATTTTGCAATAATAGCCAATAATCACCACCAAGAACTCAATTATACAAATAAGCAATCAATTTCACATATAAATTCAACCACGACGATCAGCGTAAAATTCTGCAAAACGGCTATTCAGTCACAATTTACGCTAATTATAATTAATTAAATAAATTGTAATTAAATTAAATTAATCTAATTTAATTAAACTAACCATGGTTAACTAAACTAACCGAAGTTAACTAACTAACGTAGGGTAGTAACCTAACTAACCACCTAACTAATCTAGTCTAGGTAAGTAACTAACCTAACTATCTTAGTTATATTAACTAGATTAACACTAATACTAATTAAGGATAGGCTAACCTACTAAATGTAATTAACTACCTAATTCGAGATTAGGGAGCCAACTCACCAGAATTCAATGGCGACGGGTTCACGGCGACGACTGCGCGATGGTGGTGAGATCCCGCAACTACCAAGACTCCAACAGAGGCTCGATTGAGGTTGAAAATAGCCCTATAGCTCACGGTTGGAGTTGCTAGGTTTGGTTCTGTGGAGGGGCTCTTGGTGGCTAGACGGCACAGGAATGGCGGTTGGAATGGGTGGCTGAGGTGAGGATGGCTAGGCGGACCGAGGCTACGGTTGGACTGAGCTAGGCAGGCGAACGGCGGCTGAGGTGGATGGCAGATCAGGATGGGGCTGCGGGATGAGGCGGATGCTAGTGGTGTCGAGGCTAGAGGGTTTAGGCGAGCTAGACCGGCAACAAGGGCGGGAGCTGCAGCGGCTGCGGGATGAGGAGGCAGAGTTGGAGCGGTTGTGTTGAGCGTTTTGGTGGTTGTTTGCTAAACAGGCAGTGAAAGCTAGAAAAATCGGGGACATGAAGCAGAAAATGAAGAAGAAAGAACAGAATATGAGAAGAGGAAGCAGCAAGGCTCGGCTGAAGCAGCGAGCGTCACGCATGCACAAGGAAGACGGGAGAGAGAGAGGAGAGAAGGAGGGAAATGAAGTCAACTAGCTAGCCAATGGGAGCCAAGGGAAAATGCCCCATGCAATTGAGTGTCTATGCCCTAAAGTCTTCAGCCAAGAAAGTCTTGCCTTCCTCCAATGGCAATTTTCATTAAATTCTTCACCAAACAAAGCCCTTTTGGAGGCTAAAAACCCCCTAGAGCAGCCCATACGAATTTCCTTTGATTTTCCTTTTTGCGAATTAGATTTTTTTCCGCAAAATTCTTGGAGTTGACAGAATTCCTCCGAAAGATGAGATAATATCCTAAAAATAAATCGTGAAATGCTCGAACGTTCAAATCCCGAAATCAAATTCAATTTCGTGGTTAAAATCGACCGAATGCAATTTTAGTACAACCTAACATATCGCGTATGACTCATGGTCGATAATTCTTGATCCACGTTTGTGCATCTCTGACTTGTAGTCGACCCTCGGTTGTCGTAAAAATTGCAAGGTTTCAATTACGTGCACCGAGTACAATTTCGATCGAAAATTGGGTTAGTCCCGTTCAACGTGAATTTTGCAATCCCGTGGAATCACCCACAATTCAATTATGCCATTCCATTGAATCGACCTATACCTTATCACAATTTGATTATAACGGTGTCGTATTGACCCTTGCCGATTATTATGGTCGAGTAGTCAATTTCCGATTGAATTCTCGAATCTGTCGCTTTTATATCCCTTAATTACTTCGTCTAATAGATTAGTTAATTCGTGAGTGGCCAACTCAAAGAAAAAGGACCATAGGCGCGTCAACGAAATGCCCATTTTATATTTTCAGGATGTCACAGTGTTTATCGGTCGTAGCGTATGACTATAATAGGATAAGGTTATTTGTCTTGGTGACCCATCTTGAATAGTTGTGTTTGATTGCATGACGACTAATTCATTAATATAATACATCAAATATTTCATTGCTGAGCTATTGCTCACTCTTGTGGTTATTCATATTTTTCAGATTGTTAGACATTACTCCTCTATTTGCGATCTCCATCAGCCTTTTCGATACCCTCGATGAGTTCGAGGGCCACCTCACCAACTGCACGAATCCCGCCTTCTCGCTTGTTAAGTTAGTGCGGTAGGATGTCACTCTTTGGGTGGACGGGAGTCAGCTAGGTCAGAGGTGCCCATCTGTTTTGTCTCAGTCTTCTTATACGTAGGCGAGGATCTGGTTGTTACGAAATCGCACGTCGATTCGAGAAAAATAACGCTCGCAAATAATTCACCAGACAGAATATAGTAATAAAAGAGCAGAATCATATGAACACGCCAGAAAATTTGTAATCGAAGTTCACCCAAACCTGGGCTACGTCTCCATGCAGAGGCACTCTGCGAATCCACTAGACTTCGAAAAAGTTGGAATACAACGACGATCTTCTCTCAAGATCAGGGCACAAAGAGATTGAGAACCCTCATCAAGAAAAAACTCACTTTTTTCTTCTCTCTTTTTCTTGCCTCTCTATTTCCTTTTTCAGCGTCTTTTCGGCTAGGGTTTTTTTTTTCATCGCTAATATAAAGATACCACTTTTAACCTAAAAGGAAATCTAATAGAAAAGACAAAAAAGCCCCTAAAAACAAATATTTGACTTCATCTATAACAATCTCCCACTTGAAGACAAATATACCCAAGCACCAAGCAACTTTGCATCCATCCTCTTCAAAAAATAGTAGTTGAAAAACTTGTCCCTCTGCGATACTCCTCATCAATCAACATGGAGTAATACCAATAGTAGTAGTACAGAAAATATGCTTCTCTCTGTCTACTACCTTGGTCATCATGTCAGCTGGATTCTTCGAATCATCAATCTTCTGTAACTTTAACTCATTATCTTTCAATGCTGACCTGATAAAGTGATAATGCTTCTTGATATGTCTAGTCCTTGAGTGTTAAGCTGCATTCTTTTCTAAGTGCACTGCACTTTGACTATCACTCCACAAAGTGTACGGGACCGGTGTTGTCGATGTAACTCCTCCATATAATCTTGTAACCACATGATTTCCTTGGAGGCTTCTGTAATCGCTACATATTCTGCCTCTGTCGTCGATAAAGCCACTATCTTTTGTAGTTGAGATACCCAACTCACTTTGCTGTACCGCAACAATCGTAAAGACATATCCAAAGTGGTACTCTTACCACTATCTCGATCACCCGAATGATCTGCATCTACATAACCCTACAACTCTAGAGATGTACTACCATAACAAAGTGAGTAATTGGAAGTACCTGCTAGATATCTCAATATCCATTTCACTGCATTCCAATGCTCTCTGCCTAGGTTCTGCATATATCGACTCACAACTCCCACTGCTTGTGCAATGTCTGGTCTCGTGCTCACCATGGCATACATCAAACTCCCCACTGATGATGCATATGGAACTACCGCCATCTCATCTTTCAAAGTTTGAGTGCTTGGACACATATCCTTGGAAAGTTTGAAGTAACTCACTAGAGGAGTTGCAACCGGTTTTGCCTTGTCCATGTTAAATCTCTTTAACACCTTGTTCACATAGTCTTCCTGGGACAACCATAATTTCTTATTTTTCCTGTCCCTGACGATTTTCATGCCTAAAATATTCTTGGCCTCTCCCAAGTCTTTCATAGCAAATTGTGATGATAACATCTTCTTCACTTCTATGATTCTCTTCATATTGGAACTAGCCACCAGCAGGTCATCCACATATAAAGAGAGATACACAATGTCACCATCATCATATTTGCGAAAATAAACACAAAGTGATCAAACTCACAAAGGTGCAAATCCTTTTTCTTGCATGAAACTATCAAATTTTAGGTACCATTGCCGCGGAGCTTGTTTCAAGCCATACAAGCTTTTCTTCAAGCGACATACCATGTGCTCCTTACCTTTGACTTCAAAACCCATAGGTTGTGTCATGTATAATTCTTCATCTAAGTCACCATGTAAAAACGCTGTTTTACGTCTAACTACTCAAGATGAAGATCCTCCACTGCAACTATACTCAGTAGAACTCTAATTGATGTCATTTTCACTACAGGTGAAAATATCTCAGAGTAGTCGATCCCTTCTTTTTGAGAAAAGCCCTTGACTACAAGTCTCGCCTTGTATCTAATACTACCATCTGCTTCATTCTTAACCCTACACACCCATTTGTTTAATAAAGCTTTTTTACCTGTGGGCAACTTGGTCAACTCCCAAGTTTTGTTCTGAAGTAACGAGCTCATCTCGTCTTTCATAGCACACTCCCACTGCAAGTGAGACGTGTCTGCCTTTGCCTCATCGTAAGTCTCCGGTTCTCCCGAATCTGTATATAAGACATGGCTTAGAACAATATTAGCTGATGGATCAAAAATTACCTTTGGCTTTCTCACACGTGTAGACCTTCTCAAGACAGGTACTTCAGGGTCATTCGTTTGCTCCGAATCGCTGTGTTCTTCTTGAACTACCTCTTCACTGATAATAGGCTCATCTTGAACCTCTCTTTCAGGTGAAATTTGATCTACTGGAAACATCTTCACGGGCATTGTGTCTAATTCAACATATTCTAGTTGTACTACCTTCTCATGCTTTGTCTCTGTCTGACGATCCTTGTACATCTTTTCTTCATGGAATACCACATTGCGACTGCGGATGACTTTGTTATTCTCATAGTCCCAAAGCCTATAGCCATACTCGTCGCCACCGTATCCGATAAAGACGCACTTCTGGGACTTAGCATCAAGCTTTTTTCTATCATCCCTATCAATCAAAGCATATGCAATACAACCAAACACCTTTAGATGAGAATAATTAATCTTTTTACCTGACCACTGTTCTTGTGGTATTTCTTCATCCAACGCACTAGATGGACTTCTGTTGATAAGATAAACAGCTACATCAACTGTGGCAGCCCATAAGTGTAGCGGGAGACCCGCGTGTAGTCTCATGCATCTCGCACGTTCTAGAATAGTCATGTTCATTCTTTCAGCTACACCGTTCTCTTGAGGAGTTCTAGGAACAGTCTTTAACCTGTGTATGCCCTCTCGACTCAAATATTCTGTAAATTCCGTACTTGTGTATTCACCACCATTATCAGATTTCAGAGCTTTAATCTGATAACCTGTTTCTTTTTCTACCATGGTCTTCCACATTCTGAACATCCCGAATACTTCTGATTTTTCTTTAAGAGCATAGACCTAAGTCTTCCTTGTTGCATCATCAATGAATGTGACAAAATATCTCTTACCACCATAAGAGAGTTCTTGAGCAGGTCCCCATACATCAGTATGAACCAACTCTAGCTTCTGGCCTTTATTTTGTCGTCCATTCAATTGAAAACTAACAGCCTTCTGTTTTCCATAAATGCAACTCTCACAAAAATCTAACTCAACTTTTTGTAAACCCGGAAGTAATTTCCTCGAGTGTAATTGCTTTACACCTTTTCACCAAGATGTCCCAAACGATAATGCCAAAGAGTAGATAAATTACCTGTAGCCATTGTAGTTGCAACCATATCACTGATATTGTCTCCTTGGAGAAGGTAAAGTGTACCCGTACGCTTTCCCTTTGCTACTACTCTTATCCCTGAGGTTATCTTTCACTCTCTGTAGCCAAAGGTTATTACCAAACCTTCTTGGTCAAGTTTACTAGTTGAAATCATATTTTTCTTTAATTCCGGAATATGTCTAGTTTCACGCAAAACTAGACGTCCTCCACCTGAGATGTTCACAGTCACGGTTCCTTTCCCAACAATTGGACACGTGTGGCCGTTTCCCACAACCACTTGTCCAAAATCCCCACTGGCATATCATCAAATATGTCTCTTTGCGAGGTGCAATGAAAAGAAGTGCCAGAATGAATAAACCATTTATCTGTTGTCAAGTCAAACCCTGCAGACAAATACAAGTTATCTAGCAAAGATTCATCGCTAACTACATTAGCACCTTGATTCTCATCTTGCAGCTTCTTTTTGTAGGCTTCACACTGAAACCTCCGGTGTCCGGTTTTGTCACAAAACCAACACTCATCTTTTGCAACCTGTCTCTTACCCCTTGATTGTGATCTGCCACAACCGCTGAAATTTCCTCTACTTTTACTTCTTCCACGGTTCTCCATTGCAAGTGCCGTTGAAGATGTAGATGCAGAAAAATTATCTCCACTTGAGACTTTCCTTCGCATCTCTTCATCCATGATACTACTCACAGCATCATCAAGAGTTAAATCATCCTTCATGGTGCTCGAAATTCCCTGCACCGCGGTATTGTAGCTTTCTGGAAGAGAACATAAAAATAATAAAGCTTGAAGCTTCATGTCTAAATTTATGCCTGCGGATTCCAATTGACCCGTGACCTGCGTGAAACTATTAATATGCTCTGCCACAAAACCTCTATCAGATAACTTCATATTAACCAGTTTCTTCAACAAAAATACCTGATTTGATGTGGACGGCTTCTCAAAAATATTCGTTAGAATATCCATGGCTTCTTTTGCAGTTTTTGCTTTCGCGATGTGGTATCCTGTCTTTTTCGTCAACCCTAGACGAATCGCACCTAATGCCTTTCGATCAAGAATTTTCCATCCGGCTTCTGCTATCAGATCCACTTCCACCATCTCGGGTTTCCAACCCTCAAGTGGTGCATAGAGATCTTTTTGATAAAGATAATCCTCTATTTGTAGTTTCCACCATCCGAAGTCCTCCCCATTGAACTTATCGATTCTGATTTTATCTTCTGTCATCCTGTTTTCTTTCGATCGAACGTCACCGAAAAACCCTCGATGTTCTCGATTAGCCAACCCAGGCTCTGATACCAGTTGTTATGAAATCGCATGTCGATTCTAGAAAAATAACGCTCGCAAACAATTCACCAGACATAATTTAGTAATAAAAGAGCAGAATCATATGAACACGCCAGAAAATTTGTTATCGAAGTTCACCCAAACCTGGGCTACGTCTCCACGCAAAGGCACTCAGTGAATCCACTAGACTTCGAAAAGTTGGAATACAACGACGATCTTCTCTCAAGATCGGGCACAAAGAGATTGAGAACCCTCATCAAGAAAAACTCACTTTTTTCTTCTCTCTTTTTCTTGCCTCTCTATTTCCTTTTTCAGCGTCTTCTCGGCTAGGGTTTTTTTTCATCGCTAATATAAAGATACCACTTTTAACCTAAAAGCAAATCTAATATAAAAGACAAAAAAGTCTCTAAAAACAAATATTGACTTCATCTATAACACTGGTGGGACCCGTTTCTTACCTGGAGGGTAGTTTCGGTGGTGGCAGTGCGGACGATGGGGCGAGCGGAGTGGAGTAGGCTGGCCTAGAGGTCAGAGCTAGGAGAGGCAGGTTTTTGGGGGCATTACTTGCCACTTTTCAATTGTAGTCGTGTTGGTAGGTAATGCGATGCAGTGGAGTTAATTGTAGGGTAGGTTATGGAGCCGTGGACTGATGGTGCAAATAAACGTTGTGGGAGTAAACCCCTTTAGCCTCCTAGATGTCTGCCTTCGTTGTACGTTACCTTGTTTATAAGAAAAATGAAATTATAGTTTCAGGTTTGTGATCTTGCTCGCATTTGTTCTTTCTATGTGACTATTGGGTGTTTGTTGTTTGTATGTAGTCATATTTAGCTTCCGCATGTGTTACAAGTGAAAAGATTAATAATATGTGTTAGACCAATGTGACGCCCTAGGACGTCACAGGCTCGTGACATCTTGGCCCATAGATGGAGTGGTTTCATATTCTTTAAAAACCCTAAGTGACCCAATCCTAAACCACATTGTCTTCAATCTCTCGAAACGGGGGAATAATAATAGGGTCCATGACAAGCATTGGGAACAAAATTGTGTTCTTCATTTAAAGAAGAATAAACAGTACTTAAAGAGCAATAATCTTCAAATGCAACTCACAACACATGAACCCGGCTAGACAAGTACTTCCTCACATAATCCAAAGCATGGATAGGTTTGCGGAGCCAAACTGTCAGTATCCTTTGCTAAGTAGTATTATAATACTATAGACTATACTAAATCTAAACAGAATGATATCGTAAATTTTTTTAAGTAAGATAATATCGCCTAACATCAACAAAAGAATTACTTTTCAAAACTGAATTTATATCACTCATCTCACAACTAATTTATTATCTTTCCCAAAGCAAACCACATCTTTAGATAAATTTTTGTCTCCGCACACTTTCAAAACTTTCTTTTAACAATCTTATGCTTATGTTCTTATGTCTCTATATAACTTCATGCACACCTAAAAGATGGTCTCAACATCTAACAATACATTTGAAGAAAAGCCCACATAATATACGAAATATATCATAATAGTTCATTATAAGATGGGGGGATTATAATCCAGTAAAGTAAATCTCTAGAAGTCTCCATATTCCAAATAGCTAGCATGTGCTAGTAATTGTACAATACATAAAAAATCAGCTCTATATATTCCCAAAAGCGGGAATGTGGTATTTATTTCGGATTTAACACTGCTACTAAGTATAGCTTGTCCTGACTCACTTATTTTTGTCTAGGCCAAAGCTGAAGTAATTGCACAAATCATAAATAATCAGCTCTCCATATTCCAAAAAGATAGCGTGTGCTATTTATTTCATATTTAACATTGTAGCTTACTGTGCCTTGTCGTGACTGATTCTAAGTCAAGGCGTGAAGTAATTGCATAAATTATGAAAAATCAGCTCTCCATATTCCATAAAGCTAGCATGTGTAAGTCCTCATATACCAAAAAGCTAGCATGTAATATTTATTTCCTATTTGACAACATTACTAAGTATAGTTTGTCGCGATTCACTTATTCTAATCCAGGCCAAAGCTGAAGTAATTGCACAAATCATTAAAAAAAAAAAAAACAAAAATCGGCTTTCCATATTCCGAAAAGATAGCATGTGCCATTTTTTTCATATATAACAACGTTACTAACTATTATTTGTCGTGACTCACTTATTTTAGTGTAGGCCAAAGTTTAAGTAATTGCACAAATAATACAAATTTTTTTAAAAAAATCAGCTATCCATATTTGAAAAAGTTAGCATGTGCTATTTATTTCATTTTTAACATTATAGATAACTGTTCTTTGTCGTGACTCTCACTTATTCTAAGTCAAGACAGGAAGTTATTGTACAAATCGTGAAAAATTAGCTCTCCATATTTCAAAAAGCTAGCACGCACTATATTTTCCGTATTTAACAATGTTTTTTTTTTTCCTATTGAAATACTAGTTGATATTATTAAAACTCAAAGAGTTTTTCAAACAAAAAGCCTGACTAAAGGACGTCAAAACATAAAAGACGATCTCTATGTATTTAACAATGTTATCAACTATGATATTGTCGCCACTCACTTATTTTTGCCTAGAGCAAAGCTAAAATAATTGCACAAATAATATAAAAAAAAAATCAGCTCTCCATATTCCAAAAAGATAGTGCGTGCTATTTATTTCATATTTAATATTGTAACTATTTGTGCTTTGTCGTGACTCATTTATTCTAGGTCAAGCCGTGAAGTACTTTCACAAATCATAAAAAATTCAGCTCTCCATATTCCAAAAAGCTAGCATGTGCAAGTCTTCTTATTCCAAAGAGCTAGCATGCGCTAGTAACTGCACAAACCAGAATTAAAAATAAAAAAAAATAAAAAAAATTCAGTTCTCTGTATTCCAAAAAGATAGCATGTGCTATTTATTTCATATTTAACGACGTTATTTACTCTAGTTTGTCGCGACTCGCTTATTTTAGTGTAGGCCAAAGCTAAAATAATTGCACAAATAATTTTAAAAAAATCAGCACTTCATATTCCAAAAATATAACATGTGATATTTATTTCATATTTAATATTGTAACTAGTTGTGCTTTGTCATGACTCATTTATTCTAAGTCAAGGCGTGAAGTACTTGCAAAAATCATAAAAAAATTCAGCTCTCCATATTCCAAAAGCTAGCATGTGCAAGTCTTCTTATTCCAAAGAGCTAGCATGTGCCAGTAACTGCACAAACCAGAAAAAAAAAAAAAAAAAAAGAAAAGAAAAAAATCAGCTCTCTGTATTCCAAAAAGATAGCATGTGTTATTTATTTCATATTTAACGACGTTGCTAACTCTAGTTTGTCGCGACTCACTTATTCTAATCTAGGCCAAAGCTATAGTAATTGCATAAATAATAAGAAGAAAAAAGCTCTTCAAATTCCAAAAAGATAGCATGTGCTATTTATTTCTTATATATAATCATAACTAATTATGGGACTCACTTATTCTAGGTCTAGGCATCAAGTCATAATCATAAGAACTCAGCTCCCCTATTTGAAAAAGCTAGCATGTGCTTGTAATTGCACAAGTCATGAAAAGTCAGCTCCCCATGTAAGAAAATATTAGCATGTGCTTGTAATTGTACAAGTCATTAAAATGGCACAAATCATAAAAAATCAGCTTTCTATTCAAAAAAGCTAGCATGTAATTGTAACTAGTTGTGCTTTGTCATGACTCCTTTATTCTAAGTCAAGGCGTGAAGTACTTGCACAAATCATAAAAAAATTCAGCTCTCCATATTCCAAAAAGCTAGCATGTGCAAGTCTTCTTATTCCAAAGAGCTAGCATGTGCTAGTAACTGCACAAACCAGAAAAAAAAAAAAAAAAAAAAAAAATTAATCAGCTCTCTGTATTCCAAAAAGATAGCATGTGTTATTTATTTCATATTTAACGACGTTGCTAACTCTAGTTTGTCGCGACTCACTTATTCTAATCTAGGCCAAAGCTATAGTAATTGCGTAAATAATAAGAAGAAAAAAGCTCTTCAAATTCCAAAAAGATAGCATGTGCTATCTATTTCTTATATATAATCATAACTAATTATGGAACTCACTTATTCTAGGTCTAGGCATCAAGTCATAATCATAAGAACTCAGCTCTCCTATTTGAAAAAGCTAGCATGCGCTTGCAATTGCACAAGTCATGAAAAATCAGCTCCCCATGTAAGAAGATGTTAGCATGTGCTTGTAATTGTACAAGTCATTAAAATGGCACAAATCATAAAAAATCAGCTTTCTATTCAAAAAAAGCTAGCATGTAATTGTAACTAGTTGTGCTTTGTCACGACTCCTTTATTCTAAGTCAAGGCGTGAAGTACTTGCACAAATCATAAAAAAATTCAGCTCTCCATATTCCAAAAGCTAGCATGTGCAAGTCTTCTTATTCCAAAGAGCTAGCATGTGCTAGTAACTGCACAAACCAGAAAAAAATTTAAAAAAAAAAAAAAAATCAGCTCTCTGTATTCCAAAAAGATAGCATGTGCTATTTATTTCATATTTAACGATGTTACTAACTCTAGTTTGTCGCGACTCACTTATTCTAATCTAGGCCAAAGCTATATAATAAGAAGAAAAAAGCTCTTCAAATTCCAAAAAGATAGCATGTGCTATTTATTTCTTATATATAATCATAACTAATTATGGGACTCACTTATTCTAGGTCTAGGCATCAAGTCATAATCATAAGAACTCAGCTCTCCTATTTGAAAAAGCTAGCATGCGGTTGTAATTGCACAAGTCATGAAAAATCAGCTCCCCATGTAAGAAAATGTTAGCATTTGCTTGTAATTGTACAAGTCATAAAAATGGCACAAATCATAAAAAATCAGCTTTCTATTCAAAAAAGCTAGCATGTGCTAGTTATTGCACAACTCACAAATAGTCAGTTCTCCATATTTTGAAAAGCTAGCATGTGCTGTTTATTTCTTGTTTAACATGGTACGAAGACTTCACCTGATAAATTGTGATGTATAAATTGTTCACGAGCGACTCGCTTACAACTAGTAAGCCAGCTGGGCCGGACAAGCCCTGCTTCGAGGGAATCATCAGCTTGAACATGAAAAGACCTAAAGCCCACTCGTGTTCTGGCAAGTACGCTAATGACTGGCCTGTATTTTTGTTTCCTCTTCGCATGGCGATGGTCATGCGTCCACATTTGATGCTAAACTGGCATTTTTGCTTTTGCATGGTCCGACACCACATCGCGTGCTTGGTGAAGTAAGATCGCGCTGGTTGATTTGATCTTCAATTTATTGACATACGCCTTACTTTAGGAAACTTCATGTACGGTTTTGCAACAGATATTCATTGAATTGAGCAACTGGGGCTTCCAGCCTCAAAGGCAGACAGTCTCTATACTTTAATTTGACTTTAGCATAAAAAATTTACAAAAATTGATTAAGAACCTAGTTTTCCAATTTTTCCAAATTTAGGTTCAAATTCTGCCAAAAATAAAATTAGTTTATTTGTAGTCGTATTTTAGCCTAGTTTCCTTAACATGGTTTGAACTAATTTTGGAATTTGGCATTTTAGGATGAAAATCTCCAATTTTAGCCCTAGTCAAGGGTCTTGATCAATTCTTTATGTTTGAGTGACTTCACCTTAAATGAGCTCATTTTCTTAATGGCAATCAAAATCCAGAATCAATTTTGTCAAATTCATTTGGGAGAATCTCAATTTCATTGATTTAGCTTACTAGAACAGTGCAAATTCAAGCTAACATGCTTTGATTGATGTAATTCAAGTTGACCCATTTTAGACTGGGGTTTAATTTGACTAATTGAGGTTCTTTTACAATTAAACCTCAATTTCCATTTCATACCATCATGTTAAAATCAAATTGATAGCATTAGGGTATTTTGAGTTCGACTAATCGAATCATTTGGTTTGTTGTTAAATCAAGTGAACTCAGATCATTTGATATACACAATGATCTTCTTCGATCATTGTGAGCCCAAAAGATGTTATGGATCGATAAAAACAAAATTACCATTATCTAGAAAATTGTTTAGGACCATATATTGAGCGATGAAGTTTGCAAACTCTACGCTCTTGACCTTCTATCATGAAGCCTATTAATTGCTTTGTATAGATTTTTTCATCTAGTTCTCCATTGAGAAATGCCACATTTACATCCACTTAATGTAATTTTAGGTTCAAATGTGTGACAATGGCTAGCATTGGGTGTAATAAGGCAAACCTTATAATTGGTGAAAAAGTTTCTTCATAGTCCATACCCTCTTGTTGAGTATAGCTCTTCGCTTCAAAGCAAACTTTATACTTTTCAATGAATCCACCCATCATTCCTTTAATTTTGAAGATCCATTTGTTTCCAATAGCATTGCGATTGAATGGTAGATTAACCAAGTCCAAAATGTGGTTTGCCTTCATAGGCTCTATTTCATCTTCAAAAACTTTGCTCAATTCTTCCTTATTAGGGGATAAGAGAGCCTCATGGACTATCTTAGACTCGGTACCGTCTTCCAAAGCAATAATAAATACTTCCCCTTCAATCTCAAAATGATGATGAATACTCTTACGATTACTTTTATGTAACTAAACTTCTTGTGAATTCAATTTGTCAGACGATGCAATATTCCCACTAGGTCTTATATGTTGAAGTAAATTTTCATTTCCTTTGACAACATTAATGGGTGTGTCATCAAGATCTTTCATCTTATATAATTGAAAATCCTTATTAATCTCATCTCTACTAGGAAAATCATTATCCAAGAATGTAACATTTCATGACTCTATTTTAGTCACATTTCTATCAACTTATTTATTTATAAACACATACCATTTGGAGTATTCAGAATATCTTATAAAGATACATTTCATCTCTATGGGGTCTAATTTGTCATATTTATTTTGAGAATCATAACATAAACTACACATCCCCAAGGTCATAGGTTACTTAAGTACAATTTCCTACTACTCCATAATTCACAAGGGGTGGAAGTGACTAACTTAAAGGGCATACGATTAAGTATATAGGTAGCAGTCAGTAACAGATCTCCCAAATATGAGATAGGTAGATTTGCTTACGCCATCATAGACCTAACTATTTCCAATAGAATTCTATTACTTTCATTAGCAACCTCATTTTGTTGCGGAATACTAGGAATAGTCAATTGTCTTACAATTCCCTTTTTCATCACAAAGAGTCTTAAATTGCTCAAATAGATAATTATGTCAACAATCAATTTTTAATGCCTTTATTGTTTTGTTTAATTTATCTTTGGTGATCTTTTACCAAAAATATATATCGTCTCAAGCAATCTAATTCTTTAGACTTATGGGATATTAGAAAGATATAACCGAAACGCGTGAAATCATCTACAAAGATGCTAAAATATGATGCTCTATGCATTGCCTATATTCAATGGATCACAATGTTGAAATGTATGAATTATAATGGAAATTCAGCTCTGGTTCATTTACCAAATAGTTTTGTAGTTGTTTTTCCTGCTAGACAATATTCACATATGGGTAAATCAATTTTAGCGATCGACTTTAAAAGGCATTCTCTAACTAGTCTTTGCATTCTTTGTAACTGAATGTAATCTAGTTTAATATGCCAAATACTTGCATCAATTTCCACATTATTAGAATATGCAATTAAAGAAAAACAACCATCAACATTAATGTTGAACATATTGTAGTCAAAATCTAACATCATAAAACCATTCATTATGTGATTAGAACTATAATAAATTGTTCCAAATAAAATATCAACATAATCACCATGAAAATTTAATACATAACCTAAGTTTAGAAGAACAACTACAGAGACCAAGTTCCATCGAATATCTAGAGTTTAAAGGACATCATGTAAGAATAGGTTCCGACCACCACAAAACTTTAATTTATGTGTGTTGATACCCTTCACTTCAACTCTAGAGTTATTTCCAATATACATCCATTTATTTCCTGGTAATGCTAGTACAAACATCTAAAGGAGAGTGAATAGGTGTTTAAAAGAAATATTGATAAATAAAATAAATTTCAAACAATGTCTAAGTATCGAACAAAGTCTGATAAACAAATCACTAGACTTCTAATGAATGTTTAGGATCAAATAAGAGATGGAAATGATTTTTGCGATACCTAAAAGAATGCAATAGACTTAAATAAAGAGAGTAAATGGAAGAGAAGATTGCACACAAAATTTATGGTGGTTCGGCTTAGATTAAGCCTACGTCCACTCTTCCACGCTGACAGCCTTCTAGCTAAAATTCACTATAGCATCAATAGAAAAGTACAATTTTTTCATGCAAACACTCAGTGGAAGATCCTTTCTCTCTCACTAAGTCACTTTTCTTATGATTTTCTCTTGTGAATACAATTTATAAGGATCATCGATGAAGAATAACTAGTTGGAAAGATTTCAAACTTTGGAATTTCAATTTCCACGTCACACTTTCAAATAGACTGAATGATCTTCTTAAATACTCATCTACGCCTCACTAGCCAATGGCATTTTCTAGAGGAATTTCTTCCAATCAATCCGTTAGATAGAATTGACTAAGGGGATTTTATAGTCGTTTGCAGATTGAGATGAAAATCCGTTGATTCTGGTCGCTCATACAATCAGAATTTTGGTTTCCATAAGTAAATGTTTCCCTAAAAGGAACTTGTCTTCAAGATTGATTTAATCAATTTGTGATTGATTCCATCAGTGTATTTATAGAAGAAAGGTGAGATTCTTCGCTAGAGAGCTAGATGTTGTAGAATAAATTCCTAATGCGTTCATTCTAAATCCTTATCGCAAGATCAATAAAATTTGAGTTTGATTTCTTCCTCGTCCTGGACACGGTTTTAGTCTGAATTGTGTCAGAGTAGGAAATACCTCTAGAATGAGTAAACGTTGGTAAGAATCTGCAATATAACTTCAGAAGCATTCTGTTCTTCAAAATAAGAATAAGAACTAGAAATTTTTGACAACTTCAAAACTTGGTAAGAGTTTTCTCAATAGTCTCCCCCTTTTTTTATGGTGACAAAACTTTTGTGCAAATTTAAGCATAAATGTATATGTTATCCTGCAAAACAATACTTTAGCAGCAAAGATAATAGATAGATATAATAGATAGTGTACAGACATAAGCATTGTATGAATAAATGTTCTAAAGTTTAGTCTACACAATAAAGTCTGCATAAAAACATACCACACTAGTAAAGCAGAGAAAACACACTACAAACATAATCAACAAATTAAATCTGCAAAAGTCTCCATCTTTTTGTCAACAACAAAAAATGAAAAAAACGAACAAGCACAAAGAAAACAGAAATGTGATTGGTTTTAGAAAATGATCAGGGGTTCCTTGGAACATGGACAAGTCAAAAATCCTCCAATTTCTGCATGGTCTCCTCAAGTTTGGTCAAACAGCGATTGAAGACAGTCTCAACCTTCGCCATATTCTGAGTGACCTGTTGATTAATGTTCTGAACTTTGTTATCAAGAGACTATACCTTTCCAGTGAGAGATTATGAGGTAGTACTGAGAGCAGCATGCAAGTTTTGGATTTCAATCTCCATCCCATAATACTTTGCCTTAATCTCCAAAAGGAATTCCACTATCCGAGGATAGTTTGAATCTAGTTCGGTTTGGGCACTAGCTTTCGCAAGTTGAACTAGAGGGGTATCCAAAATTGTAGGAATATTGATATGAACATTGGAGGTATCTTGCTCCTCCTGAACATTATCATCTTTATCCTGATCCTCTGGAAATTCTTTAGGGAAATGAGATGTATAAATATCTTCTGCATCTGGAGCAAATCAACTGACACCATCACTTATAGCTGGTTCTACATTCTAGTCCTAAAAATGAGTTTTCTCACTTACTCCCTCTATCTTAGTGGCTTCAGTTTGAGGAAGAATTCCTTCTCCTTCCTACATTCCTTCTTTTCTAGCATTGATTTGTTGACTAGTTTCCTTGTTCTTCTCTTCAGTATCTCCTTCATTATGTTCCATTGTATCATCTCCTTCCTTATTTAGATTTGCATCTCCCTCTTATTCATATAAGTCATTCCCCTCACTTTCTTTTTCTCCAATGTCTTCTCCTTCACTTTCCTCTTCTGGATCTTTCTCGTTTTCTTCTTCTTCTTCTTCCTCAAAATAAGTTATTACTACAACAAAATCTCTCATGGCAATATTTTCCACAATATCAAAAATAGTCTCATCTTCATCTTGTAGAAGAATAACATATCTTTTTTTTTTTTTGGAGTATGTGAGAAGACACTTCCCTTTCCGCTTTTTCTTAGCCACAGATCCTATCTTAGCTTTACTAGTAGATTCTTTCTTCATAATTTTCACAGCTCCAGAGAGGTCTTTTAATCTCATTTTTAAGATGATTTTGAGTCCAATTTGCATGGGAATGATGGTTCTAGAGCAAAAGCCAAAGGTCGGTTGAATTTGAAAGTGGCGGAAAAGTCTGGTCATCAAAGCTGCATAAGGAAGCTAACATTTCTCCTTCATTTCGGTTCCATACATGCGCAGTAAAAATAGTATGAGGAAGTGAGAAAGCAACTTCATTGCAATTAGCCCACATCATTTTTTGCTTCAAATTTCGAAACATTAGTCTTGGAGGCTGCTTTGGGTCTAATGTAGTTAATGACAGTCTTTTGAGCAAAATGTCTGAGGCAAACATTCTAGAATAAGTAATGCTTCCCCTAGAAATTTTGTCCTTCACAAGAAACTTGACGATATCTTCATTAGAAACATTTATGTACAAAAATCCATTTTGTTACTCTCGAAATATCAACCAAAAAATCAATATCAACATCAAAAAAAATTTTACTCATAGTAAGTTGAATATGAGTGGGATCCAAAACCAACAAGTTTGAATAAAAATAAGCGGTCAATTCAAGATAGGCATCAGATGACTCCACACAAAACCTTTCCATCTGAAGTTTGACAAATTTCTCTCGCATATTTACCTTGATCAAATCCAGAAAATCAAAATCTACTGTTCGAGGGTTGATAACTCCTCTGTTCAACATTTGCGCATAGACCATCTTATATTCTTTTGATCGAAACAACTTTCCTTAAGTTCCAACGATTTCTACAACAACACCCATTTTGGGTTGGAAGTTCTTGAACATTCTCTTATCGTCATCTTCCTTTTTTCCTTCAGTCTGACTCTCTATTTCAAAACGAGGATCAATAGAAAAGATGGTAAATTCCTCTTCTACTCTCCCAGTTACCAGCCCTTACTTTTCCATGGTTGTCAAGAACAAAGTTCTATTCCCATAGCCATTCTCTTTCAAGAGCGAAGTTATAAAATTCATGGGACTTCCTCCCTTTTTCAAAAACTCATAGTGCTTAAGAAGAATTTCGAGTTTTCTTACCAAAAGAGGAGTTGCATCTTGAGTAACGTCTTCTTGCACAGATGGTCGATTCGTGCTCCTTGGTGATTCATCTCCAGTGAGATCAAAGTATGTCTGAGTATCAAGCACAAAACAAGGCCCACGGCTGGTAATACAAAAGGACCTCCTCTGATAAGACATCGAAATAGACTTGGAGGATTTTGACGACATGTTCGCAAGTGATCGAGGGAAAGATTTGTAGAGAAAGTGAGAAATGAATTAAGAGAAGGCAAAGGTTTGAGAGAGATTAGGATTTGTAAAGACTTTGTTGATCAAGAAAAATTTGAAGATTTATTTAAAGAATGCGAATAGGGCAAACGAATGGACACAAAAAGGAAAAAAAATCCATCTTGAAAATTTTCAAAAGAATAATCGTAAATAATTTTTGAAATATTAACTCCAAAAAATCAGCAGCAATATAACAATTTCCAAAAATATAAAAGGCAAGAAATAATTTGAATAAAATATTCATACCTGTTCAAGAAGGAAAGAAACTTAAGAAAGCCTTGCGAACATGGGGACTTGGTTTCAATAAAAAAAGTGATCCTCTAATAAATTTTCCTAAAATCAATGAGAGACTTAGACAAAGACCTCCTAAACTTGTGTACAAGAAGCATTTTTCAAAGGATCTTTACAAAACCTATTTGTCAAAATGCCCTCAAGTGTTCAAATTGTGGAGACTCAAAACATTTTGAAAAAGAATGTCCTAAAGTTTGGAAACTTATTAGGAAAGATTGGGTAAAAACAGCATATTCTACTAAAGAAAATTTGGGTATCAAAGAAAAGATGAGTTTTTTTTTTTTTTTTTTTTGGGAAATAAAGGAAAAGAAGAAAGAGAAATTGGTAAAGAATGTTTTTTTTTTTTAAATTCTCAATTTGGTTTGAGTACATAATTTAAAAATTCTCATTATACTTGATATTCCATATATCCTATTTGTACGTGGATTGATTTAGACTTTATAATGACCGTATTCTATGATTTGTTACATTAAAGGAAGAATCATGTGATATATTTTTGGTAATTCGTAATATGGAATTTATTTGAATAAATATGATTGGTTGACATCTTGCTTTTAATTTAGAAATAATTTGATTGATTGGATAAATGCTCAAGGATTTTATTCTCTCTGATTTTATCATGGTTTACCTAAGTGATGATTTATTGTGTATAATATTCCAATGGGTTGGGATTTGATCTCATGCGTATGATTGATTTGATATCTTTCTTAGAGACAATTCAGATTATTTTGTCTAATTTTATGCTCTCTAATTTTGTCATATTTTGCAAAGTGGAAATTTGTTTTATGAGATATTAATTCATTATGCAAGATATTCTCCCTTAAATTGTTATGATGAGTTTAGAAAGAATATTTGATTATTTATGAAGATTGCATATTTTTCTCTAACGAAAAGAAATGATACAAATTTATGAATACCAAAAAGGAAATGAGTTCATTGCTGAAAATTCTATAGGAGAAGAATGATTGTGAATCTATGCAAATTTTGCTCCAATCATAAAAGTATCTCATGCGAAGAATAATTTCTTGTGTATAATATTCCGATGGGTTGGGATTTGATCTCATACATATGATTGATTTGATATCTTTCTTAGAGACAATTCAGATTATTTTGTCTAATTTTATGCTCTCTAATTTTGTCATATTTTGCAAAGTGGAAATTTGTTTTATGAGATATTAATTCATTATGCAAGATATTCTCCCTTAAATTGTTATGATGAGTTTAGAAAGAATATTTGATTATTTATGAAGATTGCATATTTTTCTCTAACGAAAAAAAATGATCCAAATTTATGAATACCAAAAAGGAAATGAGTTCATTGCAGAAAATTCTATAGGAGAAGAATGATTGTGAATCTATGCAAATTTTGCTCCAATCATAAAAGTATCTCATGCGAAGAATAATTTCTTGTGTATAATATTCCGATGGGTTGGGATTTGATCTCATACATATGATTGATTTGATATCTTTCTTAGAGACAATTCAGATTATTTTGTCTAATTTTATGCTCTCTAATTTTGTCATATTTTGCAAAGTGAAAATTTGTTTTATGAGATATTAATTCATTATGCAAGATATTCTCCCTTAAATTGTTATGATGAGTTTAGAAAGAATATTTGATTATTTATGAAGATTGCATATTTTTCTCTAACGAAAAGAAATGATCCAAATTTATGAATACCAAAAAGGAAATGAGTTCATTGCAGAAAATTCTATAGGAGAAGAATGATTGTGAATCTATGCAAATTTTGCTCCAATCATAAAAGGATCTCATGTGAAGATTGGCAATAATCATTTTTAATCAATGGTATATTTCAAACATATACCTTGGGTAAGAAAATAATTTTTTTTTGTCATCCCCCCTTACAAATTTCTACTCGATTTTATGAAGATTTTAGATGATTGCCTATGAGTTATATATGACTTATATTGCAAATATCTCTTGTCATAAACATAAGGCATTGCTTTTTTTTTTATTACTTGAAATATCTATTTTCTTTTTGTGAAATGCATCAATAATATGTTTTTGAGTTTTATGCTCAAGGAAATCCCTTTAATCGTGAAAGATATTATTGCATATTTATGGATACTCTTGCTATGTACTTAGAAGATATCTTATATCTAGTAAGTTTAATATGCAAATCAGAGGAATGTATTACATTATATTTTTGCAAAGATTGTTGTCTGTTATACAGAAATTTGCAAGTGGCAAAAATATAAGTTTGGAAAAATTTAATTCAAAAATTATGAAAATTCTGTACTATTTTCTAAAGGCTCAAAAAACTCTACTTCTTGCACAAAGTTTTTGCAAATTTATAGAGCTAGTCCCTAATGTGTCGTACGAAAGGTTGAGTAGCTCTGAATTTAAATATTTGATACTTTTATATATGCTATTTAAAATATTTATTTGAAGAAAGGACATTATATATTACGTAAATATTATAACAGTGTATTTGTGCAAAAAGCTTGTTGAGTTTATGCAGATTGAATTCGAGATGGGCTTGATTGAAGAAAACAAATTTCTACCTCAAATTTCAAAAATTAAACGATTGTTGCGGATGTTGTTGCTACAAAGGAAATAAAGGAACGATGTTCCGTTCAATGTGCACAAGCGACAATTAGTGCTATTCGTAAATATTGTCCTAATGGTAGGGGAAGAAAGTGAATCCAAAAGAAAGGGGAAGAATCATGATCACCTTTAAAATGCAACTAATTGAGAGGGAGCATTAATCAACTATGGAAAAATCTTTTTGAATTGATCATAATCTTGATTATGATGGAAGGAAGGAAAATTTAAATGTGTTAAAACTTGTTAAGTTCTACAAAATCCGGTTAGTGCATCTTTTATTACCTTTTGTCATTAACAAATCTCTTATTTACATTATCATTTTATTATGACAAAAAGGGGAAGTGAATTTTATAATGCATCCATGACTTTTATTAGATATTTGCCGATATATATGATTGAAGTGAGCTATATTACATATCTTTGGTGTTTGACTTCCTTTGTTGAAGTTGATGTTTCTAAAAATTGTGTTTCATGTAAGATATATTTGTTATCGCTTTATATTCTCTAAGTGATACCTTTTCTATTGTTATCGCTTTTTTATTATGACAAAAAGGGGAGAGAATATAAATATGCATACGTGTTGATATTTTGCGATTATCTTTCCATATATTATTATGCTTAATCTATTTGCTATCTTATTATTCGAATTGCATTCTTTGAATAACTCATATTCAAAGACTATTTATGTGCTTAAGATTGCCCTAAATCATGTTTACACATCTGCATATCAAAGATTGTTTTGTCATCATCAAAAAATGAGAGATAATATTGATAATGCTAGTACAAACACCTAGAGATGGATGAATAGATGTTTAAACGAAGTCTTGACAAATAAATACAGAATAAAATAAGTTGTGAGCAAAGTCTAAATAAGGATTAGAGTTTGATAAACGAGCCACTAGACTTTTGGTAGATGGTCATAATTTGTTATGCAATGGAACAGACTTCTGAAATAATTTGTAAGTGTGTAATATACTTAAATAAGGAGAGTTAAGGGAAGAGAAGGTTGTACACGAAATTTATAATAGTTCGACTTAGATCAAGCTTATATCCACTCTTATACGCTAAAAGGCTACTAGCTAGATTCTACTATATGATCAACAATATATTACAACTTTGAGTGTAAACACTCAGTGGTAGATCACATTATCTTACTAAGTCACTCTTTTGGTATTTCTCTCACAATCACAAATGTTTAAGCTCACGAAAGACAAGTGTATGATCAAAGTTCGCTCAAACTTTGGAATTCTAGATTCTACGCTCTATCGCTTACTTGCTCCTTGGTCCTTAGTCTCCTTAAATACTCATCTACTTCCAAACTACCCATTGGACAGTATTTAGAGGATCGTTTTCCAATCTACCAATTAGACAATTTAGTAGTCGTTAAGTGATAAAAGCATAATCCCAAATTGATTATGATTGCCCATACAAATAAAATATTGGTTTCTATAAGTAGAACTTCTTCATTTAGAAAGTTCTCGTCTTCAAAATCCAATTGTCAATCAATTAGATTGAGTCAATCAAATCTATCTTGGTATGAAATCCAAATCAGATCACTAGTTATTATACGTTTTGGGCTTATGTCACGTTCTGTCAAGTTGTCTCGTTCTGAATATGTTTCATTCTGAACCTACTACACTCTAAACTTGTCACATTCTAGACCTTGTCACATTCTGGACTTGTGTCTCGTTTTGTATGTAAAGTCTGAGTGTGTTCCATCTGAAGAGACTTTATAATCTGGGCATAAATCTGAACAAATTCATCCTTAAAGTCTGCTTTTGAACATATTTAGCCTTAAGGTCCTAACACAATCTGAATAAATTCATCCAGTCTTCTGACTCTTTCAAGTATAATATTTGACAGTATCATTTATACGTTCTATCATCTACATAGTCTTTTATTCAATCATTAAACACTTTAGTAGACTTTGATTTATTTTGTCATCTTTAAAACATCATAAGGGATTTCCCTAACAATCTCTCCTTTTTTTATTATGACAAAACAATATCTAAATATGCATATGTGTAAGCATACTTTTAAATATAATAATAAATCAAGGCAATCTTAAGCACATAAATAGTCTTTGAATATGAGATATTCAAAGAATGTAATTCGAATCAGAAGATAGCAGAAGATGGCAAATATATTGAGCATAATAATATATGAAAAGATAATCGCAAAATATCAACACCTATGCATATTTATATTCTCTCCCCCTTTTTGTCATAATCAAAAAGGGAGAGATTGTTAGAAAAATCCCTTATGATGTTTTGAAGATGACAAAATAAATCAAAATCTACTAGCGTATTTAATGATTGAATAAAAGACTATGCAGATGATAGAATGTGTAAAAGATATTGTCAAATATTATACTTAAAAGAGTCAGAAGACTGGATGAATTTATTTAGACTGTGTCCGGATCTTGAAGCTAAATATGTTCAAAAACAAACTTTAAGGATGAATTTGTTTAGACTTACATCCATATTATAAAGTCTCTTTAGACGGAACACACTCAGACTTTACATAGAGAACGAGACACAAGTCCAAAACGTGACAAGATCTAAAACGTGACAAGTTCAGAATGTAGTGGGTTTAGAACGAAGCATATTCAGAACAAGATAACTTGATAGAATGTCACACAAGCCTTGAACGTATAACGACTATGATCTGGTTTGGATGTCATATCAAGACAGATTTAATTGACTCAATCTAATCGATTGACAATTGGATTTTGAAGACAACTTTCAAAACGAAGAAGCTCTACTTATAGAAACTAATATTCTGTTTGTATGGGCGATCAGAATCAACTTAAGATTCTGCTTCTGTCACTCAATGTCTACTAAATTTTCTTAATGCAGATCTGTCCAACAAGTATATTAGAAGACGATCCTCTAGATGCTATCCAATTGCTAGTTTGGAAGTAGAGGAGTATTTAAGGAGACCAAGGATCGAGAAGCAAGTAAGAGACAGAGCGTAGAATCTAGAATTTCAAAGTCTAAGCAAATTTCGATCATACACTTGTCTTTCGTGAGCTTAAATGTTTATGATCGTGAAAGAAATACCAAAATAGTAACTTAGTGAGATATTGTGATCTACCACTAAGTGTTTGCACTCAAAGTTCTAATCTTTTGTTAATCATAAAGTGCAATCTAGCTAATAGGCTGTTAACATGGGAGAGTGGATGTAGACTTGATCTAAGCCGAACCACTATAAATTTTATGTGCAATCTTCTCTTCCTTTAACTCTCATTATTTAAATTTGTTGCACACTTAGATTATTTTTGAAGTTTGTTCCATCACATAACAGATCTTGAACATCTATCAAAAGTCTAATGGCTTGTTTATTATACTCCGATCCTTATTCAGACTTTACTCACAACTTATTTTATTCCACATTTATTTGTCAAGATTTCTTTTAAACACCTATTCAAACTTTCTTCTTCTTTAGTAAAGGACAATTTGGCTTAATGTGACATTTCTTCTTACACTCAAAACATATCACATCCTTGCTAGGCTCATCGTCCTCCATTGATCTTTTATGGAAGTTTTGTTTGTTCAGCTTTTTCCAATTGAATCTTCTTCATTTCTTATTCAGTTTCCTAAATTTCTTGATTAAAATGGCAAGTTTCTCGTCGTCCATGTCATCATCTTAGTCTATATCATCAAAATCAATATTAGACTTAAGTGCAATTAACTTCTTACCTTTCCAGTGCCTGGTTGTATTGAATATTGCTGTTTATCGGTGCAGCATAAAAATGACGTATAAAACACTCAAAATCCCATTTTAACTAAAGACAAAACCTAGCACGCCAATGCTATAATTATCAAATTCGTTCTTTACTCAAATAAGCATGCCAATGCTATAATTCCTTTAACTACGGTAAGAAAGTAACTGAGAATAACTACATATTAATAGCAAAATGAGAGAATGAATAAGTACCCGATACCCATTTATCATTTACATCAGATGCCTCCGATGCAGTGCAGTCTGCTTCACGTTGTCCGTCGCATTCACATAACCCCCATTCTTCAATGGCCATTTTAAAAACAATTCATCATCCGACACCGACATACAAAAAGAACAACAGTAATTAGTATGTTAAGACAGCACCAAGGAGGCAGCAAATGCTTCTAGCAGCAACTTTACACACCCAAATTCAGGACTATGTCGCGAGAAATGCACAAGTGGCGCGCAAAAGCAAACACCTCGATGATGAAGAAGCGAGCGACGAAAAGCAAACACCTCGATGATGTACCGAAAGACGTCAGCGAAGTTGTTGAGCGCAGCACCCATTAGCATCAGGAATCGAGAGAGAGAGGCTCCTTCTTGCTCCACGAACTTGCTCAATTTCTCCAAATCGCCGTATGCAGAGGCAGAGAGACACATCGACGACGGCCTCCTCGTTAGAAGGGTTTTGGGTGTTCGGACGACACGGTGACTTCTATCTCCGACGAAGCCACGCGAGGGTCACCGAGTACGATCGCTGCGTAAGAGGTTGAACGGGGATCGAAGAAATTGCGGTTTGGTTGGAGGTTCATACTTTAGAACTATCCCCTGCTCGAGAAAATATTGGTAACTGGTTTGCACGCCATCAGTAAATCGTTCCATTCACTGATCGCCACGTGTCCAAGTGACCAGCCTTTTAGGATTTATTCTTTCCTCCGTCGTTGCCTTCTCTCTTCGATCTCTTCCCTTCTCCCCACCATGAATGGAGCTGTCCAGTTTTGACGCAGAATCCAGTTCCAGCCGCTTCAGGTCTAAGCCAAGACTGGCGAGGTCAAGATCCCGACGGTCCTGAGAAGCCGCAACCGGCAACTACTGCGAGCTCAAATATCAAGAAGAAAAATAGAGGAACCGGATCCGAGCCCACCGCATCCCCATCCTAGATCCCAGCGTCGAGCCATAGCCGCCTCTCCCACCCGCGACTACCTTCCCTCCGCCTTAAAAGGACCACGCCGCCTATCCTTCTCTCTCTCTCTCTCTCTCTCCTCTTAGAACTTTTTTACTTTATTGAAGAAACAAAGACAATGAGCAAATTACCACCAGCCGTGGTGGCTCTACTGGGTAGGCTTTAGTGATCCTATGTGAGGGAGGGGAGATGTTCGAAGCTCTTGCAATGTAAGGGAGCTGGCGGAGTTATTTGGCGTCTTAAGTGTGTTACCGGGAGTGGTGGGTCTTAAGCACCTAGGGGTTTACGCTTCGGCTACCGGCTGAGGCGATTCCTCCAGTACCAAAAAAAAAAAAGGAGAAGACAATGAGCAGATTTTTGGCAGAAAAATGAGAAAAAAAAAAGGAAAGAAAAAGAGAAAGGAGATGAGCAGATTTTGTGACATAGGCTCGGGATTCGGAGTTCATTTCCTGAAGGTGCCAAGAAGAAAATTACGCATTTGGTTCACATACACTCCGGGCATTCTTCTGCCTGCACAACCTGGATCTTATTTGCAACCTTTACCTTGCGAAATCGAATAAAATTGGGATGGAATAACCGTTCCACTTGAACAGAATTGAGCACGGTTAAAACTGAAATATGCACCAATAATTATGTCTTTTTTCCAGATTGATACTAAGGTTTGACACCGGGACTATGATTTGCAAGGTATTAAGGATTCTCTGTACAATATGTACTTTCTTTCAATTTTCACTCATTTTATTTCAAATTACTATTCCCAACTGATTAATTATATATATATAGTTAAAATTAATCCTTTTAACAATTTGGCTTCCGATTCATGAGCCAATGTGAAAGATGGAGTGCCGATTTAATTCTTGGATCTATTAAAAATATCCAAGGGTTTTGTCATGGTTGAGAAGTTCCTCATTTTCCTCTCTTTTACGTCTAGCTTTCCCATCCAAATATAACCTCGATAGCACTTCGAAGCATCTCATAGTTACTCATCAACTTAGTGAAATCGTTGTGACCAGAAGAATATAATAACTTTCAAAATTTCGAACGAGAGCGCAGATAAAAGACCAGAGGGAGCTTTTTTAGTGGAATGCAAATGTTGTTGCTTCGAGAGTGTGGCCACAAATTTGAAGTTCACGACTTTTTGTAGTGGCTGGACGCACACAGCTTAGCACAAAATGTCCAATGACATCAAACGAAGGAAAACAAGAAAGTCCACAAAGCTAACAAAAGAACACAAACAAAGCCAATACGATAAATGCATTTGAAAGACAAGCGTAGCCAATCCGTGGAGAACTCTTCGATGACCTTTGTTGGCATTCTTCGTCTTCATGCTTCAGCAGCTCTTCTTCATTAAACGCTTGCAACTTTCACTGAAGGACATTCAGGAACACCTACTACCAAATCGAGAAACCAACAATCGACGTCATCATGAATTAGGAATTATTTCATCGTCATCTCAAAAGAGAAATAAAGGAGATTATTAAGCACAAGCCAAAGAGAGGGGGAGAACAAGAGCTTGCGGGATGGAGGATGTTTAATTCTCTTATGGCTCCAAATACGCTCCAATAAAATTAAGGCATGTTTTCGCCTTGCCAAAAAAGCCAACGATCCTCCTGCCTACATCATCTTTTTCCAGGATAGTAAATCGCTTTGGCCATTCTATCTCTGGCTCTGGCTCTGGCTCTGACTTGCGCTCTGACTTGTGCTTTGACTTTTGCTTTGGCTTTGGCTTTGGCTTAGGCTGTGACTCTGAATCTGAGTCTGGCGCTCCTCTCTCTGCTCCTCTTTTTGCGTACGTCAGGTTGGTACATGAGGTAACTATTTTCAGGTCGTGGATGATAGTTTCACCAGCTTCTTCGCGCCAATAACCCCTTATCCGATATAAGCACTGCTCGGGATAATCCAGCATGACCTGCAAGAATGGCAGAGCGAGACATGTTGTACTTGAGAGAACAGATGAAGGTTCGGACAATAAACTCAAAGACATGGGATACCAAAATTAGTGCCTCGGTCAACGATCAAAAGAAACCCGTGCTACATGAAGCTCCCAAAATTATGAAAAGCAACATGTATAAAGGAAAGAGACGAAAGAGAAAAAGGACAGAGAGACAGGGATTGAGATATATGGACTAACCCAATCGCCGGAAGACGGGTCTCCTCCGCCACGTCGAGAGCCTTCGACCAAGGAACCATTGTTTTCGTACATAAAAGTAATGGACTCAATTTTTGGGCTTCCCTCGCTTTCCCTGACCTCAGTCACACGATATCCTACCACATTAGAATGCTCTTCATCGTCCCAATTAGTCCCGCCAGAGCCCGGAAAGGGTATATGCCTGACAGGTTTCCAGTCCGGTATCAGCTCCTCATGCACTCCTATGGAATTAAGAGTCTTGCCATATGTTCCATAAAAGCCGACGATTCTGCTTTTGTTGGATGGATACCCAAAGTACTCCTTCACCTTGGGTGGATCTCCCTTCCTTGGGGGTGGGTCAAAGCATATTCTATTCCTATTACTGTGAAATATGAGTGACTCGATGGAACCATCATCTCCCGTGTAACCACAAATTGATGTCAAGTACTCTTGTGGATACTCCAAGTTAACCTGCGCAATCTCAAAAAATATCTCTTAAAGTTGGACAAGTGATGTAGTCAAGACCTATTTGCCAAATTTAATTTACTAAATCACGTGACTGGACACATACCTGGATTGTCTCGGCCGATGAGATAAATCTAAAAGTGTTCAAATGGGTGTTAAACCCATATGTGACCCATTTAGATAATAAATGAGTCATATATGGGTCACTTACATTTTAAAGTGGGTGTTATATTTTGAGAGACTAGTTATATGAGTCTTAAATGGGTTAGATTTAAAAACCCATTTTCAACCTAAGCTTCACACTCTCTCTTTAAGCCCTTTAACTTTATATATATATTTTTTATAAAAATTGAAATTATAATTTTTTATATTTTTTTCTTTTTTTCTTTCCTTTTTCTTTTCTTTTCTTCTTCCTCCTTCCTCAGTCAATGGCCTGCGCACGGCAACGGCTAGTGGCTAGCCGAGGCAAGGCTCGAGCTCACTTGTGGCTAGTCTCATTTGTTGTTGTGGTTGGTGGTCGACCAAGAAGAAGGCGAGTTCGAGCCTCGCTTGTGGCTGGTCTCCAGCCATTGTCATGGCCGTAGCCAACCGAAGAAGAAAAAGAAAAAAAAAAAAAAAAAAAAAAAAATTTTTTTTAAAATATAAAAATATAATAATAATAATAAATATATTTTTTAAATAAAAATAATCAAAATTTCTTAAAAAATAATTTTTTAATAAATATTTAAAAAATTTTCCATTAACTTTGTATTGCATTAAAGTGTTTTAAAAATATCAATTTAAAAAATCATAAAAAATAAATTTTTTTAGGTTTAGTTAAACGTTTTTGACATTTTATTATTTTATTTACTAATTTTTTTATTATTTAATTTACTTCTTAAATTTGATGTGAATTTTTTTATTCAAGTAACATATATGTGAAAAGCTTAAAGTGAATTAAATGGGTGAGAGTGGATCAACCTAAATTGAGTTAAATATGAATGTGTTTCGGTAATATGGGTTGGTCGAGTTTAAGTCATCAAATTTATATTGTATAAAAAAATGGATCAAAATGGGTTAAATGGGTTAATATGGATTGGACCACTTTTTACCCGACTCAAACCCAACCCACCCATTTGACGGCCCTAGATATGTCTAAAGGATTAAAAAAGAAAAAACAAAAGCACTAACCGTATCTTCCTTGTTGGAGAATTCTCTGGTGTAGTCACCGTGAATAATTGGGCAATCGTTTCCACTATCGTCAGCATACACAATCTTAATGTAACGGATACCACCCTCACTAAATATGTGAATTTTCTTCACAGCCTTATATTTCCCATCGTCCCAAGCAATTCCTCCTCCAAATGGTCCGATTGATTTAACTTGGCGGAGATTTGGGATCGGTTCAAAATATGCTCCAATTCCATAAAGAAGATGTTCATCACTCCACCCGGAAAATCCAACAATCTTGTAACCTATTTGGGGAGATGAGAAGTGGGTTCCCCTTCCATCACCAATAGTTATGGTGCTATTTTTGCTAGTCAGAAACGTGAGAGATGTAATACGGTCGCGAGTACGATATCCGGATATTGAAGACAAGTACTCATCTGGATCATGTATTAGAAACTGCGACAGCAGATATAACCATCAGACTCTTTATTTAATAAGCCTCACAGAAGTCCCCCGCTAATGGATGCAATGCAAGTTTCCTAAGGATTTTACAAAGCATATATGTGTATGGGGACATACCTCCACGTGCCATTTTTTATCTCTGCTGCCATGTGGCCGCCATTCTCCATCGTCAAACAGAAACTCAATTGATCGGATGTACCGATTGCGACTTGAATCGCGTACTGCCCTGAGTCCCTTTAGAGCGGCAGGCCATTTAGCCTCCCAGTTGACCCCTCTCTTAATCCCGAATAACCGCACAGGACCGGACACCTCGGGGGGTAGCTCGACACTTTCTAGCTTGACACGTGCTCCAACTGATGTGAGAAAACCCTTCCCATGTTTGCTCCCGAAAAACTCGATAACTTTGCCAGCATCTGGCGGCAATGGTACGGAAAAGTCCGCTTTTCGCCTGTCAATAGTCCGTCCCACTCTCAACACTCTACGTTGGGTCGTTCGAAATGTGAGGGCCTGGATTCCACGACCACCACCCATTGCATCTTGGAAATATCCAGAAAAAGAAATTATGCCCTCATCCTTTTTCAATTTAACCTGCATACAGGCCACAAAAAGACATATTCCACGTGAGCGACTCTATGTTGCATCATTAGATGAGGAAAATAAATTGGTAAATCTCTTATGAAATAAGATTTTGATCTACACAATAAGTTATATATCTTGAGATTTGTGTAAATTACATTTCCAATCGGTTGATTACATTTCATTTTGCAAATCAAAAGTAATTTACCTTTTGTTTTATGGCTAGGTTTGTCTTTGCTGAAGTATTGAAGTTTACTGAGGTGAAGTTATTGTTTTTTCCAGTTGGTTTTCTAACAATCATACTGATCCTCATGTATCGCTTGTACGAGAATTTCATGTCCATTTGTGAAGCAATCATAAAGAATCTCAAGGCTCATGATTCCGTAATCGACTAATGTTATGATTAAGCTGGAGAAAATGAACTTATGACATTCAAGTAGAAACAGAAAAAGAGAAAAGGAAAGAGTCCAGATACAACCTTGAAAGTATTCTCCGTGGTAATCGGTTCGAAGCCGGTGTTGTCGGGGACTTGAAAAGTAAGGGACTCGACGAATTCCGTGTAGACAGCATCAATCCCATTTATTTTATCAGAATGCCAGGATTTCTTATCGCGGTTTCCAAAAGGCCCAAAAACCTTATGGGAATATAGAGACCGAATCTCATTGACAAGGCGCTCGACTATTTTGTCAATGAGCTTCGATTCATCGCTGATGTAAAGTGTTAGCACAAAAAAATTTATGAGCAATATGTATGACATAATGAACATAAACATACACGTTATACCCCAAGACACGACATACGACAAACGCTAATTTCTATGTGGGTATATGAAATATGAATAGAGAAAAGATCGAGCTTGACTAAATCACCATAGGCATTGGCATGTATAACAATGGTGATTAACTATTGCTCTACTTTTAATGGTAAACTCATCCTGCGGCAGAGGAGAGTGCGCCGTGCCATGCATACCAAGAAACAACACATTTCTCACTGAGGCCAGAAAAACCGTAAATATTAGATAAAAAAGAGTGCTTCGTCAATACGGTTCCTAATTTCAAGTACGTTATCATGTATTTAAGTATGAAACCCCAAAATTTGGACTACAGAGGAAATATCACACAATCTTGAAAGATACAGAAAACCAATAGAAATAATTTAATTATCTCTAATATAGGAAAATATCTTAGAGAATTATGTTTATTATCTCTAACGTGAAATATTTAATACCCCCTTTTGCTTTGGCTTTCTTAATTTAAATAGGCATCTTCACATTTCAACTTCTTGTCAATTTGCGAGGGTGAGAGAAAGCCAGACCAAGGGTGAGAGAGAAAGAGGAGGGGAATGGTTTAAGGTATGGATGAGTTAGAGGTAGATTGGTCTTTTTGAATTTGATGATTATTTTTTTGGTCGGTCATACTTTATTCATATTCTAACTTTTACTATCAAACTTTTGCCATGACTCCTTGCAAGACGTAAGAGTCAAAATTCATACTTAAAACTAAATCGTTCCCACAAAATGTAAGGATTAGAACTCTCCACCTCTCTCTTCTCATAAGGATAGCCACTGGAACAAATCTAAGTAGTTGAAAATTAGGGATTAGGAAGTGCAAGGTTTTTGAAATTCACAATTAAAATTGCTATTAGAATGAAGAGCTGAATGATTTTTTATTTTATTTTATTTTATATTATTCTTATTTCATACCTAAAATCTTAAAATTAACACGTAAAGTCACATCATGTGTTTTGTAAATTTTCAAAAAAATGGCAATAAGAAATTTCAGCAAAGTTGTGTTCCGTTCCCTTAAGAAAACCGATGCAGTCGCACACAAAATTCCATCTATAAAGCAGACACACCGAAGGAATAACAGCAAAAAGAAAAATCACAGATTGCAGTACCAGGCTTCGACATGGAATGAGAATCACAGGTACGTACCCGCTGGCCTCTTTCTTCAACTTGTAACACGACATCCCCTCAACCTCTGCTAGGGCATGGCTCCACACTTTGTCCTTATCTTTCTCCTTCCCAGGCAAGCTGTTGAAAGCTTGCATGAATTCGCCTTGTTCCCTCAACTTCGGATCCTTGGCCGGGTCCATGCCATGAAATATGGGAATAACCACGAGGCTGGGGTACTTGGAATTCCCTCTGCGAAGGAGGATCTCGACCAGCTCGTCCAGGCAACTGCTGCGGTAGTTTGCAGAGAGCACGACGATGGCAAACCTCGCCTGGCGGATTGCTTTGTTGAGATTTTTGGGGTTTTTGGGGAAGCATCTGCAGCCAATCCCCGCCTGCTCCAGCCGTGCAAAGAGGGTCGATATGAAAGTCTCCACCTCGTCGTCTTTGAAACTCACGAGCACGTCGGGTGTCCAGTGACGAGAATAAGAAGAAGACATGGTTTTTGCCTCGTTCATGCGTGGTGTAGAAACTTTTGATTGAGAGGCCATATGTATAGTTGGTTTGAAAGACATTAAGAGGAAAGCCATGTCTTTTTATAGTTGAAAGTGCATGTCTCGTCGTACAATAATTTACCTGGTGAAAAAAAAAACAAAATGATTGCTGGGATGCAACTTTAGATTGCGGAAACTAAGTGCTCGACGGGTGCTTGGGTTCCTTGTGAGGAAGGACTAGGCAGGGCCTCCAAAGCAAAAAGAGAGCAAAACTAATGGCAGTGGGGCTGCAAAAAAATAACGGGGGCACGATGGGAAACTTGATTTTTTTCTACTAGTCAATGTTGACTATGTCACAAGCCAACCATTACAGTGGTGGTGATAATTCACGAAGTAGAAGCTGAACAGACATACACAAATCTCCTCCGCTTGTAACAGACTATCCAATCAAGTTTTCGGACCTAAGCAAGTCCCTAAAAGGCTTAAGGGAGAATAAACAGGTGAGAGATTCGCCCTAAAGTGAAAGACCTCATGATGTCATATCTTGTATTCCTCAATTGGTAGGAGAAGAAAAATTTCCACCAACCAACAATGGGTGTGAGGCATGCGGCACTGGCATGTTAAAATAATGAATGGAGCTTGGCAGGGCACCTCACCTAAGGACTACCGCAAGTGACTCTCGCACGTGGGCAACTACCTAGGTTTGATGGGAGGTTAAGAAAGGTGGGCAACTACATTTCTTAACTAATGATCCTCAAACAAGTCCTTTGTTCATGTACATAGTCTATCACAAGTGGAGGAGCTTTTCGTGTGTCTATTCAGCTTCCACATGATAAATTATCACCACTACTGTATTACTTGGCTTTTGATATAGTCAACATTGACAAGCAAATAAAAAATAAAAAATAAAAAACATAAAAGTGGACTGGCACAAGCAAAGTAGGAAAAAGAAAAGAGTGGATCACCTATGAATTGGCTAATAAGTGTTTGTTTAGTAACCAGCTAAATAGTGTTAATTTCTATTCTTTTGTTCGCGATAATATATTTGGAATAGAAATACGTTTTGTAAAATTTTTATTCCCGGGATCAATTTTTTTTTTCTTTTTTTTTTTTGTTCTCGGAAGTAGATTTGTAATAGAATCATGTAGACACCTAAATTTTGGCGGTCCGGTCATTTATTTATTGCATAGAAAATTATGGGGTAATTTTATTATCCCTGAAAAAAAATATTAATTGCATAGCATATAGGCTTAGGTACATTTAGTTTTAATTTACATTTTTTGCATTTATTTGTTGGATCAGTGACAAGTAGGTTCGAATTAGTGGTTCTGAGCTTTAACTTGGCGGGCTGGACTAAGCCCACGAAGGGAGTAAATTGACCCAAGCCTGTATCTTCGGGAAGATTTTATGGATTTAAATAAATATTGTGTTTTAAAAAAATTCTTTATGGATATCGATTAAAACCCTAATCCATGGCCTATAAATAGATTAAAACGCGTAGGGTTTTGGGGGCAGGCCACGCATATTGAGTACACGGCCATTGAGAGAAAAAAGCTCTTTTGTTGGGGGACTCCTCTAGGGTTCGAATGCGTGAGAAAAGAGAGAGGAAAGAACGTGAGTTCTCTTGGCCAAGTTTTGGCCGAGACCCACGTCGTCACTGCCCCACGCTCTCATCATCCGTGACAACTTGTCGACGAGCCGCAAGCCTTGCCATGCTGAGCTCGTTGTCTTCAACCTTGACGATACTGCTGCTCTAGTTTAGCCGCGTTGACGACGAAGCTACTGTTCCTCCACGATAACGCTACGTTGCTGATCTCACTGCCCGCATCACCTGTGCCGCACCGAATCAACGAAATTCCATCTTCATCATGCCTTTCCTTCTTCGACAAGATCAACACATGTAAAGAAGACAAAAGGAGCCATTACACGAGAGAAAGTCCTCATATTCAGAGGTCAATAGTCAACAAAGATGAGGGCCGCACAATTGATACATCCATGCAATTGAGGGGGAGACGTTCGTTGACTATAGGTCAAACGGAGCCCAGAATGCAGCAAGTTCCAGTGCTGATTCGACGAAGTCAAACCAGCGGACTCCAAGCGGCGTCACAGCAATTTGTTATCGATCCTAGCAGCGCCCTCGGCTTCTCTAGCAAGCACTCAGACCTTCAAGCGTCAATTGAGCCACCAGTGGGAGCCTTACCAAGATGCTGCCTTGGCGAAATTTCTTAGACGATTACACGGTATCTAACTCTTGGCTTTCCTCGACAGTTTGTTGGGGCAATTCAAGTCCAATTCAGTGAGCCTCAACACCACCAAAATCCAGTCCCGACATCCAAGTCTGAGCTGTGAGCCTCGCTGAGCATTACCATATCACTTGCGAATAGCCGTAGCCGTTCGAGGATTGGAATTTGGGAGCCAATATTCAGAATAGCTAAAAAAATTGTCTATTTTGATTTCCGAAAATTCCGTTTCCTTATTTGATATATTCGTTGATGCACATGATTGAAATCCCTAGGGTGATATTTGCAACTCGAGGAGCTCTCAAATTGGGGATTGACAGTCCGATTTTCACGCCCGAAATCTGACTCGCAATCCCTTGCAAAAATCGACAATCCGATCTCACGCCCGAGATTCGATTTGCGATTTAATTTTAAAATTGGTCAACCAGATCTTATGCTCGAGATATGGTTCGCCAATTTTTGGATATCAATCTTATCTTGCTTGATTTGCTGTCATGGTGTTTGAGTTAATTTTATTTTCGTAAAAGAAAAAATCCAAAAAAAAATTGAATTAGGATTAGGTTCGTTTTAGAATATTCCTAGTCTTAGGGTTATCTTGCATGTTTAGAATTGCAATCTTATTTCAAATTTTTAAATAAAAAAATCCAAAAAAATGCGTTCATTTAGGATGTTAGTTTTCTTTAATTTAAATGGCACGTTTAATTATTTGGCAATTTTAAATTTTGAATTTTACAAAGAAAAATACAAAAAAAATCATCATGCATGTATCATGTAGAATTAGGGCATCCTTGGCACGTCATTGCATATTTGGTTGATTGCATGTTTAAATTTTATTTAGATAGATTGCATTTTAGGTTAGAGATTACTTGGTTAAGATAAGATTCTAGTTTAAATTAGGATTTGGCTTAATCTAATTCCTAATACAAATTGAATAGAATCTTAATCTACCTAGATAACCTTTGCATTTTTTCTAATTTCAAATTTCATGAAAAATACAAAAAAATTGCCTTAAAATTAATCAATTTCATTCTTTAGGATAGATTGCATTTTATATATGTCATATAATTTAAGTCATATTGCCATGCCATATCATTACATGTTAGATTAGTAACATTGCATTGCATGTAGATTAGATTCTCATTAAGAAAAGCAAAAACAAATATTGGGTAATTGCGTGTTAATTAGAAATCATATCTAGGATTGTCGATGTGAATTCTGATTTAACATTGCAGATGCTTTCGTTGCTATGAGGTAAGTTTTGTAATTTATTCATTTGTTTTCTTGAGTGTTAAATTGGTGGTTTGCGCACCCGCATGATAACCTCACATGTTAGGGAAGTGATTAAAATTAATTCAAGCTGCCAGAAAAATATTTTTTCAAAATAAAAAAGAGACAGGTACCGAAAGGGTGTTAGAGAAATCTAGCGTAATCAAGTCCCCGAACTCACAATTTCTGGTTCGTAGGAGTAAAGTAAACCTCCCGTTACTTTACTTAGGTGTCTAATCGACCTACCGAAAATAGATTAATGGCGACTCCTGATTAAAAATCAATTGCATGTTAAGAATTTCAACGTAAGTCGCGAATTGGTATGGGCTTGGGAGAGCCTGAGCTAAGCTTAGACTTAGTAATCCATTAGCCAAACTCTAGGTGGTTCACCCGAAAATTTGGTCGCGACAAATCAAAAATAAATAAATAAAAAAAGTTGATTTTTGTTCTTGGCAACAATTCTAAAATCACGTCCCTATTTTCTCTTCTTTTTTTTTTCTTGTTCTTCTTCCTTCTTCTTCATCTGCCACCACCACTGCGGTTGCTATCTGCCACCGCCCACCATTGCCGGTTGTCGGCAACAGGTCCAGCCGAGCTCACCGGGCCAAAGTGAGGTTCGACAAGCTTGTCGGAGGCAAGCCCAGCCTCGCCGATGGTCGGGCGAGCCTTGCCGGTGGCCGGGCGGGCCTCGCCCAACCCCGCCGAGGCTGCTCGGCCACCGACGAGGCTGGGCAAGCCTCGGCGGGGTTGAGTGAGCCTCACCGGTGGCTAGGTGGGCCTCGCCCAGCCTCACCGGGGCTCGGCCGAGCCTCGCCTAGTTGTTGGTGAGGCTCAACCGATGAGGGCTAGCCTCGCCGAGGGCTAGTGATGCTCGGTGAGGTCGTCGGCCCTCGTCTAGCCGATCTCCGGTCATCCCAAAGCCGTTGAACGACCACTTTAAGAAGAATAGGAGAAAGAAAGGAAAAAAGGAAAAGAAGAAAAAGTAATGAAATTATTTAAAAATTAAAATAAAATGATTTAGAGTAGAAATTTTGAGCACGGTACCAAACACAATTCTATTTCGGGAATTGAAATTTTGGATAATTACTAAACAGCTTAAAATACTTAAAAATTGTTCTCAGGAACAGAAGCGTTACCAAATGCGCTCTAAATTGTTAATGCTAAACTTAACATGGGGAACTTAGGTTTAAGTTTTTCACATATAAATAATTTTTATCTAGGAGTTGCCACTAATATATTTTTGGTGGGTTAATTAGATATTCAAGTAAAGTATTGGGGAACTTACTTTACTTCTACAAACTAGAGCCAAAAGCTAGACTTTGCTATTTTAAAAGTGAAGGAGCACACAAAGCAGAAAGAAGGGACTCACCAAGCAACAAGGTGGTTGTTTATGTAGGCGGAATCGAGTTTCAAATCATAAGATGATGAAGTGACTGCATCAATGAATCGAGCCGAACACGTTTAATCCACTCTACAAACTAAAAAGCGAGATCTTGCAAAACAACCAGGCAAGGCTCGAATCTGCAATAATGGCGTTGTAGGTAAGGGGATCAGCGCTACGATCGCTTTGAGTTCTGCGATGATTGTGTATGGATTTGCTATTTGGCCTTCAATCGGGTTTTTCCTTTGAACTCCGCAAGCGGTCTTTCGTAATGTAAGTCAAGCTAGTCTAAAGTAGATTGAGGATCAGGGCAGAGGGTGGGATTGTATGGTTCTTCCTTCCAACCATTGAATTGACGAGCACATCTATTCAGACAATGTAGCTATATTAAAAATCAATGGATCTCTCTCGAAATTTATGAAAGAAGTGAATAATGGACTGTCGTTGCCTCTCTTTGGGACCATGTGATTACACACCTTCTGATACCTTGTCCATATCTATTCCTTCTTTGCCACCAAAAACGTGCATCTTTTCATTTCCTAGTGCCATTGAACCAGACACTTCATACCTCCTACATAAGGTCGAGTTACTTCCTTCTCTCTAACTTGACTCTAGTAAAGTATTCTATTTGTTCTATTGCTTTTTCACTCAATCTACTCGCTAAGTATATAGCTCGTTCATTAAAAGTATTCCATTCCTTCCCTATTTTTCCAACTTCTTCATTCTTGTAGCTCAAGGTAAAGAGGAAAGAGAATAGGGGGGCAAAATGAGAGCGATGTGTTCAATGTTGGAGAAAACTTTCTTATGTGTTTTAAAGCTGACAAAATGTTTCCATCAGTCTAATCTAAAGACTTGCAGACTCTTTCGTCAAAGTCTGAAGACCGCCGGACCACCAGAGTCAAGATTCAAAGTCTACCCTCATTGACAATTTCTAGACAGTCGAATAAGACTTATCCAGAATCAAGTATTTCTTTAAGGATTTGATTTTATCGACTAAAGAAGATCTCATGGCTGGATATAGTATCTTAGAATCTATTATTCGCCTTGATTTTAATTCGGGTAATTTAGATCCATTGAATGGCGAAGCATACTTTGAAGGTTTTACTTATGGAAACCTAAATCCGGATTGTATGGGCGAGCATGATTGGTGGGCTATCATCATATTCCTTAAATAATTCGAGATTTCCTTAATTGATTCTGTCCAACGAGTAGATTGGAAGGGCTCCTTCGGAAAGTGCCAACGGTTATGAAGGCATGGAGGAGTATATAAGGAAGACGCTTTAGTTATTCAAGTGTGTGCGCGATTGATAAATTCCAAAGTTTAAAGCTCCTCGTTCTTTACTGATTCAATTGTTGAGCGTAAACTTGTACTCAAAAGAGAGTTTATACATCTGTGAGACCTTGAGGAAGTGTAGCAGAGTCTCTATACTGTGGAATCAATGACGTAATACTGTAACGACTCTTTTGATTCATAGTGAAATCCAGTCAGTGGGCTATCAGTGCGGGAGAGTGGACGTAGGCTTGGATTAAGCCAAACCACTATAAATCTTATGTTCTTATTCTCTTCCTTAAACTCATTTACTTTATTTGTAACTTTATTTAATTGTTAGAGTCTCTTTTCTTTTTCAAAGTCTATTGTTAAATAGACTTAGGTTAAAAGTAAAGTTTTACAAAAACTTTGTTTTCGCACCTATTCACCCCCTCTAGGTGCTGGTAGTAGCATTTACAATTGGTATCAGAGCCTCTGTACTCAATTAAATTGAAGTGTTTTTACTTCAAAGTTTACAATCCATGGCTAGTATGTTGGCTCCAAGTTTGGTTGAAGGGCAAAGTAACACTAGATCACCTTACTTTGATGGGAAGGAATACAGTATATGGAAAAACAAGATAAAAGCATTCCTAAGATCGAAAGACCCTCTCGAATGGGATGTGGTAGACAAAGGAATCATTCCTAAGACTACAACAGTCTCAGAAACGAGAAAAGAAGCTGTTGAGTCTAGTGAGATGACTCAAGAAGAGATAACCAAGAGACAAGCTCTTGATGCAAAAGCAATTTATTCCTTATATTGTGCATTATCTCCCACTGAATATAACAGAATATCTTATGAAACAGCTAAAGAAGTCTGGGATAGACTATACATCACCTATGAAGGAATCGATCGAGTGAAAGAAACCATAATTAATATTTTGCTCGGTCAATATGAAGCATTTAAGATGAAACCACGAGAATCTATCACTGACATTTTTAGTCGTTTTATAGAAATTGTGAATGGTTTTGAGTATCAAGGTCAACCAATCTCTGGACCCATGAAAGTTAACAAATTACAGCGTGGACTTTATAAAGATTGAAATCACGTAAATACCTCAATAAGGGAGACACAAAGGATCATACCACTCTTTATTGACGAATTGGTTGGCACTCTTTAGTCTTATGAAGTGAAGCAAATCAATGAAGATGAAGATCCCAAAGGTAAAAAATCTATTGCATTAAAATTTAATGATGATTCCGATGTTACAGATTCAGAAGACGATATGGACGATGAAGAGCTTGCTCTCATGATAAGAAGGTTCAGAAAACTGAACAAAAGGGAAAGAAGATTCAATTGGAAGAAACAAAGTTCTCAAAAGTTTCAAAATAAATCAACCGAGGATGATGAATCCAATAAAGATGTGATTTGTTTTGAATGCAAGAAAAAAAGGACATATCAAACCCAACTGTCCCTTACTGAAAAAAAAACGAAAAGAAAAGAAAAGCTGAGAAATACAGAAAAGCTCTCAAAGCAGAAACTTGGAGTGATACCGAATGTGAAGAGAGTGATGATGATTATGCTAATATTTGTCTAATGGCACAATCAGAATCAAATTTAGACTCTAAGACAGACTCAGACTTAGACAGTGAAATCGAGATAAGTTATTTAAAAATTCTTACTAAAGTCTCTAAATATATTGATGAACTGTGTCTTAGTCTCAAAACCTCTCTCAAGAGGATTTCCGAACTAAAAAGGGAAAATTCTGCACTAAAGCAACAGGTGATTGTTTGGAAAGAAAAGGTCGAAAATTTAGATAAAAATGTTATTACCTTGAAAGAAAATGCAGACTCTCTTTCAAAAGAAAATGCACTTTTGAAAAATGATATTTCAAGTATTTCAAAAAGGTTTTCTCTAGGATTTGAGAAATTAGAAAAGATTCTTTCAACGCAAAGGCCTTACTTTAACAAATCAAGCTTGGAAATGACTGCTGAAACCATTCTTCTAATTGATTTTTCAAAAGTAAAGGAAAGAATTAAACAAAGACCTACAAAATATTTTTATAGAAATCATTTTCAAAAAGTCTTTGTTAAACCTGTAGGCTGTAGTGCTCTTAAATGTTCTAAGTGCAATAGCTCATAACATTTTGAGAAAGAATGTCCTATGATTTGGAAACCTATTAAGAATTGGGCAAAGACCGTATATTGCACTAACTCCATTGGACCCAAGAAAGTATGGGTACCAAAGAAAGTTTAAGTTTCTTTTTTAAATGCAAGTCACTATCAAGAAAAAATGTTAAATGGTACTTAGATAGTGGATGCTCAAGACATATGACATAAGACTCAAGTTGTTTAATAAAACTTATGCAAGTTAATGGTGGAAAAGTTTCTTTTGGTGGAAATAGCAAATGCAGAATTGTCGGATGTGGAACTATAAAGATTGGAAGTCTCACAATCAGTAACATTTCCCTAGTAGAAGGACTCAACTACAACTTGCTGAGTATCAGCCAATTGTACGATACAGGTTTCAAAATAAACTTTCAAGAAGGAATATGTTCAGGAACCAATAAAGATTCCTCTCAAACATTCACGGGGCGAAGACATGGGAATATCTATCTCTTGGATATCGAATCAGAAAAATCCCAATGTCTAATTTCAATTCAGGAAGAAGCGAATCTCTGGCACAGAAAACTTGGCCACATCAACATGAAGCAAATAGCCAAGATCTCAGTAAATAAGCTTGTTTGTGGACTATCCAATTTGACATACCAAAAATCTGATTTATGCACACCGTGTGTATTGGGAAAATAAGTTAGAAATTCTTTCAAACCAATAAATCAAGTTTCCACTAATCGTATGCTGCAACTCTTGCATATGGATTTCTTTGGACTAATCAGAACCCAGAGCATTGGAGGTAAGAAATATTGCCTAGTAATAGTGGATATTTATTCACAATTTACTTGGGTATATTTCCTGGCAAATAAGTCTGAAACATTTTCTTATTTTATAAAATTTGCTAAGAAAGTTCAAAATAAGAAAGGGTATGTTATTTCAAGTATACGAACAAACCATGGAAGTGAGTTTGAAAATCAAGACTTTGCTAAATTCTGTGATGAATTTGGCTTTTAGCATGTGTTCTCCTCGCCATACACTCCATAACAAAATGGAGTTGTGGAAAGGAAGAATAGATCGTTGCAAGAAATGGCTAGAACACTTTTAATTGAAAGTAACATTTCTTCTCGTTTTTGGGCTGAAGTAGTGTCTACAGCATGTTATATTATTAATAGAGTCTTTTAAGGCATATTCTGGAGAAAACTCCCTATGAGTTGTTCAAAGGAAAGAAGCCAGTTGTTTCCTATTTTCATGTGTTTGGATGCAAATGTTTTATATTGAAAAATGCAAATGATCGAATTGGTAAGTTTGAAGAAAAATCAGACGAAGGCATCTTCCTTGGATATTCAATTACCAGCAAAGCTTACAGAGTATAAAACAAAAAGCCTCAATCTGTGGAGGAATCGATGAAGGTCAAATTTCAAGATCTTATACAAAATCAATCGATTCAAACTCAACCTGAAGAATCTGAACTTGCTCCAGACTCTACAAAGTTTAAATCACCAGAAGCAGCTCAGACTTCAGAAGACCAGCAATGAACGTTCGTTGTAGAATCAAATGAACAAAAAGATCAACAGTCTGACAAACCAACCAGCAACTGGAAGCACAAGTCTAGTCATCCCATAGAACTCATTATTGGTGACATTGATGAAGAAATTCGTACAAGATCCAAAAGGCGTGAAGAGTCTAGCGCTGTGGCTCTTATTTTTGAAATAGAACCCAAAAGCATAGAGGAAGCTCTAACTGATGAAAGCTGGATTGAAACTATGCATTAAGAACTCAAGCAATTCGGTATCAACGATGTTTGGGAATTGACTCCTAAACTGTGGCATCCCAAAAATCCAAGACAACCTCTAGTGGAATTAAAGCCTGTAATAAGGTAATGAAATTACCTATGGTGTATGTTTTAGTCATTAGTTTTCTCTTAAGACTAAGTGATATATGCTTGTGTTCATGAGATTTTAAATTAGATAAATTAATGAGAATAATCTATGCTTGGCTATGCACTTTATAGACTAAGTTCCTATAAATAAAATGTTACAAGATTTTGGCCATGTGGAATTTAGTAATTAAATTCTTAAAAGAAAGAATAAGAAAGGGTAAAATTGATTTTAATTAGGTTGGGCCTTAGGCCCAATGGCCTAAGCTTTTGGTGGGCCGAATGGCCACCCCAAATGAGGCCCAAGGAGATGTGGCCGTTGACCATGAGGGGAAGGAGTGGCCGGCCCACTTCTTCCAATCCAAGCCCAAGCCCAAAGCCCATTATGCATGTGTCATGACAAGTGGCAAGAGGAGGTCTTCATGCATTGGCCATTGGAAGTGGCAAGTGATGATTGCTAATTATGAGGATTTGGGGAAATAAAAGGAAGTTGGTGTTGTTCGGCCAAGTGAGAAAGAGAGAGAGAGAGTGAGTTGCGAGAGAGAGTGAGGCCGAGAGGAGAGGAACCGAGGAGGAGGAGTTGCCCGTCGCCGCCCGTTTACCGCCCATTCGTCCGCTGTGTGCCGTCGTTCTCTTGAGTTTAGAGGCAAGTTGGGACTGATTTCCACCCTTGCATGTGTACCTTGCATGTGTGATTTGTTGGTGGTAGGTTTCGGATGTTAGAGTAGGCAAAACCGAAGCTAGAATGTGACTTGTTCTTGAGTTTGCATGCCGTTTTCGTATGAACCGCCTGAACCGGAATATTGTAAGAGCTTGCATGCATGTTTTTGGTTGGATTTTGACCTTGATTTCTTCATAAAAGTTGTAGCCAACATCTTAAACTACAACATACTAAAATTGGGGACAAAATGATGGAGATTTAAGGGGTCAAACCCTCATCCTACGAAGACACTAGATCTGGAACGATTTCGCTGACCTTCCGGTGGATTTGTGGTTGCATATCGATTTTTACTAAGAATATCTGTTCAACCTCTGCATGAAACTTGTATAGAACATCCTAAAGACTAACATACTCAAATTTCAAGTAAAATGAGCAAGTGTAGCCTAGTGAATCGACTTACTCTTGAAGATGGTAAATCTGGAGACGCGGTACAAGACACCCGAGACTTCATGGACCCATATGATGACTATACTATGGAAATTTGACTTAGATACCTCAATGAAAGTTGTAGGGGACCTCTTGAAGTAAAACATATCCAAATTTCAGAGGAAACGAAGAAGAATAACGGGGTGAAAACTTGATATTTCGAAGATACCTACACTGGACGTTTCGGTGCGAGAACCAGAAGCTTCGTACGACTATAGAAAATGATCTAAAACGTATCTGGCTTAGAAGTATCCATGAAAAATCTATTTTAGTGTCTTAACTATAGCCTGGTAAAATTTCATAATTTTTGGAGTCGTTCGGATATTTTAATCGAATTTTTTCGGAAACTGTGCATTCTGTTTCTATCCGAAATTGCATGCTGTATTTGTGTGAATTATATCTTCTTGTGTGGAACCCTATTGGGCATGTGCTTTTCATGAAATTGCTATCTTATTGTCTTGTCTATCACATGCCTTGATTTCATGATTTTTGGAAAGCATATGGATATTTAATTTAAATATTTTCTAATAATGGTACATGCTGGAATTTTGTAAAAAGGGCATGAAATATGGATCATTCATGCCCAGTGGTCATGAATGGCCGGATACCGGAGGGCCTCGGGAGTACCGAGAGGTGTCGAGATGCCCGGAGAGTGGGGGAGCCGGAAGCTCGGCAGATATTGTGCCGAGGGATACCTCGCGATGTCGGTTTGGGTGGGAGATGCCTGATTAGAAGGGTACGGCTGGTTGCCTGGTGGCCTTAAATGGCTAAATGCTAGAGGGTCCTCGTGATGCCAGTTGGGGTACAAGATGCCTAGAGAGTGGGGGAGCCGGATGGTCTAATTGTATCTTGGATACATGTGGGATGCAAACATTGGTCCCGGGAAAGAGAAATGTGGCGGTCCAAGATGAAGTTGAAATCAAATTATGCATGATAATATATGCATGACATTATGCATGATGATGTTACATGCATGGATGCATGGCAATGATGATGGTACATGTGATATGATGATGATGTTACATGCATGGATGCATGACATGATGATGGTACATGTGATATGATGATGACGTTACATGCATGGATGCATGGCAATGATGATGGTACATGTGATATGATGATGACGTTACATGCATGGATGCATGGCAATGATGATGGTACATGTGATACGATGATGATGTTATATGCATGGATGCATGGTAAGGATGATGCCATGTGTGACATGATGATGGTAAGTATATGATATGATGGTGATGTCTATATGATGATAATGGTATATGAGGTATGATGACATGTGCTTGATGCCATGGTATATTGTGCATGGATGCTTGTATGACATGTGATGCTATGATTGTGATGGTTGCATGGTATGATGTATTGAGTGGTTTATTTGTCCTTTACCTACTGAGTGGTTGTACTCACCCCTTCGGGGTCCAACATTTCAGATTAGCAGCATGCCGCTCCCTGCTGTCACGCGGGGCGTATTTTACGGCCTACCTTCGGATGTAGAGGTCGAGTGCGAGGAGTTTGACTGTCCCACCGTTCCTGGTCTTACGTATATTCGAGTGCGCGCCTTAGTTATGTACGATGTGGGCCTGACTGGGGGCCCTGTTATCCAGGAGTTCATATCTTTCCATGTTCGTCGAGACAGAGTGATGCGTGGGATGTTGCCGCCGCCATCGCCTGATGCACCGGGATGGGTGTGAGGACCCGTGCGTGACAAGTAGGAGCTAAAACTTTTTGGGATGATTAGCCAACACTAGTGATGAGGGATCTTGCACGTGAGTGTGGCTAGTAGTGGGTCGAGTGTTTCTTTTTGGGGTTTAGGCCGAGTGTGGCTTCATGTCCTGGCCTTTCTTTTGATGTACCGACCCAAGGAAACCCATCTTGAAAATATGTAAATAAAGTGTCATGGCTTTGTCTTTTATTATGATGTTTAGTGGTGTGCAATTGTATCATGGTTGATGGAGGGTGAGATGGCGATGTTTTATTTTGCTTCCGCTAATGAGTCGCGCTGGGACCGTTTTCAAAAGAAAAAAAAATGTCTATGATTTATGACGATTCTTCTAAGAGATGTAATTAGGTGTAATGTTTGGTGCCTGTGGCGACCTAAGGGGGGTTCGGGGTGCCACAACGCCCCTTTTTGGTATCAGAGCAATGGTTATAGGTGGAGTGATAAGGAGCCTCATTTGGAAATTGAGGAACATGATGACAATGCACACCATAGGATATAAAACGGAATAATTGAATAACGGGTGATGAGTATTCACTCATAGATCCGTAGTGGTTAGTTTTGAGTTGTTTTTAGGTACCAATAACATGTATATGTTACTTATGTAGTAGTAGTTGCTTCGAATGGAGATAATGAGTCTCAGATTATTCTTGAGGCAATGGTTGGAAATTGCAGGAAAGTCATGGTGCGAGCTGGAAGTGCTCATCCATCGAGGGCTGAAGCCTCTACTGCAAGGGCTAAACCCCAAATGGAAGATATCCTGCAGGCATTATCCAATATTGGAAATCTAATGGAAAGGCAGGCGCAGCAACAACCTGGAGCAGAACGCCGTACTTAAGGACTGGTGGAACAGTTTTTGAAGCTGAAGCCACTTAAGTTCGGTGGAATGGGAAGTCCTGAGGAGGTGGAGCATTGGATTGATGGAATGGAGCAAATTTTCAGGTTGTTAGGCTGCATTGCTGCTGAGAAAATAACTTTGGTAGAGTACCAGCTGGAGGGAAATGCAAAGTTTTGGTGGAGAGCATCGAGGGACACAATCTTCCCACCAGGTACTGAGGTTAATTGGGAAGAGTTTGTGAGAGCTTTTAATAGAAAGCATTTTTCTGACTGTGCTAAGGATAGGAAAATTACTGAGTTTGTTCAGTTAGAACAAAAGGAGCTGACAGTAGACCAGTATGAGGCTAGATTTTCTGAACTGTCTAGATATGCTCCTAGGCTGATTGAGGATCAAGAAGAGAAAGCTAAGAGGTTTCTGAAAGGGTTGAGGACTGATGTCAGGAAGCAACTAGTGCCTCTGAATATAAGGGATTATAATGAGATCTATGAAAGGGCACAGTTGGTGGAGCAGGAGTTAGTAAGGGAACATTCGGAGGATAAGAAACCATTGTCCTTTGGTGATGTGAGAAGAGGTAAGAGACCCTATACAGGTCAAGGTCGGACTTGGGAATCTAGGAAGAAGGGCAACTTTGGGAACTTCAGAAGAGGCAAGGGTAGCCTGAATTTGGGAATGACACCTTATTAGGATGTGGAGTGTCGAATGTGTAATAGGCGACATGGCCCAGGACCTTGCATTGGACAACCAAAGTACTATGGTTGTGGAAAGATAAACCATATTAAGAGAAACTGCCCTCAGGAAAGATCGCGCGCGAGTATGGGCTCGGTGCAGCAGCTGCAGCAGAATGCTGTTAGGCCAAACTTACCAAGGAATCCCTAGAGGCCACCAGCACAAGGAAGAGTGTATGCGATCACCCAAGAGGAAGCGGAAGCTTCCCAAAATGTTATCTCAGGTACGATCCTTATAAATGATAAAAAGGCATATGCATTGTTTGATACGGGTGCTACGCATTCATTTGTGTTTGAAAGATATAGACAGTTGAGTAAGATATAAACTATGCCTCTTGAGACGCCTCTTTGTGTTTCTACGCCTCTAAAGGATATGTTATTGTCTACGCTGGTGTGTGGAAATTGTAAGATAACACTGGGGGGAAAGGATATGGAAATAGACTTAGTTGTAATGGCCATGTATGATTTTGACATTATCATAGGAATGGATTGGCTTCGTAAGTATCGTGCCCAGATGGATTGTTATAGGAAAGTAATCCAATTTACCTTACCTGATCGGTCTAGTTGTGAATTTCTGGGAGGTCAGACCCACCTACCTGTAACGCTTATTTTAGCAATAGAAGCCCATGCGTTACTTGATAAAGGATGTCAAGGGTACTTGGCCATGGTTAGAGATTATACTAAGGAAGAGCCTAAGATCGATGAAATTCGAGTAGTCAACGAATTTCAAGATGTATTCCCTGAGGAATTGCCTGGATTGCTGCCAGAGCGGGAGATTGAGTTTCAAATTGAATTAATGCCCGAAACAAGACCTATATCAAAAGCCCCATATAGGATGGCCTTAGTCGAATTGAAGGAATTGAAAGTGCGGCAGGGTGCTAAAGGGTCAGCCAGATACCTGTCCCACATTGCTTGGGAGAAGCCCGCTGGCCTGCTTTATATCCGTGAAGGTCCCCCTCACCTCTCAAGACGTCTTTTGAGGCTGAGACCCCGAATTACTTTGATACCAGTGAATGGACCTAGACTTAGAACTAGGGAGGACCAAGAAAATTTTCTGCAGGTATGCCTTCCCACAGTGGGCGAACAACTCCCGTTCAAGCCCTTTAAGGACAGCCTTTTAGCAGAAAACCACTCAACCCTTTAGTTTAGAGCCTAGAGACACCCAAAGATGCCAGGATGGAATCGATTCTAACCTACCCAAGCTGCCTTTCTTGGAGGATCCTACCAGGCTAGAGAAGAAGAGGGATTTAGAAAGCCATGAGAGATTTTTCAAAGCACACACTTTACTTCAGGTCCATTCACTGGTATCAGAGCCATGGTTTCGTTTTTAAGGTTATCCATTCCATGCGCTTAGTAGGTGAATCCAGTGCTGAGAAGATCTTTTCTCATCATGTCTACAGAACCAGAAATTCTCGAAGCACCTGTTTCTCTTACTTCATCTCCTTCCTCTTCAACCTCTCCAGAAGTTCGTGTTTCCAACGCTTCTAAGATAGACTATCTCTACGAAGTCTCTCTTAGTGATGAAACCAAGATTTCCGAGACCCAACTTCCCCTCATGAACCCTTACTCTGCTTTTGCCAAACCACACACATCTTTCTCACCCATCCGCTCTATCCGCCAGCTTATTCACCAAACCCCAAAGCAAGACAGTGGCTCTGTTCGTCTTGCTCTCACCTTTCATGGTCGTAAAGGTTTGCTAGTTGTGGCGAGAATAGCATTATTAGATACCAGGTTTCTACAATACCAGCATGCTTGCATCGGTACTGTCCAAACCACTTTGAATGCCGGAACAGTCTTTGTGACTTTGTATCCAAACTTCAACATTGCCCTTTCAGACCCTCATTTACTCTCTTTTCTAAAAGTTCAAGTCCAGCTCACTGGAGCCCCTCGGTACTGAATGCATTGCTGCAACACTTCATTACCAGATGGTTTATCGAGTGCAGAACCATGCCCTTGATCTCAACTTCAATAATGGTAATGAAGATGCTTTGTTTATCTCCATGCAAAATGATCAGGCACCATGCATCCATGTTCCTAGACAGATCCCGAAGGACACGTTGGCTAAGCTCCTTCCAGAGACTTGGATCACCAACTACGAAAAGCTACACCAGCATAACAAGCCTTTCCAGTCCACAGACTCAGAGTTCGTTCGGAAAAAAGACGGAACTGTTTCCATCAAATTTGGCAAGGAAAAGGAAGAAAGTCCTTCTATCTTCCAGACCCTCTTCATGATTGAACCATGTGTTCCTCAATCAATTTCCGAACCAGACCCAAAAAAGCTTGTTCAACATTTTGATGGTGATGGACATCCTGTCCATTACAATAAAGACAATTATGGTTATTATTTTTGGGACCCTTTTTGCCAATGTTCCTATTGTACAAATTCCCCTGACGAGGTAGATCCTTTAGCAAGATCTCCACCTCGACGGAAAAAGTCAAAGAATAAGGTGTACCAAAGATACTTAAATAGAGATCCCTCCGTTGATACTCTTGGTAAATGTGACAAATACCAGTACATGGTTTCTTATGCTCCGCCTCCACCACCAGAGTTCAACACTACACCTCAAGTTTCACCAGATCCACCGAAATCACCTCCACCATCTCCTCCCCAGAAAAAGCAAGCCCTCTCCCCATTTTACAAGCCAATCCTAAAATGGGCTAAGAAGCATTCTTACCCACTTGAGGTTCCAGCAGCAACACCACCCACTTCCTCCATTGCTATGTTCCATGATACAGATTTTCCTCCTCTTGTCAAAGAAAGTTCAAAACTTTTGTTTCCTGCTTCAGAGGAATTCATTGATCCACAAAACAGATACCGTCATGTTCCGAAAATAGAACCCCCACTGATGTGGATGAACATGGGAGACAGAGAAAGACTCCTCCTGCTGAAGTTGTTCTAAATTGGCAAACAGAGACTCTGTTAGCACAAAACAATGCCTTCAAGGCAATTGATTCCAAGATTGGAAACGTGCAACAAGATCTCCGAAGGCATGATGAAAGTACCAAAAAGATACTTTCTGAGTTCCAGAAATGGCTTCATGCCTTGGAATCAGGACAACATCTTGGGTATCATTATCTTGAAAGTCCAAGGCCAGAAATAGAAAAGCTCAAGAAGCAAATCCAACTTCTTGAAGAATGAAGGTTTAGACCTTTTGATCCATTAGCACCTTCTGTTAGAACCGAGTATGTACCCCCACCACCACAGACCTCTATTTTTGCCACTATCCCAGAAGATCCCTATAGAAGAGAACTTGATATGGCAGAAATACGGAATCGCCTCAAGGCCCTGCAGAAGGACAAAGGAAAAGAAAAAATGCCGCCTACAGAATCAAGTTCGATTGTTATAAGAGAAAGGCCAGATCAGATGATGTTATCAAATCCATTGGAATCATTTCTAAAGGATTTGAGTACTCAAGAATCTAACCCTGTCATCCAACAACTAGAATCTGCCACTCCAGAAAAGCAGACTTTGTTCCCAGCAAAACAAACTCCTCCTGATACTGAATCAGATTCAATATCTCTTTCTTCCTCTTCATCCTTCTCAATTCCTACAGTTGATTCCCTCCCTATTGTGCCAGTAACTTTATCAATATTCATGGCTGATCCTCCAGATGATGAAATGGAATCAAACTATTCTAAGCCAGAAAATGCCCAAACCAGCAATCATGGACATCATGTGTCCATAGAATCAAAACAGTTCTTCTCTATCGATGATATTCCTTATCATAAATGGCCAGAAAGACTTGAGGAATTTCATACTTGGTTGAATACCCAGTCCATTACCAACCATGATATGAATGATGTCCTTTACAATTTTGTTACAAGATTCACACGCAGTCTCAAGCTTTGGTGGCAATCAATTTCTGAACAGGATCAGATTCATTTCCTGATGTCACCTAATTTCGGTAATGCCATCACTCTCTTATATCACGTCTTTGTGGGAAAACCCACTGATCTCATAGAGATTAAAAGAAGAGAGTTTTTCGAAAGAAAATGTTGCTCCCTCCAGAAGAAGCATCTAGATAAGCATTATCGAGTGATGCTTCAGCTTTTTTACCAAATTGGGGCAGATCCAAATTTAAAGCATGTTTTCCTTACTTCCATCCCGAAAGAATTATCCCAGATGGTTGAAAGATATTTATTTGGAAAACAAAGGAGAGTACAAGATATTCCCTTGGGAGAAATACAGCAAGAAGTCGATCTATGCCTTGAAGAATTATGTTTGAAACGCCAGATGGTCCGTACCTACATCACATATGACAAGCGCCTTGAATCTCTTGTTCTCGCCATAAGTTAAAAATCAAATGCTCTAAGCAAGACTGTGATGGTACTTGTGGCAAGTATTCCAGGAAAAAGAAACATTACATAAAAATCTGGATAAACAAATCCAAACATGGCTCCAAGCATTTCCGGAAAAAGAAGAAATGGCGATACCTACGCAAAATAAAGGATCGCACAGGCCACAAGAAATCAAACCGTTGCTACATCTGCAACCAGAAAGGACATTTTACCAAAAATTGTCCTCAAGCAAGAAAAGGTCAGAATCATCTAATTCATCACATTGAGAATGAAACAGGTATTTCTCTTGAAAACGATGATATTGAATCCTTATTCTCTGCTGACGAAGAACCATATGAACAAACTCTTTGTGTCATCCCCTTTTACCAAACTCCCAGTGAGACTGAGTCAGACTTAGAGTCTGAAGATATTTTTCATATATCATCCTCATCCCCAGAACCAAACCTTGACATATTTTCAAGTCAGACTCACTGTCCCCATTTCCCTGTCAAAATCGTCACTTCAAAGTTTGCCAAACCCATCACTGTTATTGCTCTCATTGACACAGGAGAAAGTTGTTCAATATTGGACACCAAAGTTCTTCTTGAAGAATTCTGGACTCCTTATATCCAATATTTCAACTCGGCTTCTGGAGATACCTTCTCCACAAATGTCAAAACCACTCCAGTAACTGTCCAGTTCTTTCCTCAGTGTTCGATAACCGCAAAAATCTTTGGATCAAACCTCCCCAATAAAGACCTGATAATTGGATGGGACATTATGACTCAAATCTCTCAGCTTCGTATCATTCTTGGAAAAGGTCTTAGATATAAAGACCAATTCTCTGAGTTTGTCAACATTCAGAGACTCTTTTCCATTCAGATGAGTCTACTAGATCCAATTATGCAAAGGTTATTAGAGTCTTGTTCGGAGTCCCATTCAGAATTCGCTCAAAAGTGTTCCCATCCTTTATGGAAAAATCCAGAGTTCTTTGTTCGCCTTCCTTTCAAGAAAAATGAAGATATAAATCCAACCAAGGCGAGTCACACGGGAATGAAGCCAGAACATTGGGATTTAGCCCAAAGGGAATGCTCAGAACTATTGCAGCAAGGCCTTATTGAAATCTTCGATTCTCAATGGGCTTGTGAAGCCTTCTATGTCAATAAGCGTGCTGAGCAAAACAGAGGAAAAATGAGACTGGTAATCAACTACCAGCCTCTCAACCTTTTTCTCCAAGATGATAAGTTTCCTTTACCATCCGGAGACTCTCTCTTTGCTGGTCTAACCAAGGCCCATATCTATTCCAAATTTGACCTCAAAGCCGAATTTTGGCAATTGGGCATCCATCCTGAAGACAGACCCAGAACAATTTTTCTGTATCCCCAACCAGCACTTCCAGTGGAAAGTTCTTCCTTTTGGCCTAAAGGTAGCATCATCCCTTTTTCAAAAGGACATGTGTCGTATTTTCCAACCAATCTTGTTAAGTGCAGTCATATACATTGACGATATTCTGCTCTACAGTCATGATGAGCAGTCACACTGTCAACTCCTTGAGCAATTTGCAGAAAACGTGAAGAAACATGGTATCATGCTTTCTCAAAGAAAGATGAATATCGCCCAGACAGAAATCGAATTTCTTGGTATGCACCTTAACAAAGGAACGTACTACCCAGGGCCACATATTGCTCAAGAATTATTGAAGCTTCATGAGGATAACTTCACGACAAAACAAGTTCAGCAATTCCTTAGGATAATCAATTATCTCAGGGATTTTGTCCCAAATATTGCAAAGCTCCTAATTTCTTTGCAATCCATGCTAAAGAAGAATCCCCCACCTTGGGGAAAACTCCAGACTAAAGCAGTTGCTGAGCTTAAGGAGATTATGCAGAATCTCCCACCACTGCAAATACCATCAACAGGAAGAAGAATTCTTCAAACTGACGCCAGTGATGAATACTGGGCAGCCATTCTATTCGAAGAGGTTGATGGTAAGAGACACCTCTGTGCTCACAAAAGTGGAAAGTTTTCTCAAGCTGAAATGCATTACCACTCCACTTTTAAAGAAATCTTGGCAGTAAAAAATGGAATAAAAAAGTTCGAGTTCCATCTCATCGGCCATCATTTCCTGGTAGAATTAGACATGGCATCTTTCCCTCAGATGACCAAGTTTAAACAGAAGCAGATTCCAAATTCTCAGCTACTTCGATGGGCTGAATGGTTTTCAAAATACTCTTTTGAAACCAAACACATTCCTGGAAAAAAAATGTACTTGCTGACTTTTTGTCAAGACCCAAAGCACCAGCCGAAATCAACATGTACATCAAGAGACCTGCCTTCCATATGCTCAATTATGGAGTGAAATACAAAGTTGAGAAGATCAAGGATTTGTCAAGCTGGAAATATCCCCAGGAGATCGTTCAACACATCTAGAATGACAACCTTGCTGAAAACTTGGAAAATCTCATGTGGCAATGTCATGTAGATCTATTCAGATTCAATGGAGGTTCGATTCTTTATCCTTTTGGATTAAATTTGAATTATCCATTCATTCATCCCCTTATCTGGAAGGAAGATGATTTCCCTGATCAACTCAAGACGTTATTATGGTACTTAACCAATAAGTACTTAATAGCCATTGAAATTCCAACCAGATGATTCATTGCCAACCTCACTAGAATATTTTTACTCGGAAGAAATGTGGAAAGAGAAAGTGATAAGAATCTCTTAGACTTTCTTAATTGATTCCATCATCCTACTCATTGGCAACATCTCTTGGAAAAAGAACTGAGAACCATGACTCCAAATCCTGAAGTCCATACCATCCTGTTTTTCCGACGTCCATGGCATTTTTCACAAATAATGGAACCATCATCGACGCCCCACAGGAAATAGGAACCACATCTTACAAACCCCATCTGAATAGCAGAGAGGCCCGAATTCACAAATCTTATCCAAGATCTGTCAAATTTTGTGAACACCAGTACCGAGAACTCCAGAGAATCTTGTGCCAAGAAAACAAAACTATTCCTGAAAATGTTTGGAATAATGTACCAACTACGTGGGATCATTATGACCTAGCACCATAAGCTAAGGAAGCACTCGAGCAATACAGACAAGCTGCATCGTCTCAAGATCATGAAATGACAGGAACATATGAATTTGTCCAATCCACTCAAGACCCCTATGCACGCTTTGGAGGTCCTCTATCCTAGGATCCCTATGAACAAGGACCTTCGTCCTTGTTCCAAAATATGGACACATCCTTTTATGCACAGCCATCCAACTGGCCTCAACCGAGCATCCCTGCCGACACTCAAGAAGATGATAACATAAACTGGGCTCAAGAGGAAGCATCCCATTGGGCTTATGAAGAAGCATCCTCATCACGAAGGTTAAGCCAAATCCTTTCACCTGAAGACCTTGAAGCCCTTGAACAAAAATATGAGGCACATCTCCTAGAAGATAGCCCAGATGACTTAGTCTGCAATTACAATGCTCGTGACGGACGAGATGGCTAAGTCCGTACATTTTCACTGTAGCAATCCACTATTCACTTTTACTGTAGTACTAGACTAGGGAAGGTATTGTTCACAGTACAGTTACTGTTCATAGTGTGCAAATAATTTCCCTCCCGGAAGTTTCCAGCGCCTCTGTTTGTGTCCGGATCCATGAGCTTGGTCCTTGTTTGTGTCTTTGTGACCTCTTATCGTCTATAAAAGGTGAGGAGGGTGTAATATGTTGGGCAGAGTCCCCTAAAGTAAAGTGTGTGCTTTGAAAAATCTCTTATGGCTTTCTAAATCCCTCTTCTTCTCCAGCCTGGTAGGATCCTCCAAGAAAGGCAGCTTGGGTAGGTTAGACTCGATTCCATCCTGGCATCTTTTGGTGTCTGTAGGCTCTGAACTAAAGGGTTGAGTGGTTTTCTGCTAAAAGGCTGTCCCTAAAGGGCTTGAACGGGAGTTGTTTGCCCACTGTGGGAAGGCATACCTGCAGAAAATTTTCTTGGTCCTCCGTGGTTCTAAGTCTAGGTCCATTCAGTGGTATATTCAGGGTCTCAGCCTCAAAAGACGTCTTGAGAGGTGAAGGGGACCTTCACGAATATAAAGCAGGCCAGCAGGCTTCTCCCAAGCGATGTGGGACAGGTATCTGGCTGACCCTCTAGCACCCTGCCCAGATCCACCTTAACCTGGCTCTGATACCAATGAATGGCCAAAATTAGGTGACATCAGGAAATGAATCTGATCATGTTCAGAAATTGATTGCCACCAAAGCTTGAGACTGCTTGTGAATCTTGTAACAAAACTGTAAAAGGACATCATTCATATCATGGTTGGTAATGGACTGGGTATTCAACCAAGTATGAAATTTCTCAAGTCTTTCTAGCCATTTAAGATAAGGAATATCATCGATAGAGAAGAACTGTTTTGATGCTATGGACACATGTTGTCCATGATTGCTGGTTTGGGCATTTTCTGGCTCAGACTAGTTTGATTCCATTTCATCATCTGGAGGATTTGCCATGAATATTGATGAAGTTACTGGCACAATAGGGAGGGAATCAGCTGTAGGAATTGAGAAGGATGAAGAGGAAGAAAGAGATATTGAATCTAATTCAGTATCAGGAGGAGTTTGTTCTGCTGGGAACAAAGTCTGCTTTTCTGGAGTGGCAGATTCTGGTTGTTGGATGACAAGGTTAGATTCCTGAGTACTCAAATCCTTTAGAAATGATTCCAATGGATTTGATAACATCATCTGATCTGGCCTTTCTCTTATAACAATCGAACTTGATTCTGTAGGCGGCATTTTTTCTTTTCCTTTTTCCTTCTGCAGGGCCTTGAGGCGATTCCGTATTTCTGCCATATCAGGTTCTCTTCTATAGAGATCTTCTGGGATAGTGGCAAAAATAGAGGTTTGTGGTGGTGGGGGTACATACCCGGTTCTAACAGAAGGTGCCAATGGATCACAAGGTCTAAACCTTCCTTCTTCAAGAAGTTGGATTTGCTTCTTGAGCTTTTCTATTTCTGGCCTTGGACTTTCAAGATAATGATACCCAAGATGTTGTCCTGATTCCAAGGCATGAAGCCTTTTCTGGAACTCAAAAAGTATCTTTTTGGTACTTTCATCATGCCTTCTTAGATCTTGTTGCACGTTTCCAATCTTGGAATCAATTGCCTTGAAGGCATTGTTTTGTGCTAACAGAGGCTCTGTTTGCCAATTTAGAACAGCTTCAGCAGCAGGAGTCTTTCTCTGTCTCCCATGTTCATCCACATCAGTGGGGGTTGCTATTTTTGGAACATGACGGTATCTGTTTTATGGATCAATGAATTCCTCTGAAGCAGGAAACAAAGTTTTGAACTTTCTTTGACAAGAGAAGGAAAATCTGTATCATGGAACATATCAATGGAGGAAGTGGGTGGTGTCGCTGCTGGAATCTCAAGTGGGTAAGAATGCTTCTTAGCCCATTTTAGGATTGGCTTGTAAAATGGGGAGAGGGCTTGCTTTTTCTGGGGAAGAGATGGTGGAGGTGATTTCGGTGGATCTGGTGAAACTTGAGGTGTAGTGTTGAACTCTGGTGGTGGAGGTGGAGCATAAGAAACCATGTATTGGTATTTGTCACATTTACCACGAGTATCTAAGTATCTTTAGTACACCTTATTCTTTGACTTTTTCCAACGAGGTGGAGATCTTGCTAAAGGATCTACCTCGTCAGGGGAATTTGTGCAATAGGAACATTGGCAAAAAGGGTCCCAAAAACAATGACCATAATTGTCTTTATAGTAATGGACATGATGTCCATCACCATCAAAATGTCGAACAAGCTTTTTTGGGTCTGGTTCGGAAATTGATTGAGGAACACATGGTTCAATCATGAAGAGGGTCTAGAAGATAGAAAGACTTTCTTCCTTTTCCTTGCCAAATTTGATGGAAACAGTTCCATCTTTTTTCCGAACGAACTCTGAGTCCGTGGACTGGAAAGGCTTGTTATGCTGGTGTAGCTTTTCGTAGTTGGTGATCCAAGTCTCTGGAAGGAGCTTGGCCAATGTGTCCTTCGGGATCTGTCTAGGAACATGGATGCATGATGCCTGATCATTCTTCATGGAGATAAACAAAGCATCTTCATTACCATTATTGAAGTTGAGATCAAGGGCATGGTTCTGCACTTGATAAACCATCTGGTAATGAAGTGTTGCAGCAACAGATTCAGCAGTCTGAGGGGCTCCAGTGAGCCGGACTTGAACTTTTAGAAAAGAGAGTAACTGAGGGTCTGAAAGGGCGATGTTGAAGTTTGGATACAAAGTCACAAAGACTGTTCCGGCGTTCAAAGTGGTTTGGACAGTACCGATGCAAGCATGCTGGTTGGGGATACATAAACCTGTTTTGGGTCTGCAGGAGTTGCTTGACAAAGGATTCATTAGACCAAGTGCTTCACCTTGGGGTGCGCCGGTCTTGTTTGTGAAAAAGAAAGATGGATCGATGCGTTTGTGCATTGACTATAGGCAGCTTGAACCAGTGACCATTAAGAATAAGTATCCTTTGCCTAGAATTGATGACCTGTTTGACCAACTCCAGGGAAGTTCGGTCTTCTCTAAGATTGACTTAAGGTCGGGATACTATCAGCTAAGAATTAAGAAAGAGGACATTCCTAAGACTGCGTTCAGGACTCGTTATGGACACTACGAGTTCCTTGTTATGCCATTCGGATTGACTAACACGCCGGCTGCATTTATGGATTTAATGAATAGGGTATTTAAACCTTATCTAGACCAGTTTGTGATTGTTTTTATTGATGACATCTTGATATATTCAAGAGGACCTAAAGAGCATGAGCAACACTTGATGATAGTTTTGCAAACCCTGCGAGAGCATAAGTTGTATGCCAAGTTTAGTAAGTGTGAATTCTGGCTGGACCAGATAATATTTTTAGGGCATGTGGTATCAGGAGAAGGAATTGCAGTAGACCCGGCTAAAGTTGAGATGGTAATAAATTGGCCGAGACCGACAACACCTACTGAAATACGAAGTTTCTTAGGACTGGCTGGTTATTATAGGAGGTTTATTGAAGGATTTTCACGACTGGCAGGACCTTTAACTAAGTTGACTCGAAAGAATGTGAAGTTTGAATGGAATGGGGAATGTGAAAGGAGTTTCCATGAGCTTAAAAGGAAATTGACCTCGGCTCCAATCCTGACTATACCTACTGGACCTAATGGTTTTACAATGTATAGTGATGCGTCTCACAAAGGACTGGGATGTGTTTTGATGCAGCATGGTAAGGTAGTAGCTTATGCATCTAGACAATTAAAACCCCATGAGTTGAACTACCCAACGCATGATTTAGAGCTAGCAGCTATAGTGTTTGCCTTGAAGATATGGAGACACTATTTGGATGGGGAAAAGTTTGAAATTTATACGGACCATAAGAGTTTGAAGTATCTGTTCTCACAAAAGGAGTTGAACATGAGATAGAGGAGATGGATGGAGCTGTTAAAGGATTATGATTGTGAGATAAAATACCATCCAGGGAAGGCGAATAATGTAGCGGATGCTCTTAGTCGTAAGTCGGCTATGGAGATGGCCAGTTTAAGGATGGCGGAATGGAGCTTGTTAAAGTCTGTTACAGACTCGAAATTTAAATTAAAGGTAGATTGTCTTACCGGTATGCTTAGTGCATTAAGGATTGAACCGGAGATCATTCAGAAAGTTAAAATCCTGCAAGAGTCTGACCCAGAGATTTTGAAAATGAAAGACGCTGTGTCTTTAGGAAAAAGACCAGAATTTCAAGTCTCTGATGATGGAATAGTAAGATGCCAAGGACGACTTTGTGTTCCCGACAATGAAGAATTAAGAAGGAAATTCTGTCGGAGGCACATAAAAGTAATTATAGTATTCATTCAGGTAGTTACAAAGATGTACAGGAATTTACGTCAGTAGTTTTGGTGGAATGATATGAAAGCAGATGCGGCTAAGTACGTTTCTCAATGTTTGACGTGCCAGCAAGTAAAAAACGGAGCATCGTAAACCCGCAGGACTCTTGAGACCATTAGACATTCCAGAATGGAAATGGGAGCATATAACAATGGACTTCATACACGGATTACCAAGGACATCAAGCAGTCATGACTCTATTTGGGTTATGGTGGACCGTTTGACTAAATCGGCTCATTTCCTAGCTGTTCGCATGGACTACCCAATGGACAAATATGCGGACATGTATGTAAGTCAAGTGGTGCGCTTACATGGTGTTCCAGTGACTATTACCTCGGATTGGGATACGAGATTCACTTCGAACTTTTGGCGAAGTCTTCAAATTGCGTTAGGAACTAAACTTCAGTTTAGTACTGCTTTCCATCCCCAGACATATGGACAAACAGAAAGAGTAATCCAGACATTAGAGGATATGTTAAGGGCTTGTGTAAATGATTTCAAAGGAAATTGGGATGAAAGATTGCATTTGGTGGAGTTTGCCTATAATAATAGTTTTCAGAAAAGTATAGGCATGGCTCCCTATGAGGCATTATATGGAAGAAGATGTAGGACTCCTGTCTATTGGAATGAAGTAGGTGAAAGGAAATTGACAGGACCTGAATTGGTACAAGTTACCACTGAGGCCGTTGAAATTATCAGAAAAAGGCTTAAAACAGCCCAGAGTAGACAGAAAGACTATGCAGACAAGCATAGAAGGCCTTTGGAATTTAGCGTGGGAGATCATGTATTCTTGAAAGTATCTCCAATGAAAGGGATATCTCAATTTGGAATGAAGGGTAAGTTAAGCCCTAGATTTGTCGGACCTTTTGAGATACTTGAAAGGATAGGGGATGTAGCTTATCGTTTAGCGCTGCCTCCTAAGTTGGGAAATTTGCATGATGTGTTTCATGTATTGATGTTGAGGAAGTACCAGCCGGATCCTGGTCACATACTCGATCATGAAGCCATCAAAGTGGATGAGAAAGTGAGGTACATCGAAGAGCCTGTGCAGATATTGGATCAAAAGGAACAAATTCTTAGGACTAAGAAGATCCCATTGGTTAAGGTATTATGGCGACATCATGGTATGGAGGAAGCCACATGGGACAGTGAGAATCAGATGAAGGAAAAGTACCCTTACTTGTTTCGAGAAGGCACGAGTGGTGTCTAATTTCGAGGACGAAATTCTCTAAGGAGGGGAGAATTGTCGCATCCCAAAAATCCAAGACAACCTCTAGAGGAATTAAAGCCTGTAATTAGGTAATGAAATTGCCTATGGTATATGTTTTAGTCATTAGTTTTCTCTTAAGACTAAGTGATATATGCTTGTGTTCATGAGATTTTAAATTAGATAAATTAATGAGAATAATCTATGCTTGGCTATGCACTTTATAGACTAAGTTCCTATAAATTAAATGTTACAAGATTTTGGCCATGTGGAATTTAGTAATTAAATTCTTAAAAGAAAGAATAAGAAAGGGTAAAATTGATTTTAATTAGGTTGGGCCTTAGGCCCAATGGCCTAAGCTTTTGGTGGGCCGAATGGCCGGCCAAATTGAGGCCCAAGGAGATGTGGCCGTCGACCATGAGGGGAAGGAGTGGCCGGCCCACTCCTTCCAATCCAAGCCCAAGCCCAAAGCCCATTATGCATGTGTCATGACAAGTGGCAAGAGGAGGTCTTCATGCATTGGCCATTGGAAGTGGCAAGTGACGATTGCTAATGATGAGGATTTGGGGAAATAAAAGGAAGTTGGTGTTGTTCGGCCAAGTGAGAAAGAGAGAGAGAGTGAGGCCGAGAGGAGAGGAACCGGGGAGGAGGAGTTGCTCGTCGCCGCTCGTTTGCCACCCGTTCGTCCGCCGTGTGCCGTCGTTCTCTTGAGTTTAGAGGCAAATTGGGACTTATTTCCACCCTTGCATGTGTGCCTTGCATGTGTGATTTGTTGGTGGTAGGTTTCGGATGTTAGAGTAGGCAAAACCGAAGCTAGAATGTGACTTGTTCTTGAGTTTGCATGCTGTTTTCGTATGAACCGCCTGAACCAGAATCTTGTGAGAGCTTGTATGCATGTTTCGAGTTGGATTTTGACCTTGATTTCTTCATGAAAGTTGTAGCCAACATCTTAAAATACAACATACTAAAATTTGGGACACAATGATGGAGATTTAAGGGGTCAAACCCTCATCCTTCGAAGACACTAGATCTGGAACGATTTCGCTGACCTTTCGGTGGATTTGTGGTTGCATGTCGATTTTTACTAAGAATATATCTTTTAATTATGCATAAAACTTGTATAGAAATCCTAAATACTAACATACTCAAATTTGAAGTAAAATGAGCAAGTGTAGCCTAGTGAATCGACTTACTCTTGAAGATGGTAAATCTGGAGACGCGGTACAGGACACCCGAGACTTCATGGACCCATATGATGACTATAATCTTCAAATTTGACTTAGATTTCTTAATGAAAGTTGTAGGGGACCTCTTGAAGTAAAACATATCCAAATTTCAGAGGAAACTAAGAAGAATAAGTGGGTGAAAACTTGATATTTCGGAGATACATATACTGGACGTTTCGGTGCGAGAACCAGAAGCTTCGTACGACTATATAAAATGATCTAAAACGCATCTGGCTTAGAATTCTTCATGAAAAATATATTTTAGTGTCTTAACTATAACCTGCTAAAATTTCATAATTTTCAGAGGTCGTTCGGATATTTTAATCGAATTATTTCGGAAACGGTGCATTCTGTTTCTATCCGAAATTGCATGCTGTATTTGTGTGAATTATATCTTCTTGTGTGGAACTCTATTGGGCATGTGCTTTTCATGAAATTGCTATCTTATTGTCTTGTCTATCACATGCCTTGATTTCATGATTTTTGAAAAGCATATGGATATTTAATTTAAATATTTTCTAAAAATGGTACATGCTGGAATTTTGTAAAAAGGGCATGAAATATGGATCATTTTAAATTGCGTGGACTCCATGAATTTTATTGATTGGATGATAGTGTCTTGATGCATGCATGATAATGAATTGAGATGCATGTATGAATTCAATGATGAATATGATCTTGATTGCCATCACATCACATGCCATGTTAAAAATTGAACTATAATTGAAGATGAGAATTGAGATAAATGAGAAGGCCGTCGGAGGTGTGAGCCGACGATGCCCCGGGAGTGTTGGGATGCCTGGCTAGAAGGGTACGGCCGGTTGCCCGGTGGTCATGAATGGCCGGATACCGGAGGGCCTCGGGAGTACCGAGAGGTGTCGAGATGCCCGGATAGTGGGGGAGCCGGAAGCTCGGCAGGTATTGTGCTGAGGGATACCTCGCGATGCCGGTTTGGGTGCGAGATGCCTGGCTAGAAGGGTACAGCCGGTTGCCCGGTGGCCTTAAATGGCTGAATGCCGGAGGGTCCTCGTGATGCCAGTTGGGGTACGAGATGCCCGGAGAGTGGGGGAGCAGGATAATCTGATTGTATCTTGGATACATGTGGGATGCAAACATTGGTCCCGGGAAAGAGAAATGTGGCGGTCCAAGATGAAGTTGAAATCAAATTATGCATGATAATATATGCATGACATTATGCATGATGATGTTACATGCATGGATGCATGGCAATGATGATGGTACATGTGATATGATGATGATGTTACATGTATGGATGCATGACATGATGATGGTACATGTGATATGATGATGACGTTACATGCATGGATGCATGGCAATGATGATGGTACATGTAATATGATGATGATGTTACATGTATGGATGCATGACATGATGATGGTACATGTCATATGATGATGACGTTACATGCATGGATGCATGGCAATGATGATGGTACATGTAATATGATGATGATGTTACATGCATGGATGCATGACATGATGATGGTACATGTGATATGATGATGATGTTATATGCATGGATGCATGGTAAGGATGATGCCATGTCTGACATGATGATGGTAAGTATATGATATGATGGTGATGTCTATATGATGATAATGGTATATGAGGTATGATGACATGTGCATGATGCCATGGTATGTTGTGCATGGATGCCTGTATGACATGTGATGCTATGATTGTGATGGTTGCATGGTATGATGTATTGAGTGGTTTATTGGTCCTTTACCTGCTGAGTGGTTGTACTCAACCCTTCGGGGACCAACATTTCAGATTAGCAGCATGCCGCTCCTTGCTGTCACGCGGGGCGTATTTTACGGCCTACTTTCGGATGTAGTAGTCGAGTGCAAGGAGTTTGACTGTCCCTCCGTTCCTGGTTTTACGTATATTCGAGTGCGCGCCTTAGTTATGTACGATGTGGGCCTGACTGGGGCCCCTGTTATCTAGGAGTTCATATCCGTCCATGTTCGTTGAGACGGAGTGATGCGCGGGATGTTGCCGCCGCCATCGCCTGATGCACTGGGATGGGTGTGAGGGCCCGAGCGTGACAAGTAGGAGCTGAAACTTTTTGGGATGATTAGCCGACACTAGTGATGGGGGATCTTGCACGTGAGTCGTAGTGGGTCGAGTGTTTCTTTTTGGGGTTTAGGCCGAGTGTGGCTTCATGTCCTGGCCTTTCTCTTGATGTACCGACCCAAGGAAACCCATCTTGAAAATATGTAAATAAAGTGTCATGGCTTTGTCTTTTATTATGATGTTTAGTGGTGTGCAATTGTATCATGGTTGATGGAGGGTGAGATGGCGATGTTTTATTTTGCTTCCGCTAATGAGTTGCGCTGGGACCGTTTTCAAAAGAAAAAAAAATGTCTATGATTTACGACGCTTCTTCTAAGAGATGTAATTAGGTGTGACGTTTGGTGCCTGTGGCGACCTAAGGGGGGTTCGGGGTGCCACATAAACCAAACGGTAATTATGTTATTTGAGCTAAATAGGTTTTCAGGAACAAGATGAACGAGAAAGGAAAATTCATAAGGAACAAAGCAAGACTCGTGGCCAAAGGATATACGCAAGAAGAAATGATATACTATTATAAGACTTACGCACCAGTAGCGAGATTAGAAGCAATTAGATTATTACTTGCTTTTGCTTGTCATAAGAATTTCAGGTTATTCCAAATGGATGTCAAAAGTGCATTCCTAAATGGTTTTATCCAAGAGGAAGTCTATGTGAAACAACCTCTCGGTTTTGAAGACCCAAGGAAACCAGACTTTGTATTCAGACTGAAAATAGTGCTATATGGTTTAAAGTAAGCACCTCAAGCTTGGTACGGCAGGTTAAGTAAGTTTTTAATCCAAAATAGCTTTGTTAAAGGTAAAGCAGACACTACATTGTTTATCAAAAGAGAAAGCAAAAACTTTTTACTTGTTCAAATTTATGTTGATGATATTATTTTTGGATCACCTAACAAAAATCTGTGCAAAAAATTCTCAAAGACTATGCAGGATGAGTTTTAAATGAGCATGATGGGTGAACCATCCTTCTTTCTTGGACTTCAAGTAAAACAATTGAAGGAAGGAACTTTCATTCACCAAGAAAAATATGATAAATAACTTGTTAAAATGTTCGGCTTGGAGAATTGCAAAAAGACTGATATGCCAATGTTAAGTTCCTTGAAGCTGGACAAAGATGAAGGAGGAAAGAAAGTTGAGCAGAAGCAATACGGGAGTATCATTGGTTCACTTCTTTATCTTACTGCTTCTAGACCTTACATTTTGTTTAGTGTTTGTATTTGTGCCAGATTTCAATCAGATCCCAAAGAATCTCATTTAAGTGCTACGAAACGCATCATCAAATACGTTGCAACAACCTTTAATTTGAGTCTATGGTATCCTAAAGAAGGAGACTTTACTTCCTTGGATATTCAGACGCAGACCTAACAGGATGCAGAGTTGATAGAAAGAGCACCTCGGGCACTTGTCAATTACTTGGTAATGGGATAGTATCTTGGTTTTCAAGGAAGCAAAGTACTGTAACTCTTTCAACAGCAAAAACAGAGTATGTGGCTCTTGGAAGTTGTTGTTCACAAATTCTGTGGATAAAACAACGGCTAAGAGACTTTGGAATCGAAGACTCATGCACTGAGATCAAATGTGACAACACTAGCGCGATTAATCTCACCAAGAATCCAATTCTTCATTTAAGAGCAAAGTATATAGAGATTCGACATCATTTTATTAGAGACCATGTTCAAAATGGAGAAGTCTTAATTCAATTCATTGACTCAAAGAATCAACTAGCGGACATTTTTACAAAACCTCTGGAGAAAAGTCAATTCGAGCTTATTCGATCCAGACTCAATATCTTAAAGTTTGAAGAAGTTCAGACTTAGGGATAAAAAGTCTAGAAATGCTCAAACTCGGAAGATCAAGAATCACGACTGTAAGTTATTTATGTTTTAGAAATTTATCCTTTGGATAAAAACTCGAAAAGGTAAAAATACCTATTAATTTGCAATTAATTGATGTTATCTTTCCAAATTTTGTAATCATTCCTTTTCGAAAAGGAGTTATTTTTATAGTTATCTATTTTCAAAAAGGTAGTTATGTTTTGAAAAGGCATTTTCTATTTTTCCTTTTACGACGTTCCGTATGCTTCGCTTCGATTGCTTTATATACTATTTGTTTTCTTTCGCTTTACTCACAAAACCCTAAGAAAGCACAGAACTTCACCTTCTCTCTTTTACTCTCTTGTTTAATTCTCAAAGTTTTCATCTTTCTCGCGAAACGAGTTTGGAATCTCTCAAAGACTATGAGAATGTCTTTCCAAATAAAGTTTTCAAGGATTGCGAACATGGGACCACAACATATGCGTGGGGGTCCTACACATTTTGACCTCAACGAGGAAGAAGAATCTCCAAGACAGTAGCAGAGCCCACAATATTCTCAATAGCATCAATCTCCTCAAGCTAGACCTCAGGATATTGATCATCAAGCGAAGGAAGAAATCATTGAAGATGCCGAACTTGTAAGAACTCAAAAGCCCACTTTTACCTTTAAGCTCTACTCTACCTTGAAGGAGGGAGGTACTCTCTTGAACTTTATTGATGAATTTTTGAAAGAGAAAGGGTATCGAAATGAAACCCACTTTTTGCGAACAATGGAACGATTGGGAGTTGCTCCTGGGTCGGCAGAAAGAGCATTTGCGAATATTCCAAGCGATCCACGTGTTAGAGGTCTTAGTCAACTTGATGGGAATGATGATGACAAGATGTACACTCATTTTAAGTCTAGAATGGGTGTTGCAGTGAATATTCGAAGCAAAAGGACAGATTTGTTTCGCTCGGAGCAACACAAGCGACTTTACTCTAAGTTACTAAAGCGAGGGGTGATCAACCCAAGAAATGTGGACTTTGATTTTCTTGATTCTCTAAATGTGAAGCTGTGAGAGAAATTCACTCTACTTCAACTTGAACGATTTTGTTCTGAGATGACAGAAGCTCATCCAGAACTTACTACGTACTTCTATTCTAATCTAAGTTTCTTAGATGCGAATATATTTTCTTTCAGTGTTCGAGACCAGAACTATGTAGTTGACATGGACACATTGGCTAATGTGATTGGAGTAGAAAGAGGGGCATTCCAATCAATTAGTGTGTCTATTGGTCGTGCGACAGTAGAGCTTGTTCGAGATAGAATGGTGGAAGGACGAATTTTGTACTTGAGGATGAATGCCTCAAATATTTTGCTTCACAAGATCGTGATCAATTGCTTTAGATCCAAATCGACTTCGAATACTGATGTCTCCAACTCAGAAGCAAAGCTGATGTATGCCATCAACGCTGGCAAAAAGTTCTCTCTACCACACACTATCATGTTTCACATGTATAGAATTATGGTGAAAGACAAGGACCAACTTCCTTACTCAGCACTTGTTACTAAGTTATTCAGATATTTGAATATTCAGCCTCCCAAGATTCTGTGTGTTCGTACCAGTGATCAAATGGCGATGGGACTGAAAATGGTTTCCAAAATGCGTCTGAAAGAGCTGAACAAGGCTTTGGAGCGATTTAAGGAGAAAACCCCTGTCAAGACTCACCAAGTTTCTACAGCTACAAAACGGAAAGGGAATAAGCCCATGACAGCTCCATCTAAGAAAAGAAGAGCACTCATCTTGCAGGATGAAGAAGATGAGAAAGATGTCACCATTTCCGCTCTTACATTAAGAAACTTACAATGTTCTATTCCAGAGACAGAGGAGAGAGGATCAAGACAGAGAAGAGTCAGAGCAAAGGAGTGGAGAAAGAGAATCAATGAGAAAAGAAGCAGAGGAAGAAAGAACTGCAGAAGAAGAAGGGGGCAGAGGTGAACAAGAAGAGATAGAGCATGAAAAGTACTTCTCTCTTACTGAAGGTGTTGAAACAGGGGGAGCTGCTGAGAAAAGAGGTACATCTTCAATCACTTTTACTAGTGAATATGTTAGCTGTTCACCTGTAGATCCAGAAGATGTGTATGCCTCTCAATTCCCTCAAGAAGGTCATGAGGTTTTATCTCCAAATCTGGGTGCTCATGTTAAAATGCCATCATCTGGCAATACTCCTCAAACTGATCATGCGTAAGCAAGCACTCAGACTGACAATTCAGCAGACTTTCGAAGATTGCTTGATATTTTTTTGGAGATGCGAGGCCAGATTTCTGCCCTAGGATGCGAAGTTCAGAATATACAGAATGCCAGTCAAGCCTCTTCAGTTTCTTTGCATGACCAAATTCAGGCCCTTGCTCTTCAAGTTCAAGCAAATGTCAAGTTGATGGGAGATTTCTAGCTTGTTCGCATTCCAAAACAATCCCAATTTTATTCTCTTTTCGTCTCTACCTTTTTAGTGCTGACAAAAAGGGGGAGATGGTGTAGATTTGAGATTTGACTCTTGTTTGATTTGACTTTTTGACTTTTTGACTTTTGATTGACTTTACTTTTGTTTGGTTGTGGTTGTGACTAGTTTGGATTTGGATTGTTTAATGTTTGCAATATCTTAAGCGCTGTTGGTATTCATGGCAAAGATAGTTGTTTTTATCAGGACTAACTTATGTCTTGTGGATGCAGATTTAATACTATCTTTACTAATCTAATTATCTTTTATGACATATCCATGTTTGCTTGAGTATTGTCTTGCAGGTCAAAAATATCCAAATCTGCAGGAAAGTTTTGTCACCATAAAAAAGGAGGAGATTGTTGGAGAAAACTTCCTTATGTGTTTTGAAGCTGATAAAATATTTCCATCAGTCTAGTCTGAAGACTTGCAGACTCTTTCGTCAAAGTCTGAAGACCACTAGACCACCAGACTCAAGATTCAAAGTCTACCCTCATTGACAGTTTCTAGACCGTCGAAGAAGACTTATCTAGAATCAGGTATTTCTTTAAGGATTTGATTCTATCGACTAAAGAAGATCTCATGGCTGGATATAGCATCTCGGAATCTATTATTCACCTTGATTTTAATTTGGGTAATTTAGATCCGTTGAATAGTGAAGCATACTTGGAAGGTTCTACTTATGGAAACCTAGATCTTGATTGTATGGGCGAGCATGATTGGTGGGCTATCGTCATATCCCTTAAATAATTCAAGATCTCCCTAAATGATTATATCCAACGAGTAGATTGAAAGAGCTCCTTTGGAAAGTGCCAACGGTTATGAAGGCATGGAGGAGTATATAAGGAAGACGCTCTAGTTATTCAAGTCTGTTCATGTTAGATAAATTCCAAAGTCTGAAACTCCTTGTTCTTTGCTGATTCAATTGTTGAGCGTAAACTTGTACTCAAAAGAGAGTTTATACATCTGTGAGACCTTGAGGAAGTGTAGCAGAGTCTTTACACTGTGGAATCAAGGACGTAATACTATAATGACTCTTTTGATTCATAGTGAAATACAGCTAGTGGGCTGTTAGTGCAGGAGAGTAGACGTAGGCTTGGATTAAGCCGAACCACTATAAACCTTGTGTTCTTATTCTCTTCCCTAAACTCATTTACTTTGTTCGTAACTTTATTTAATTGTTAGAGTCTCTTTTCTTTTACAAAAAACTTTATTTTCGCACCTATTCGCACCTATTCACCCCCTCTAGGTGCTCGCACTAGCATTTACATTCAGTCTGTTCAAAAGTAAATAAATCTTTTATAGGTAATAAGATCATCCCAGTGCCTTAATTGACTATGAATAGAAATAGAATGTGTCACATTACCAACATAAACTTGATCATTGTCTCCAAATGAAGTAGCTTCAAGTGGTGTGACAAAGAAGTGCAACAACTTCTTTGAAAATGAGAAGGCAGGGATTAAACACCTCTAATTCCCTTCTTCAGTAATAAGTGTACGAATTCAAAGGATAATTACAATTAATCAAGCGGGACCACTCCCGTTTTTGTCTTGTAGGACTGTAAAAGGACACGAAACATGACCTTTTGCCCCTGATTGAATATTTATGCGTTTGACGCACGCTTCGGTCTAACTTATAAGAGGCCTCAATTTGAGTAGATTCTAATTCATTACTCAACTTATCTGCCCTCAATTTTTAATTGGATCACTAGAAAAAGAATTGCTGTTACAAAAGCATAGTGAAAAGTAAATACGTGCTGAGGGTGCGTTTATTTCATAGAAAATTCAATAATGAAGAAAAAGGGAAAAGTACGAAAAAAGTTCTAAACCTATTGCATTGGTACCAATTCAGTTCTAAACTTTTCAATTGGACAAATCAAGTCCTAAACCTTTTAATATTGGTACCAATTCAGTCCATCCGACCAATTTTAGCCAACTGGTGCTAATGTGGACGCGCCCAATTGCCGGATTCTCGACGTGGCCATTTTTATGATTTTTTTTATTCTTTTTCGAATTTTTTATTAATTTTTTATTAATTTTTTCTTATTTTTCTTTTTCCTTTTATTTTCTACCTTCTTCTTGGCGGTGGCCGGGGAGCCTTCGGTGAGGCTCGTCGGCCACTGGGCGAAGGCCGCGAAGCCCTCGCTTGCCACCGGCGAGGGTCGCGGCCCTCGCTCGGCCTCTCTCAAGGCCGCCGGTGAGGCGGCTTCACCCAGATCTGGGCGAGGTCAACTCGCCCGCGGCTGGTGAGGCCATGGCGACCATCACCAGGGTGTCAGCAAGGGCCAAAAAGCCCTCACTAGCCGCTGGCGAGGGTCGCAACCCTCACTCGGCCTTGCCCAGGGCTACGGGCAAGGCGGCTTAGCCCAAATTTGGGCGAGGCCAGCCTCGCCCTAGCCTTGCCGCTGCGTCCCCGGTGCGTCCTCCGCTATCAACCCCGAAGCTTCTCAACCTCGTCACTGCCGCCCTCACCTCCACGAAATCCCAATTCGAGGCCCTTGTCCCCCACCTCCCACGCCTTATGCCACCATTCCTCTGCTCGATCTTCGCATTCGAAGCCCTAGCCCGCCGCCCCAACACCCTCCTCTCCTTTTTTCGATGGTGCCAGTCCCACAACCTGTCCCTTGCCCGCTCCTCGTCCCTCCTCCTCTCCCTCCTCCCACAGCAAGGCTAGGGCGAGGCTGGCCTTGCCCAGATATGGGCTAAGCCACCTCGTCCGCTGCCCTGGCGATGCCAAGTGAGGGTTGTGACCCTCGCCAGTGGTTGGTGAGGGCTTCGTGGCCCTCGCCCAGTGGTTGGTGAGCCTCACCGAAGGTTCGCCGGCCACCGCCAGGAAGAAAGCAGAAAAGAAAAGAAAAAAAGAAAAAAATTAATAAAAAATTCCAAAAAATAATAAAAAATCATAAAAATGGTCACATTAGTGGTCAACCACCGGTCGACGTCCATGTCAGCGTCGGCCGGCCAAAATTGGCCGGATGGACTTAATTGGTACCAATATTAGAAGGTTTAGGACTGAATTGGCCCAATTGAAAAGTTTAGGATTGAATTGGTGCCAATGCAATAGGTTTATGACTTTTTTGGTACTTTTCCCTAAAGAAAAATATTTTTTCGGAAAGCATTTTTTAGAAATACAATTAGTTTTTGTTTATTTAGTGGTATATGATTGAAAACATTTTCTAATACTTGGATCTCTAAAGGTGATTTCAATCTTATGACTTTATTTCAGCCAAAAAAAAAAAGATTCAAATTTTTAAATATTTTAAATTTTATATAATTCGAATTTAAATTTTTTATTTTATTTTATTTTCCTTTTCTTTTGTCCTTCTTCTTCTCCGTCACTCCTCTACTTCCTCGCACACCATCCTTGTTTGCTTCCTTTGGTAGTTTGTCCTTGACAGGCCCACAAGGGGTGAGCTTGAGTCCCACTGCTAGCCATGAGCTCGCCTGATCTGGTGAGGCTCAAGGCTCACCGACTGTCCCCGTGGCTGGCCTCTCTTTTCTGTATTTTATGAGCAAGAGTGGATTTATAGTGCATTTATGAGCAAGAGTGGCTTTATAGTGGATTTATAGTTCTTCTTTTCTGTGTTTTTTCTATCTTTTTTATGAGCAAGAGTGGATTTATAGTTCAATTTGCACAACAATCCATTGTGGTGGCCTCTCCACTTAATCATTGGTTGTCAAATGATCGTGAGTTTCTCATAGTTCTGTAATCTGATAAATGAGGTTCGCATATAACATATGTTTACTAAAATTGTAGAAATCAAAGAAGAAAAAGCAACATGAAGAGGCAATGAGGACGGCTGGCGACGTCCTAAAACCATTCTAGCACTGCCCCTAGAGACTTCCACAAGAGTCTTGCGGCCATTACCTCGGGAGACAATGGCTGTCGCCAGTACTTGCTGTGACGACGAGCGCAGCAGCCGTCGCTGGTACCTCAACCGCAAACCTATAGTTGACAGGCAGCTGCCGGTCGGTCTTCCCTGATGACAATGAGAGACGGTTTTTGAGGCCATTCAGAAACCGAGATGTCTCGTCACTTTTTTTGTTACATATTTATTATTTATAACCATATGAGGAGGTGGCACATTCTACTATCAAAACTAAAATATCCCATCAAATTATTATTATTTTTTTGTCGAATATCCCATCAAATTATTATTTTTTTATGTCGAATATTCCAACAAATTATTCAAGAATAGATATAATACATTTTGGATTTTTATGCTAATTAACGAGACAAATTTGACTTGTTGAAATGTCTCCTGGGTTACACAAAAGTTAGGATGAGCAAACCTCTAATGATTAATTCCTCGATGAGGGAAAATCCTAGGAAGTATTAAGTAATAGAAAAGGAGGATGAAGAACAGATACTTACCCTCCGGTGTCGTTCCTCAAGTAGAATCCTGACAAACCCTTAGTCCCTCTCAAGGCATCCCTCCATTTCTGTATCTGCCCATCGTCTCTCTCGTATCCGCGCAATCTCTCAAAGCCTTGAGCGAATTCGCTTCAGCTTGTAAACTTTGACATGTCTTCTGGTGTTACCTCCAGGAAGATTGGAACAAGTAGGTGACCGTGGTCTTCGTACCTCTTCTTGCAATCCACAATCTTGACTAGCTCGTTCATGCACCACTTCAAGTTGGAATAGTTCCTAGAGAGCATGATTAGGGCAAACCTTGCATGCTGAATCGCTTTGAAAAGCTTGGATTTGATTTCTTCTCCAATGTCTTCTCTCGCGTTGTCTCTGAAGCACCGGATGGAGGCCTGCTGCAAAGCGGAGAAGAGGTGTGACATGAAGTTTCTTCTCAGGTCCTTGCCTCACAAACTCACGAACACATCATATTTCCATTGAGGAGGACGGGAAGGAGGAAGAGGAGCAGAAGGAGGTGGTGAAGGGGAAGGAAACATGGTTTCAGACATTGACTCAATGCTCCTATGATGATTTGTTATGTAGTAAGAAACTTTGTTTGAGGGGTTTTATATAGGTAATTTTGATCAAGAAGTTGGAGAGAGACTTACTTAAGAAGCATCCTACGCAGGTTCCGGCGGTGGTACTAATTTACAAAATCTGTGTCCTTGATCATTTAATTATCCACGGTAGTCTTACATGCTATTTTGCATGTCAATTTCGTAGGAGTTTTTTTTTTTTTTTTTTTTAGTCACCAGCAATAGCATTGTCTTTGATTTATGTTGTTCATTTGGGTATTGAGCTTAAAATCCTACCCAGGCTCACCTAAGATAATCTTAGATTTCTTGATAAAATGGTTAGGCGTGGACAGTTGGATCGGACCGAAGTAAATATGTCTAGGCTGAAAAAGAAATATGCTTGCTCACCCCGCCCAAATTGTGTTTGGGCATAATGGAGTCATCAATAAATGTAACATGATAGTGCGAGCTTCCAAGGGAATGCATAGGAATTGGTCCCCACACATCTATATGCGTCAACTCTAATTTTTCTTTCTTTGATTACCTCCCAATCTTCGAAAAACTAACGTGTTTCTGCTTGTCCGGAACACAATTTTCACATAGACTAATATCTATGGACTTCAGATCAGGCAGTTTTCTCTTAGATGCTAATGATTTCATCCTCTTTTTGCTCATGTGTCCGAGCTTGTGGTGCCATGATTTTGAATTAACTTTCAATTTAGCAATTGTTGCAATTTCTCTATTACTTTCAGTCATGTAGAATGTTCCTGATTTTGTTCCCCGTGCTACATCTAGGAACCTTTAGCAATTTTCCAAGAGCTATCCCCAAAAATAGGCTTGTATCCCATGCTGTCTAATTGACCTACAGAGATCAGAATTCTTCTAAGTCATGCAACGTATTTGACATCATGCAACTTCCATTGATATCCATTAGTAGCTTTTATAGAAACATCGCAATTTCTCATAATATCCAAAGGTTCATTATTAGCAAGATAAATCTCCCCAAATTTTCCAACAAGAAAGTTGTGCATTAATTATTTGCATGAAGTAGAGTGAAACGTCGTACCTGAGTCAAGAATCCAAGATTTGATTGGACTGTCAATGCTCAAAAGTAAGGCATCACTATTTTGTGTCTTTTCAAGAGTTACATTCACAAATTTCTCTTCCTCTTCATTTTGGTCTCGATACTAAATTTTCTTCTTTGGAGCTATACAATCTTGTTTCAAATGGCCCTTATTTTGCAATTTTAGCAAATTATTTCATCACATGGTCTCGATTTGCTACTCCCACTAGACATGGATCTACTTAGTATTGGTTCCACCCTCGTTGATTGCTTCTCCCTCTACTTTTAGTATCTAAGGTAGCACTTGAAAATTCACCCAATACTCTTATGCGAATATCCTCAATAAGAATCAAATCTCGGACTGGTTGAAGCTTCAACTTTTTTTCTCACCAAACAAACTGCTAATTGCAATCACTATTGCACTACAGCTTTTAGGTAGTGGAGATAATAAAATTAAAATTTTTACCTCATCATCGAATTTGATATCCACCAAACTCAATTGAGTCGTGATTACGTTGAATTTGTTGATGTGATTTGTCACAAAAGCAACCTCGTCCATTTTCAAATTGAAAAGACGACGCATCAAAGATACCATATTTGATGGAAAAGGCTTCTCATACATGTTGGAAACAGCCGCCATCAAATCCACCATTGTCACCTCATTGGCAATGTTGAAAGTAACTTTCCACGCTAATGTGAGATGAATCAAACCCAAAGCTTGCCGATCTAACAATTCATACTCTTCTTGCTTCATAGAATCTAGTTTTTCTCCACACAGAGATTGATGCAAGTTCTTCCAATACACTCTTCAATCTACATCTTCTAGAAATCAAAGTCCTTGCCATCGAATCAATCAATGTTCACCTTCCCTTCGTCCATATTCGCTTCCACTATTTCGCCAAAACCAGTTTGAACCTACAGTAGAAGCTCGATACCTTCACCTAGGGAGATCGTTAAGAGGGAACCCAAGTTTGAACCCATTACTATACCCAGTTGGACCCACCTTCATTCAAAACCTTAAGTCAATGAGTTATGAGCTAACTAGGATTAATTAATTGCTTCACACCACATCAATTCTTCAATGTAATATTTCTTTAACACAATTCACTCAAAGGTGCATTCTAATAATTTCATCCAATGGTAGAGAAGGGTGCACCTACTTTGTTTTATTATGGTCTTTCTCAATTGGTTTATGCATAGTAAGAAGCAACACTAAGGCCTCAAAAACAGTAAATATACAGCAAAAAGAGTTGTTCGTCAATACTTTTCCCCAGTTCTCCTTTGTTATCATGTTTTAAGTATGAAACTGCAAAATTTGGCCCAAAAAGGTTATGAAACCTCAAAAAGAACTCTTAACGGAAGAAAGATAGTTGACCCTATTATACATTTTCTGGGTTGAACTCATTCGAACCGAGGATCTATCTTGTTTGCGTTTGTCTCAGTTTATAGTTTGCATTTTTGTTCCCGAATTCTCAACAATGCCCATTTTGTGGAATATTTGATACCTCCTTTTGCTTTGACTTTCTTTTCTTTTGTTTTGTTTTTTGGTACGGGGAAACTATCACAGAGCATTCTCATGTTTCAATATCACATTAATTTACACCTTAAGTTTTGCAAACCCAAAAAGAGCATTCCAATTGCATCCGGCATGTGGTCCTACTTACGAAATTGTCTTTCTTTCCTTTCAATTTTGTCCCTTCCACCGTCACAAATTCACTCACCATAAAAACTCACTTATCCAAAATCCTAAAATATTAATTATTGGGGTTTACTCTAGTGGCTACCCGTCCTACATGGGAAGGGAAAGGTAGAGGTTTTGAATCCCCACGTTCTTAAAGGGGTTAAGATGAGGACGATTTAATTTCAGATATGGATTTCGATTCCTATGCACTACAAGGAGACAAAACAAAATTCTAAAAGTGAGAGTTAAAGTATGAGTAGAATAGGACTAACAAAAAAAAAAAAATCCCAACACATCCATCGCTCACTGCTTAGCCCCTCCCCTCCTGGAATTGTCAATGCCTGGTGTGCCATTGCTACCCGCCACCAACCACCACCACCACAACTGAGCCACTGCCGGTCGAGCTCAACACCAACCGTGGGCAAGAAGAGGGAGACACATAGAGGCTAATGTGTGTGTGAGAGAGAGAGAGAGAGAGAGAGAGAGAGAGAGACGCAGAGGGCTCCGCATGGGTCAGTGGCGGTGCAACGTCGATTGCTGTCAGTGGTGTCAGCCCATAGCTGAAAGAGCAGGGGCAAGAGAAAAAGACGAGGAAGGGGAAATGGTTTAAGGTTTGGACGAGCTTGAACATAGATTAGTCTTTTGGATACGAGGATTTCGTTTGGGAGTATATACCGTAAATTTTCAAAATTTAGGATGCGAACTGATATTATAACGAAAAGCGGAGATGATTTTTGGAATTATCCTTACTTTACATATAAAATCTTGAAACTTTTCAATCTCTTCGTAATTTTTCAAAAATGGCAATCATATTTTTTAGGAAAGTCTTAAGAGGCTTTTACTTGTTCCGCTCCCTTAACCTATTCTGTCGATTACACACAAATTCCATCTACAAAGCAGACAAAACAAAGAAACAATAATAATAATAATAAAGACAAATCACAGATTGCGATACTAAGCTTTGACATGGAGTAAGTGTCACGCCCCAATCCTCAGGCACGCGCACATCCCTTACTTTCGGTCGATTTTAAAATGCGATATCCCATGACTACATATCGCCGACCCTTTTCTTTTTAATAGTACATGCGGAAGCAGTTATAAAAATCCCCAGACAATAAAGCAATGGGATATACAAGTAGGACTAGGAAATTGAACCTGAAAACCAACACCCTTATGATCATATACAAGCCATACTAAAATGATTGGTTTCTACTCAAATTGATTCCATAGCAAAAGTCGTCAGGATCCTACTCTAGATCATCCTCGGAGTTCTCCTCCAGATACTCCTCTTCGATTTCTTTATCCTCAGGTTCTTCATCAGGGTCTTGAAATGTTTTCCCCAAACCGGGATGAGACTATGTCTCAGCAAGTTCTACTCCCTAAGACCCGATTAGCAAACTAATACACCTTAGAGCTGCCTATGCACAACATGAGTCAGAGGACTTACCTTGGTCTCAGATTCCACCTGCATATTAGCACAGATCAAATAGGCACCCAAGCAATCACATCACAGATCGAAGCATCGATCTAATCGACTTAGTCGATTTCATATCAGGAAGACTACTCACGATCATCTCCATTCAATCATTCAATCCACAACATCAAATCAAGGCGACGATCAATCGACCTAATCGACTACGTACCAACAAGAGCACTCACGGTCATTTCAATTATTCCAACTCAATTCCCAAATATAAATCACGGTCTTTATGACTCAACTTATCTATAGGTGGTAATCACGGCCCCACCAAGCAACTTTCTTATATTTAGTGGCTTTACGGTCCCACCCGACCTTTCCAAGATTTAGTGGCTTTATGGTCCCACCTGACCCTTCCAAGATTTAGTGGCTTTATGGTCCTACCCGACCCTTCCAAGATTTAGTGGCTTTACGGTCCCACCCGACCCTTTCAAGATTTAATGGCTTTATGGTCCCACTCGACATTTCCAAGATTTAGTGGCTTTACGGTCCCACCCGACCCTTTCAAGATCTAATGGCTTTATGGTCCCACCCGACCCTTTTTACGATGCCATACTTTGTCACCGAGCCACGTGCATTCTCCAAGAAGACATACCGAGTCTCCGAGCCACGTGCATTCTCTAAGGCTACCTTTTCGCCAAGATGACATATCTAATCACCGAGTCACGTGTCTTTCTCAGGTGACATTCCAATTCACCGGGCCACATGCATTCTCCAGGTGATTTACCAACTCACTTTCGATACTGACAACCGATACCCGACCAATTCTCAATCACATAGCCAAAATTGCATTATTTAAGAACATAACTTCAAAATGCACCGCTAAATCAATTCGACACGAATTAAAGCTCAAATAAATAATCGGACTACTCCACGACAATCGCACGAGATTCTGGTCACCGGCCATCCTGGTTGAATTTCCAGAAAATAAATAATTAAATAAATAATTTCAAAAATTAAATAAATAAATACAATAATCCCAATTTAGCACAATATGAAGCTCAATTAAATAAACGGACTGCGCCACGATCATCAGCATAAAATCCCGGTCACCTGGCCATCCCAGGTTGAATTTTCGGAAAATAAATAATTAATTAATTAATTTCGAAAATTAATATTTAATTCCTAAAAATACCATTTAGGCCTGAATTGCCTAATTAACACCCGATAAGGGTTGGGAAAAATTCCACGAAGCATCCAATAAATACTATAGCAATTCTCTATCTAAGTGCACTAACCACCTAACTAATATGCAATGAAATTAACTAATAATCGCTAATCCATTCTAATCTAACAACCTAATTACACTTAACTGACACTAATCAACCTTTAAGTGTAATTAGCAAACTAAGAAGGCGATAGTGAGCAAAAATCACTTGATTAAAGATTTGCTCGGATCAAATCGATGAGCACGCGACAAAGCTCGATCCTCTCCAAGGTGAGTCCTCAAACCGGGGCCCGGAACGGCCCGAAATCGGTCTGCAAACTCACGGAGGGGCTGGGCTTTCTGATCTTGCGTTGCTGGCCTTGCTAGTCGGTCCAAATGGGTTGACCTCAGCTCGGTTCGGGGCTGAGATGCGGCCAAACTGGATGCGGGGAGGACTGCTTGATTAATGCTGCGCTGATCTGGACTTGAGGAGCACGGCGAGGGACAAATCCGGGCTGGCTTTGCTGCTGGAAAGGAAAGCGAAATGGAGCCATTTCGTGGAGGAGCCGGTGGTCAACAAAACAGCCAAAGAAACAGCTTCGGCCTTGCTGGGTTGACCGAAGAAGGGTGGGCTGCAGACGCGTGGCCACGAGCTGCTGAGCTTGCTCGATGAAAACGGCCGCCAAGGAGAGAAAAATTAAAGAGCAAGCTCCCTCGACCGAACCAAGGAGGAGCAGCAGAACAGAAGCTGCGCTCGGCAAAGGAAAAGAAGAGAAAAGCGGGATCGTGGGGGGCAGCTGGCGGCTTGGTCGCATACCGAGAGAAGAGAAGAGATAAGAATGCAGGGGGAGTTGTCGGCTGAAGAATTAAGGAACGTGCAAAACATTGAGAAAAAGAGAGGGAGAGATGTGATCGTAAATGGATAGGAAGGGATGGGGGCCCATGGGTCAACACTTAAAAAAATGAAAGACCAAAGCAATTTCAAAGAGGATACGTGCATGGGACCGTCGGTCATGGGGTGTGCGCAAAATAAAGAAAGAAAAGGGAGGGAAAAAGCAAAACAAAATTTATAACTTTGCTCAACTTCAACACAAGAATAATTGGTCTCCTGGGCCAATTTCAACCTCAATTTGCTCCATTGAAGTTCAAAATAAGCTGGTCCTTTAGCCTCACGAATTTCCTTTGAAATCGACTTTTATTTCATTTTTCTCGGCATCCGACTTTCTGAACAAATAATTTCGTTTGAGGTCCAATTCAAATACAGAAAAAGCCCAAACAACTTCCATTCACCGATTCACTTACACCAGATATCAAAAGTCTCTTCAAATTGGCCAATCTGAATTTCCGTTCATTTTCCGAATCGTCCTTAACGATTTTCCGTAAAAATCTCGGAATCTCTGAAAATTCTTCTGAGACTGAGTCGACGTTCCTAGAATTTATTGTGACATGACAGATTCTTCAATTTCTGAAATCAGATTTATATTGGCGGTTAATTTCACTCCGACGTGCTTTTAGTGTGACCTAGGCTACCGGTTAGTTTTCAGAACTTTTTAGGACAAATGACCCGTGGTCGATTTTCTTTGAGCCACGATGAACCCACTCGACACATTAGCGACTCTCGATTGTCGTGAAAATCTCAAAGATTCAAATACGGACACAGGGTACCAAAACGACAATAAAAATCAAATTAGTGCCGGTCGACGAGAGTTTTCCAATTTAGTGGAGTCACCCACAATCGGTCATTCATCTCAGTCAAACCGATCTCTGATTTCAAATCGATTTTATATTATACCGCAATGATCCCTAAAGATAAGCATGGTCGAGAAGTCGATTTCTGGTCGAATTCTCAGTCTATTTACCTTAAAGTCCCTAATAGCTTACCTAACTAGTCTAGTTATCTCGTAAGTGGCCAACTCAGAGAAAAATACTGTAGTCGCATCGATGAAATGCCCAATTTATCCTATCAAAGTCAGAGCATAAAAATATGGATGTCACGGTAAGAACCACAAGTACGTACCCATTGGTGTGGTTCTGCAAATCGAAACCCGAAATATGCTTAGCCTTTTCTAGGACACGCTCCCATTTTCGAATGTGTGCCTTGTCTCTAGCTTTCCTACACAACCTCTTGAAAACCCGCCCAAATTTTGTTCGCTAGTCAACTTCGGAAGTTCAGTTGCGTCCACGCCACGAAAAAATACAGAAATAACCTCGTGGCCCTCTTTTTTGAGCTTCCTTCTGCACTTGAGGATCTGGACCAGCTCGTTCAGGCACCACTTGGAGTCGGCATAGTTCACGGACAACAAGACGAGACCGAACCTCGCGTGGCAGATCACTCTGAAGAGCTTGACCCTGATCTCTTCCCCATAGTTATCTTTATCATTGTCGCTGAAGTAGCGAAACCCCATCCAGTTTCAGCTCGAAGAAGAGGTGCGATGCAATGTTGTTCCTCACGTCCCAACCTCTGAAACTCACGAATACGTCTTATTTCCATTTATGAGAAGTAGAAGAAGGCATGGTTTTTGTCTTGTCGATATGTGCTGTGTTGAAGAAATCACTGACTTTTATTCATCCTTCCTTCAAGAGGCAGCCTCTGGACGTGCCTCTTGCCTCTGGAGCAGTGGATGTCACACCCCGATTCTCAGGCACGCACACATCCTTCTATTTGGTCGATTTTATAATGCGATATCCCGGGACTAAGTATTACCGACCCTTTCGTTTATTAAGCACATACGGAAGCAGTTATAAATCCTCACACAATAACACAATGGGATAGAAAAGCAGGCCATATTTTTCATATTGAAATCTACAACCAAACCTTTATACATAGCACTAAACAAAGTACTTTACAAACTATTCACAACTTCAAGGTCTCACTCTATCTACACCTATACATAGGGTTCACAAAAGAGATGGGATTTCAATCCTCATCTAGGTCATACTCAAGATCGTCCTGATCCTCTTCTGACTCCTCGGATTCGCTCTCCTCTTCCTCGGGCTCCTCCTCTTCTCCTTCAAGCTCATCTTCGGCTTCAGATGTCGGCTCATCTTCAGGAACCTCTTTTGCTGCACCCCAGTCTTGTTCCTCCTCTTGTCCTTCCACCTCTTGTTCCTCAATCTCATCACCCTCGTCATTCCAGTTATCGTCGTCAATTGAGTACACAGGAGTATGGGCTTCAGCTGCAAGTGCTGGGTCCTGAACATTAACAACCGACCCATCCATGTGGTCTACTATACCCTCCTCGAAAACTTCTTCCAAAATGTACACTGGTACGTCGTTCTCAGGAATGGGCCCCTCTCTTCGCCCGTCAAAGTATTCATGGTACCATGATCTATAAGGGTGGGGCCTCAGAGCGTTCTCTCCTACGTCAACCCAGACGATTCTTAACAAGGACGTACTCTAGTCATTCTGGATGAGGGTGTATATGGTAATGGATTTCTATCTCAGTCACCTCTTGTGGAAGGCCGAAATGCATAGCAGGACGACGAGGTGGAGGAGGAGGTGGTGGTGCTGCCATCTACAGGCTTGAAATGTTGTCCCACAACCGGGATGAGACTACATCTCAGCAAGTTCTACCCTACTAAGACCCAGTTAGTAAACCAATATGCTACGAGCTACCTAAATACGCACAGGTCAGAAGACGTACCTTGGCATCAGTCCCAACTTGCAATTCAAGGTTATATACAGATGCTTCATATATCTCAATGAACAATCAGTCAAATCACGGTTCAATCGACTTAGTCAATTACATCTCAATCGAACCATTTCTAGGTCGTTCCCACTTGTACCATACAACCCCAATAGTACACTCAGTCACAGAGCCATCTTAATGCTCTCGGGCATCAACTTCGCCAAGGTGATGTATCCACTAGACAAATGCGTGCGTTCTTTGAGGCGCTGTTTTCGCCAGTGATATCCCAAATCACCAAACCACACATGCCTACAACGATGTGTTCAATAGACAATTACGTGCATTCTTTAAGGCACCATTTTTGCCAGTGATGTCCCAAATCACCGAACCACACATGCCTACAACGATGTGTTCAATAGAGAATTGTGTGCATTCTTTAAGACGCTGTTTTTGCCAGTGATGTCCTTAATCACCGAACCACACATGCCTATGACGATGTGTTTAATAGACAATTGCGTGCCTTTAAGGCGCCGTTTTCGTTAGTGATGTCCCAAATCACCGAAGCACACACGCCTACAATGAAGTGAGTACTAGACCGATGCATGGGTTCTTTAAGGCACCATTTTCGCCAGTGATATTCCAAATCACCGAACCACGTAGGTCCACAATGATGTATGTACTAGACCGATACGTGCATTCTTTAAGGCGTCGTTTTCACCAGTGACGTCCTTAGTCACCGAACCACGTAGGCCCATAACACCGTACCTGATCGGTTATAGCCCAGAGTATTTCCAACTCACTCTCATGATTCTATCCACTTTACAACTCATTAAAGCATTATAAATGCTAAATAAACATACTCGGCCATCTACTAATCAATCATTCAATTTCACTCAATTTTCATCAATTTAAGATAAATTGATAAAATATCACAATTAATTTAATTCCATGCAACATAGAGCTTAAATAAATAAACGGATTGCACCACGACAATTAGCACAGAATTTCAGTCGCCGGCCATCCCGGTTGAATTTCCGGAAAAATAAATAAATAATTAATTAATTTCGAAAATTAATAATTAATTACTAAAAATCCAATTTAGGCCCGAATTGCCTGATTGAAGCCCACTAAGAGTCGGGAAAAATCCCGAGATACATTCAATAAATAGTAGACTACGTCTACTTGCTAATTGCACAATCGAAATATCTAATATGCATCACAATTGTCTAATAATCACTAATTTATTCTAATCTAACCACCTAATTGCATTTAATTAAATCTAACCAACCCCTAAGCATAATTAGCAAACTAAGCAGGGATTAGTGAGGTTACTCACCGGAATTTAGCACAAAGCGTATCAATCCGACGGGGACGACACGAGAAACGATAAACCCCAAAGCAAGTCTCGGGTTCGGGGCCCGGAAATGCTCCAAAAGCGGGCCGAAGGGGGGCTGGAAACCCACTGATTAGCAGCTGTTCTTGGCTGTCCGGGGTTGGTCCGGTGGCTGAGGCGGTGAAGCAAGGCCGGGGGAGGGCGAGGGAAGCTTCGGCGGGTTTGAACAGTGGCCGAAGGTGGTCGAGCAACCGCTTGTGGTGGCCGAACAGGGGCTGGCAGAGGCAACTGGAGCTGGACGATGCTGGACTGGCATGAGGGGAGGGACGGACGGCAGCTTAGTGGAGCGGCGCACGCTTGAACGGCGGAACGGCGGGCGGCTGCTGCTCCGACTTCAGGCGACAAGAGTCGCTGCTTCTGTTTCTGCTTCCGCTGGGGCTTCGCACGAAACATAAAGGAAGAGAAGGAGGGCGGCGACAACTGAGGGGCATGAGGGAGAGGCGAAGGCAAGTGGTGAGCGGCGGAGTGCACGGGCAACGTGCGGGTGGCGGAGCACAGGCGGTGACGGCGAGCTGCTCTGGTCTTCTCCTCTCGGTGCTGCTGTCTCTGCTTCTTCTTCGTTGGTTCGCTGGGCGTCGTGCGAACAAGGGGAAGGAGAGAGAGAGAGAAGGAGAGATGAGAGAGAGAAGAAGATAAGAGTGTTTGACTAGTCAAAAAGAAAAAGAGAGACAGAGAGAGAGAGAGAGAAGCAAAGTTGAAATTCATAAGGGGGCAATCGGTGGAGAGAATCCTCACAAGGAAAAAGAGAAAGAGAGAGAGATAGAGAGAGAGAGAGAGAGAGAGAGAGAGGGGGAAATGGGGGTGAACGGTCCGAAAGGAGGAAATGGTCACGTGGGGGGTGAAAGGACGAGAGAGAAGAGGGAGAGAGAGACAAGAAAAGAAAATAATAAAATAATAAGATAATTATATTATTCTTATTACTATTGTTATTTTCCCTTTCTCTTTCACTTGCTTAATTTCTTTCGGTCTTCGATTTTTCCTCCGATAATTTCTTTCCCGAAATTTCGGACTCGTCAATAATTTGATGGACGATGAGATGAGGTACTAAAAATAAATTGTGACACGCTCGAATTTTCGATTCCCGAAACCAAATTAAATTTCATGGTTAGAATCGATCAGACGCGATTTTAGCCCAATCCAACTAATTAGGTAGCTTCTAGGGATTTTACCGCGGATACATCCCTTAACGGCTTCACCCAATAGGTTAGTTAACTCGTGAGTGATCAGCTCAGAGAAAAAGGACCATAGGTACGTCGACGAAATGCCCATTTCGCTTTATCGAAACGGAGTCGAATTTCAGGGTGTCACAGTGGATGTCCTTCAATCTCCTTATGGCGAACGCATTGAACGGCCTCTGTGAAAGTGCTAGTATGAACACCTAGTGGGGGTGAATAGGTGTAAAAAACAAATTTTGCAAAATGTAGTGAAAGCCTTTACTTTTAACCTGAGTCTGAATAACAACAGGCTTTTGAAACCGAGTCTGAAGTACAACAGACTTTGAGCGAGATCAGACTCTAGCAGTTAAATAGAGTTACGAACAAAATAAAGGAGTTTAGGAAAGAGAATAAGAACACAAGATTTATAGTGGTTCGGCTTAGATCAAGCCTACGTCCACTTTCCCACACTAACAGCCTTCTTGGCTGAATTCCACTATGCAATCAGCAAAAGATTATAACTTTGAGTGAAAACATTTAGTAGATCACACTATCTCACTAAGTCACTCTTTTGGTATTTTTCTTACGATCACAAACATTTAAGCTCACAAGAGACAAGTGTATGATCGAAGATCACTCAGACTTTAGAATTATAAATTCTATGCCCCGTCTCTTACTTGCTCATCGATCCTTGATCTCCTTAAATAATCCTCAACTTCCAAACTAGTCGTTGGACAGTATCTCGAGGATCGTCTTCCAATCTACCCGTTGGACAGATTTGTATTTAGAAGATTTGGTAGTCGTTGAGTGATAGAAGTAGAATCCCAAATTGATTCCGATCGCCCATACAAACAGAATCTTGGTTTCCATAAGTAGAGCTTCTTCGTATAGAAAGTTATTGTCTTCAAGATCTAATTGTCAATCAATTAAATTGAGTCAATCAAATCAATCTTGATGTAGAATCCAAACCAGATCACTAGCCGTTATATGTTTGGGGCTTATGTTACGTTCTGTCAAGTTGTTTCATTCTGAATTTGCTTCGTTCTAAATTTGCTACGTTCTGATGTAAAGTCGAAGAGTCTTCAGACTGAAGTAGAGTCTACAATTTGGACGTCAGTCTGAACATATTCTATTTCTTAATATATTTAGCCTTAAGATCTTAATACAGTCTGAATAAGTTCAGCTTCAGCATAGAGTATGTCTTATGGTTTAGCTTCAGCATAGAGTCTGTCTTCTAGTTCTTCATTCATGTTCAGCCTGTAATTTGTTAGAGTGAATAGATTTATGATGTAGAACAAACTTTAACACTAAAGTCTGGCAGTCTTCAAACTTTGACACAGAAGTCTGGAAATCTTCAAAATATACTTTCAATGTGCTACGTTCAGTTTTCTGGCAATCTTCAGACTTTGACAATATCCTTTAAATGTTCTATCAATCGCATAGTTTATTACTCAACAATTAAACACGTTAGTAGCTTTTGATTTATTTGTCATTTTCAAAACATCATAAGGGATTTCCCTAACAATCTCCCCCTTTTTGATGATGACAAAACAATCTCTGAATATGCAAATGTGTAATCGCACTTTCTAAAATAATGATAAATCAATCATCAAATTTGATTTTCAAAAAATGTTATTTGAATCAAAAGACAGCAAATAAATTGAGCATAACAATATATAGAAAAATAATCACAGCTCAATATTATGCAATAAATAATATCAATCAAATAACACATATGCATATTTATATTCTCTCCCCCTTTTTGTCATAATAAAAAAGCAATAATAGTGGAAATAGTATCACGTAGAGAATATAAAACAATAATAAATATATCTTTCATGAAACACAATTTCTAAAAAAAAAAAAAAAATCAGCTTTTACAAAGTAGGTCGAATATTAAAGCTATGCAATATAGCTCACTTCAATCATATATATCAGCAAATATCCAATAAAAATCACAGATGCATTATAAAATTCACTTATCATTTTTGTCATAACAAAATGATAATATCAATAAGAGATTTGTTAATAACAAAAGATAATAAGAGATGCACTAACTGGATTTTGTAGAACTTAAATTCTGACACATTTACATTCTCCTTCATTCCATAATAAGATCATGATCATGATTGATTCAAAAAGATTTTTCTATAATTGATCAACTCCCCCTCAATTTGTTGCATTTTTGAAATGATCACGATTTTTTCCTTTCTCTTGGATTCGCTTTCTCCCCTTGTCATCATGACAATATTTGCGAATAGAAACAATTGTTGCTTGTGCACGTTGAACATAATATTTTTCCATTATTTCCTTTGTAGCAACAACATCCGCAACGATTACTTGCATTTTGAAATTCAAGGCAAAAATTTATTTTCTTCAATTAAGCTCTTCTCGAATTCAACCTGCACAAACTTAACAAACAATCTTTGCAAGAGATATTTTTCAAATTATACCAAAATCTGCATAGATTAACGATCGTTCTTCCCTTATAGAATTTCTTGCAATCAACTCATTTCCTTTTTGGCATCCATGAATTTGGATCCGTCCATTTCGTTAGAGTAAAATAGAAAATCTCCATAGATAAACAGATATTCTTTCTTAATTCATCATAACAAAGTATTCAAAGAAAGAATATTATGCACAATGGCATTTTGAAAAATAAATTCTCACTTAGTCATGGTACGATAAAAACATAGAGAATAAAATCCTTGAGTATCTATGAATATTTTGCATAATTAACATCTCGTAGAATCAGATTTTTACTTTGCAAAATATGACAATTTGAGAGCATAAAATCAAACCAAATAAACTCAATTGTCTCTAAGCAAAATATCAAAAATGATCACACGTATTATACCAAATCTCAACTCACGAATAATAAATCACACGATTCTTTCTTCAATAAAACAAATTAAGGAATATGATTATTATAAAATCTCAATCAACCAAGGATATATCAGATATCAAGCATAATGAGAATTATGTGCCCAAATAAAATTAAATTTTTTTTTTTTTACCTTACCAAATTCTTTTTTCTTCTTTCTTCTTTATATCCTGCAAAAGCAACTCACATTTTCTTTGGTACCCATTTTTTCTTGGGTCCATGAGAGTTAGTAGAATATGCTATTTTTACCCAATTTTTCTTAATAGGTCTCTAGACTTTAGAACATCATTTCTCAAAGTGTTCCAAATCTCCACAATTTGAATACTTGAGGGCATTTCGACCAACAGATTTTGTAAAGATCTTTTGAAAATGCTTCTTGTACGCAAGTTTAGGAGGTCTTTCTTTAAGTCTCTCCTTGACTTTAGGAAAATCAATTAGAGAATCACTTTCCTTATTAAAACCAAGTCCCGACTTATTATAGTAAGGTACTTGTAAGGAAAGAATATGCTCTAATATTTTTGAACCATTTGAAAGTTTTGTCGAAATATTTGAAAATTCCTTTTTAAAAGAATGATTTTCTTTGACAAGTAAATCTCGATTTTCTTTTATTTGTAGAAAATCTTTTCGCAAAATTTCAAATTTTTCTTTTTGAGAAAGATCCTATTGCCTAAGCCAACAATTCTCCTTTTTAAGTTCTGAGATCTTTTTAAGAGAAAATTTGAGATTTAAGCAAAGCTCATTTATATACTTTGAAACTTTGAGAGGAATTTTGGAATGGCTTACCTTGATTTCCTCATCGGATTCTGAGTCTGTGTCTAAGTCAGACTCTGATTCTGTGTCAGAGTCAGACTCAGATTCTGAATGTACCATCAAGCATATATTTCCTTGCTCATCATCTTCTTTTATTGTTCTTTTATGACCATTCTGCTTGTATTGTCTTCTTTCACTAAATTCATTTCATTATCTACTCAGCTTTTTGAATTTCTTAATCATAAAAGCAAGTTCTTTGTCGTCCATGTCATTTTTCTGAGTCTGTATCATCAGAATTAGCATTAGATATTAAAGCAATGGACTTTTTACCTTCGGGATCTTCATCGTTGAGTTGTTCCATTTCATAAGATTGAAAAGTGCCAATCAATTCATCAACGGAGAATGGCATAATCCTTTGAGTCTCTCGGATTGAGGTCTTGACATGGTTCCAATTTTTTGAGAGACCCCGCAAGAGTTTATTGACCTTCATTAGGGAAGAAATTGGCTGACCTTGATATGCTAAACCATCTACGATTTCTATAAAATGGCTGAACATATCTTCAATCGACACTCCTTGCTTCATCTTGAAAGATTCATATTTGCCGAGCATGAAGTTTACTTTTGTCTCTTTTATATAATCAGTCCCTTCATATGTAACATGAAGTCTATCCCAAACTTCTTTTGCTGTTTCACATGAAGAGATTATGTTATATTTAGCATGAGATAATGCGTAATATAAAGAACAAATAGCTTTCGTATTAAGCGCTTCTCTTTTGGACATCTCAATTCAAGACATTGGAGTGAGGGGGTTTGCTTTCTTTGTCTTTGCCATTCTTATTTGATGTAAATACAGTAGTGGGATTGATTCCTTTTTCCACAACATCCTATTGTAAGGGATCTCTAGATCTTAGGAATGCTTTCATTTTGTTCTTCCACACGTTGTATTATTTTCCATCAAAATATGGTGGCCTTGTGTTGCTTTGTCCTTCCATAAGTCCTGGTGCCATGATACTAGCCATAAAAGATCTTTAGTTTAAAAGCAAAAACACTTTTATAAATCGAGCACCTGGCTCTGATATCAATTGAAAGTGCTAGTATGAACACCTAGAGGGGGTGAATAAGTGTAAAAAACAGATTCTACAAAATGCAGTGAAAACCTTTACTTTTAACCTGAGTCTGAATAACAACAGACTTTTGAAACCGAGTCTGAAGTACAACAGACTTTGAACGAGATCAGACTTTAGCAGTTAAATAGAGTTACGAACAAAATAAATGAGTTTAGGAAAGAGAATAAGAACACAAGATTTATAGTGGTTTGGCTTAGATTAAGCCTACGTCCACTCTCCCACGCTAACAACCTTCTTGGCTGGATTCCACTATACAATCAACAAGAGATTACAACTTTGAGTGCAAACATTTAGTAGATCACACTATCTCACTAAGTCACTCTTTTGGTATTTCTCTCACGATCACAAACGTTTAAGTTCACAAGAGACAAGTGTATGATCGAACGTCGCTTAGACTTTGGAATTATAAATTCTACGCTCTGTCTCTTACTTGCTCATCGGTCCTTGATCTCCTTAAATACTCCTCCACTTCCAAACTAGCAGTTGGACAGTATCTCGAGAATCGTCTTCTAATCTACCCGTTGGACAGATCCGTATTTAGAAGATTTGGTAGCCGTTGAGTGATAGAAATAGAATCCCAAATTGATTCCGATCGCTCATACAAACAAAATCTTGGTTTTCATAAGTAGAGCTTCTTCGTATAAAAAGTTATTGTCGTCAAGATCTAATTGTCAATCAATTAGATTGAGTCAATCAAATCAATCTTGATGTAGAATCCAAACCATATCACTGGCCGTTATATGTTTGTGGCTTATGTTACATTCTATCAAGTTGTTTCATTCTAAATTTGCTTCGTTCTAAATCTGCTACGTTATGATGTAATGTCTGAGAGTCTTCAGATTGAAGTAGAGTCTACAATCTGGACGTCAGTCTGAACATATTCTATTTCTGAACATATTTAGCCTTAAGATCTGAACACATTCTAAATAAGTTTAGCTTCAGCATAGAGTATGTCTTCTGGTTCAGCTTCAACATAGATTCTATCTTCTGGCTCTTCATTCACGTTCAGTCTGAAATTTGTCAGAGTGAACAAACTTCTGATGTAGAACAGACTTTGACACTAAAGTCTGACAGTCTTAAAACTTTGACACAGAAGTCTGGAGATGTTCAAAATATACTTTCGACATATGTTACGTTCAGTCTTCTGGTAGTCTTTAGACTTTGACAATATCCTTTAAATGTTCTATCATCCGCATAGTCTATTACTCAACAATTAAACACGTTAGTAGTCTTTGATTTATTTTGTCATCTTCAAAACATCATAAGGGATTTCCCTAACACTCTGCATCACCAAAACACGAAAAAGGCATTAAGAAGGAGGGCAGAGGTGAGGTAGAAAGAGGCAAAATGAACATGCAATGGATTATTAAGACAAATACAACATAATAACTAGATTTTAACTACCCAAAATAAGGTAGATAGAGAAAGAACGAACATATAATAAGTTATCAAGATAAAGATGGCAGAATGACTAGATTCAAACTACTTAGAATGAAGTAGAAAGAAGCGGAACGAACATGCAATGGGTGACCAAGACAAAAATAGCAGAACGATTATATTCTAACTACCCATAATAAGGTAGAAAGAGGTAAAACAAACATGTAATGGATTATCAAAACAAATATAGCAAAATGAGCACGTTCTAATTACCTAGAATCACATAGAATGAACTAGAACAAACCAAAGTAAAGCAAAATGAACTTGCAAGAAATTATCAAGTCATTTAACAAGAACCATTCCTACATCAAGACTTCACCTCTCATCCAACCAACCAAGATAGAAGTAACTAAGTAGATTTATGCTAACTTAATACTAGAATTTTCATTTACCTCGAACGAACGCAAACCGCAAATCACTAATTCCCTTCACCACCCTAATCGCTCTTGAATATGAAGCTTTGCTCTCCCAATTCTTGAATTGAAAAGTGGAAAATAACACTTGCAGCTTTTGTTTGAGTTTTTGGAGGAACGAAAATGGGTTCTTTGGTAGGGTAAAATGAGTTTTGTTAAAATTAATTAAGATAATTTGATTTTCCCTCATTGCTAGGTGTAAAATTGCACGTAAATCTTCAGCTTAATGTGACACAAATGCAAGGCAAGCCCTTACACACGGCCAAGGAAAATGTAAGGGAAAAATGAGTCATCTTGGATTAATCATTACTTAGTTTAGATGTAAAAGAAATTAACCACAAAATATTATGTTGTAAGAGCACATGGCCATGAAATACATAATATGAGAACAAGTAACATAAATTTTTTATTAATAAACCTTGCAAAGGAAATGTAGTGGGCAGAACGAAATCATCATCTTCTAGCATAATTAACACAAATTATTCACTATTATTATTAACTGACAAAACTTACACAATTAATAACAACCGTTAACTAGTAAGATGATAGTACTTTAATTAATACTGTCCTATTATTAGCACACATATAATTGGATTCACACGTCGAGCTTGAGACGATTTACATTTACGAAAATTACCAGCCGCGTCCCACAAAATTTACAAATTCAATTAAAGTCTCCACGTGCTTATTTGAATACTAAGGTAAATAATACTTAACTCAAAATCTAAGTATCATTATCATAACACGAATTTCCGAATATCACATAATTATACATACGAAAATTCCGGATGTTACAACTCTTCCACCTACGAAATTCCATCCCCGAAATTTTACATGATCATTCGAGGAGATGTGGATACTTATGTTTCATATCCTCTTTACTTTCCCATGTCGCTTCTTTCATATAATGGTATTGCCATAAGACTTTAACTAGGGGAATTGTTTTGGTTCTAAAGACTTATTCCCTTTGACTCAAAATTCGTACTTGGTTGCTCCACATATGTTACTCTCTCATCTATCTCGATCATCTCAAAAATTAGTATATGTGTAGGGTCGGGCTCATATTTCCTTAACATAGATATATGGAAGTCGTCGTGAACATTGGAAAGTTTGGGTGCTAGTGCTAATCGATAGGCTAAGTCACCAATCTTCTCAAAAATCTCAAACAGCCCTATAAACTTTAGACTTAGTTCGCACCCCTGTCGAAATTGTGATATCCCTTTCATTGGTGACACCTTCAGAAATACATGGTCACCAAAATCAAATTCCAATTGCCTTCAACGTTTACTTGCATAACTCTGTCGACTTTGAGCAGTCTTGAGTCGATCCGGAATCACTTTTACTACATCTGAAGTGATTCGTACTGAGTTTGGTCTTGTAAATCTTCTTTCGCCAACTTCATTCTAGTAAATAGGAGTTCTGCAGCCTCTTCTATATTATCACATCACCACAAGATCTTGGCTAAGGAAATGATCTTGTTCATAAGGATTTATACCCTTCGTTTCAAAATCTGCTCTAGCACCTCCACCTAAATTGTTCTCGTCTATTCAAATCATCTTAACCTTCAATATATGTAGAGGATCCCATCCATATTTCCTTAATAAAACATCATAGTGATTGCAGTTTATTTCGACATTTTCTTTCCCCAATCGACATCCTTATATACACAAAAGTATGCACGCAATTTTAGTATTTACTCATTTAACCTTTGAAAGTCTGACTCTCTCTCTCTCTCTCTCTCTCTCTCTTTTCCCTCTCTGTAAAACATTTCCTTGAGTTCCACCGTAATGCATTTCTCTTTAAGGCATTACTTATACAACTTCAAAGGACTCTCAATTATCAATATTCTGAGTTTCTTTCTTTGCATGTCACAAAGTCTAACTTCGAATCAGCTTAACCCTCCAATTCTACATTGCTATCTCCGAGTATAACAACCAACTTTATCACTTAAGGTCTACCAAGCCTATTTCGAGCAATCTTTTTCCTCTTTCTTTCTTCCAAATTCGGAGGATCATCAATTCTTAAATAGATATAAAACCTCCAAGATGCCATACCATTTAGAAATTTCCCAAGTATCAAGAGTCTGCTACAATTGTTGATATTTTATCTTACAATATCCATCACGCCACCGTATAATACATCTTCCATAATCATCATAACCTTAACCTTTATCAACCCTTGATTAAAGCATCAATCAATAGGGGAATCCAACTATATCAGACATAGTTCAAAAGTTTGTTAGCCAACTAGTACGTCTCAAGACAAGAAAACGAGGATGAATTCAATCCAATTGATCAATAGATCATGAGCATAAAAACTAAACAAATGAGATGGATTTGATTCCAATCACGACAACATGTGATTTAATCAGCATGTTATTTCAAGGGATAAGTGCATTGGAAGTCCTAAAATTTTTCATGAAAATACAATTAAGTCCTAAAACTTTCAAAAAGTACAATTAAGTCCTAAAACTTGTTACAAAGTGCAATTAAGTCCTAAAACTTTCAAAAAGTGCAATCAAGTCCTAAAACTTATTAAGATGGTTCAATCTAAGTACTTCCATTGATTGCACTTTTTGAAAGTTTTAGGACTCGATTGCACTTTCAAGACAAGTTTTAGTACTTTATTGAACTTTTTGAAAGTTTTAGGACTTGATTGAACTTTCGTGATAAGTTTTAGGACTTAATTGCACTTTTTGAAAGTTTTAGGACTCAATTGCATTTTTATGATAAGTTTTAGGACTTCTAATGCACTTATCCCTTATTTCAATTGCCCTTTCTAATTCAACCAACATGGTAGTTCAACATGCACTTATCCCTTATTTCAATTGCCCTTTCTAATTCAACCAACATGATAGTTCAACATTCTTTAATCAAGAACCTCCCTAAACGGCCGATAGTTAGAGTATCAACACTTTTATGTAGTCTTAAAATAACTTATTACTTGCTTGGAGACTTATGGCAATCAACTCTTACATAGTATAGAAAACCTTCAAATGCTTTTCAAGACCTTACTAATTTCTCAAGTATGGCTCCTCAATAATAAAATCAAGATCAATTCTTCCCAAAACCACATAATCATTAATTGCTCAATACATTTATAACCACCTTTTTAAAAATCAGAATACTAAACCAAAGCCTAAGATACTCTCAATCATAATATCTAGGAAAGATCTACTTCTAAAATCTCAATCTTATTGTCTTCTAAGATAATTTACCTTATTCCTTTTTATAGGATCGGATACTACTGAAATAAGAATTCAATCCACATTTCTTATAAAATATTACTACGAGAAAGATCATCTCTTAAACATGAATGACTAGTATCCTGCATATCATCAAGATAAGAGTTTAGCTTTTAATCAACAAATTCTTCAAATGAAAAACCACCGAAGTAGATAGCGTTTGATTGAATGGCTTCAATCTTCTCAAATCCCCAAAGATAAAACTTGTCTAGTTTCAACCGAATATTCCATAACTTTTCAACCTAAAGGATCATCAGTTAGACTAATTACTCATCAAATCCTTGACTTAAACTTTCTCCCTTTCCTCTTGGGAAAAGTGTAACCACCAATGATCATATCCACTGATTCCACAAATTTTCAAACTGAGGTCATAACCTATAGCTCAGAAGTTAACCACCATTGATTACAATGATCAAACCTATTACTCTGACTTGCAAGCCATAAGTAATTTCATGTCCCGCATGTCAACTCAAGCTCGCTCATAACTTCTAAGATCAATCTTATAACACCAAGTACCTCCATATAATGCACCAAGACTTCCAATGAGATTCTCCAATAAGAAATCATAACCTAGCTCAAATGATCATAACTTAATTTTCAATATCATATGTTACTTTCTATAGATCATAACTTAATCATAACTTGTTATCCATAACTTATATCTCAAGTTTTGCAATCCAATCCATCTATGCCTTCAAGAATCAAATTTTATCCTTAAAGACTTATTATGACATATCAATCACCTATAACCTCGCGATAATATCTAAGCATCCCCAAAGATCATCATTCGACATCAGACTTTAGAGTAAAACTTAACACTTCTAAAATTCATTCTCGTCATGCAGCAAATCAATCAATTCTAACATCCTCAAGTCTCCAAAAGTTGTTTCTTAAATTACTAAAAATCATAACTTATCAAATAGTCTACACCCATAACATTCCTTCAAAGTTAGGCATGACATGCTCCCATGTTGCTTACCACAAGTGCGGCAAACATTAGTAGAATATTGCACCAGCATTGTCGGTCAGTTGTTCTGTGTGAATCTAGACCCTCCAACATTGTTCCTTTATGTTCGGGATAATTGGTCGCTTTCCCCTTTGCATAGGCCTCTTATCACAGCAGACATTAGGCCGAAAAACTTGATGATTTGGCCTTACTTGGAAAGTTGTCGCCGATGCCTGTTCTACGAAATCTCGCTCGACAAGTTGAGCACGTTCATAAAGTTCGTTGTAATCCTTCAAATTAAGAGGTATTAGTTGACTCTGGATATTTGGCCTTAAGCCATCTCGAAATCCCTTCGCCTTGTCTTCTTTGTCTTCAACCAACATAGGAGTGAATCTTGAAAATTCTGCAAACTTTGCTTCATATTGATCCACAATCATATCATTCTGTTTCAATTGCATGAGCTCCATCACCTTCTTATCTGGAGCACAATTCGAAAAATATTTTTTGACGAACGCCTTCACAAAACTGGCCCAAGTCACGGTAGTGCCAAGTTTCCTTGGATGCCTTCCACCAATGCCTAGCATTTCCTTGAAGTTGTACTCTGCTAAGGCTAACTTGTCAATGTGGTTACAATATAATAAGTTGAATATCTTCTCCATTCCATCTATCCATGATTCTGCGTCTTCAAGATTTCCTGATCCAACAAATCTTGATGGCTTCAGCTTCAGAAATTGCTCGATCAGACCTTGTAGATGGTGTTCCCCATTTCCTGAGCTAGAACAACCTGTTGTAGTGTCTGCTGCTCCATCAAACTTCTTACATTAACTAGCGCCTGAAGGATTTCTTCCATTCGAGGATCTCGTTTTGAGTCCCCACCAGAACTCATTTTCTCTCACAAAACCTCATCACAAAAGGCTTAACTTAGTGGCTGCTAATAAGTAATAGTAATATAAATTACTTATTCAACCAACCAACATTAACTAATAAGTAATCGAAGTTACTTGTTCAACAAATCAAAATAAGTACATGCATTCCACATGTGTTTGCAATCGACCATTCAATTCACTAAACACATGATGGATTTATTGATGGGCCTGAGTTGGCCCGTCCGCCCAAGTTGGGCCCAAAAAGCCCGGCCCACGGGAATAGGGCCCGTGGATTGGGGAAGGTATAAAAGGGAGGAGAGAGAGAGAGGACGCAGCCGTTGGAATTAAGAACGTACGTACGTCTCTTTCTTTCTCCAACGTTCTCTCTCTCCCTAAGAAAGGACAGTACGCTTAAGGCGACGCCAGTTTCCTTCTTCAAGCCAAATCGACATCATTGGATCAGAATTTCTTCTTCTTCTTCAGCGTTGGTGTCTAATCTGTTGCTAACAAGGTACGCTCGAATCCGTGGTGTGCTTTACGATCGGTGATACGTGATTTTCCCGGGCTACGCTTCCGCATTGATTTAGGGGTTCGATTTAGTGTCGAATCCGGGTTTTCGGGGATCCGTTATTCCCAACATTGGTATCAGAGCCCTAGTTCACGTTTTCCCGATCAATTTGATGTTTTTTGATTGATTTTTCGCGAAAAACACTTCGGCAGTACGGATCGGGGCAAAAATCCCGACACCCGAGCATTGTTCGGCCATTTTTCTGAGTTTTCGTAAGTCGAAATAAAATTCTGAAGGCACTGGGTGAAAGGCGACGTCGAGACGAGTCCGGCGACATGTCGCACGCCGCCGTACGACGCCGCACGCGCCCACTCCCGCGGCCACAAGCCGCTGCGCGTGGGCGCGACGCGCCCACTCCCGCGGCCACAAGCCGCTGCGCGTGGGCGCGACGCGCCCACTCCCGCGGCCACAAGCCGCTGCGCGTGGGCGCGACGCGCCCGAAGAGCTGTCTATGGCCAGCGCGTGCGCCACACGCGCCGGTTACGAACCGGCACGTGCGTGCCGGCGACCTGCGAAACGGCACGCGATGACGTCATCGTGACGTCATCCAACGGTCGGTAACCGCTCGGATGACGTCACCGATGACGTCATCACCGACGACGTTTCGCCGGGCGGTCACCGGCCGGCGACCCGACCGGCGACCGACCCGACTCGCGGACGCAGGCACGCGCCCGGTACGTGCCGGATGACGTCTGCGTGACGTCATCCCCGCACGCGCGAGGCACGTGCGGTCGGTCCGCGCGAGCGGCCGGACCGGCCCGTCTAGTCCTACCGGTTCGACCGTTGCGACCGGTCCGACCCGCGCGCCCGTTGACCCGACCCGTTGACCCGTTGACCGTGACTGGCGACCGTTGACCGTTGACTAACCGTTGACCGACCATTGACTTTGACCGTTGACCCTAAAAAAAAAAAAGAAAAGGAATTTGTTTCTTTTTCATGTATGCCTATGTGGTTTATATGTAATCCATTTTTTTTATTCTGAATTTGTTGCATGAATTTTTTTTTTTTTGGAAAATTATGTATTTTCTCGTATATGCATTATGGATTATAAGTGATCCATTTTTTTTAGTTCTGCATTTGTTGCAGGAACTATGATGCGTCATGCACGGATACCTGCAATCCTGAGAACGGACGAGGGAAATGCAAGACTTAAGAGACTGATGACAGAGTTAGCTGATTATCGGTGGCATGACGGTGATTTAGTATCACATGTGGTCAGGGTCAATAAGATGATACAGGAAATCATCTGGAATGGTTATCTTATGCCGGATTTTGAGAAGGTGCCGGTTATGATGAATACTCTTCCACCTGAATGGCAAGCAGTGTTGGGTCGGCTATGGGAGGTCAACGTGGTCCCGGGTTTTAGGGAGCTAGTGGAAGCTTTTGTAAGAGAGTACTATAGGATTGAGTTTGCCAAAACTTCAACCCTTAGATTAAGCGCCACATGGCGCAGAGTAAATGCGCCTTGGTGGCGACATGAAAGCTCTCCAAAAGTTTTTCCATGGTTGGCAAATGTGCCTTTAGTTTTCTCGGATGTTTTGACTGATAGATTAGAAGGGACATTCCCTAATTATTTCTTAGATTAATTATGAGATGTTTTATGTGTGTAAATATCTCTTTCCATGTTGATATTTTTTTTTCTCTGTATATATTGCTTAGTGTAATGTATAATTGTATTATGTGAAAGCATTGTTTATTTTATTGGATGTTAGATAATATTTGCTTTCTGTTACTGCTTATTGCTGTGCGTAATTAGCTGTGGGTAGTTTTAGAAGCTTTTGTAGCTTCATAGAATTGATTTTGCATATGACAATCATATTAATGATAGTTTTAAGTTAGGATTTTTGGAGAATGATTGGAAACATAGTGACCTTTTGATTCTGAAGCCTCACTTGAATTATTCATTAATATGATGGTTCTATGCAAATAGGGATGCATAAATGATAGGAATTAATTATTCGTGCATGTATGTCTGATGTGTTCAGACTGATGGTTTCAGCAACTAAGAACGTGATTTCTGATATGAACGGCAACAATTGTGAAATATTGAATATGAAGATTCAATATGTGTTGGAAAAAGCAAGAAGCACTAGAAGCTCTTGACCATATTATGGAAGATCTTGAGGATGCTGTGCGCCACCTTGAGCTAGTAGAGGACTGCCTATCGGCATTTGAGTCGATAATAGATATTTGCAATGCTGGTTCTAGCTTATAAAGGGGTTTGTGCTCTAAGCGCAAGCGTATTGATTCATTCAATATGTGGAAATGCAAAGGATCAAGTCCTTATTGCAAGAAATCAAGAGTTAACCAACACAAGAGAGGAAAATGTCCTCAAGTGAAGAAAATGTCAAAGGTGAGGTTTTACAATTGTGACAAGATAGGTCACTATGCTCGCGACTGTCGTAAGCCAAAGAAAGTAACGCACCTCTTGCACATTTGAGAACTTTGCTTATGTGTCGAGTTCTGCATTATTGGATGAATCCAATCCTTTTGTGGACTGTAGATTCAAGAGAGACAGACTATGTAAGAAAGGATAGAGGATCCTTCGTGAAATTCCGACGATACCAACTGGAACTATGTGGATCTATGTGGGAAATAACTTCAGGGCTGAAGTTAAAGGGATTGGCACCTGCCAATCAAACATGCGTGGTGGACGCATTTTGTTCCTACATGATGTTCTATATGTTCCGGAGATTCGTCGAAATTCAAGTATCTGTTTTGGTGTTGGTTAAGCTTGATTTTAGTATGAACTTCCATAATAGAGGTGTAGATTTGTATTTGGATACAAACTATTATGGTTGTGGTCACTTTCTGGATGGTTTTCTTGTACTATATGTTGACTGTGGTGAAGTCAATGTGTTATTCCCTTGTTTCACGTCTTCTACTTTACATGATAATGATGTGAATATGGTGGTATGCTAGACTTGGTCATATGGGCCAACAACATATGAAAAGACTAGCCAAAGAGGGCTTGTTAGGCAACATTGAAAAAGTCGATTTGCCAATATGTGAGCATTGCCTAGAAGGCAAAACGACAAAGAAACCATTAGAAAAAGTAAAAGAGCTGAATTTCCTCTGCATTTAATCTATTCTGATGTCTGTGGTTCAATGAATGTGAGAGGAAGGCAAAGGGCTGTTTGTTTCATCACTTTTATAGATGATTCTACTTGATTCGGATATGTCTATTTGATTTCTCATAAATCTGAAGCATAAGTTGTTTCAAAAGGTTTATGAACCTGGTAGAGAATCAATTAGATAAGAAAATAAAAGTATTGAGATCCGATCGAGGTCAAGAATATTTATCTGATGAGTTCAGAAAATTATGTGATGAGAAATGAATAGAAAGACAGTTGTCTATTCCATATACTCATCAACAAAATGGTGTTGTAGAGAGAAGAAACAGAACCCTACTGGAAATGGTTAGGTCCATGATGGCGCATGCTAACTTACTTATCACTTTTTTGGAGTGATGCGTTGTTAATCGTTGCTGCGCAAACTTAACCGGGTGCCTTCCAAATTAGTTATTTCCACTCCATATAAGTTATGGATAGGTAGAACACCGGACTTAAGTTTTCTTGAGTCATGGGGTTGTGCTGCCTATACTCATGAGTCCTCTCACAAGTTTGGGAAATTAGGTCCCAAAGGAAATAAGAGTATTTTAATGAGATACTCCGAACACTCGAAAGGGTATGTGTTCATAGGTGAGCAGGAAAGTGGGAGTATAACTGAATTTGAATCACGGGATGTCACATTCTTAGTGGATGAATTTCCTAAGAAGGGCAAAATAGGGGAAGATTCCTCCCTATTTGAAACCTTGGACCAAGATAATGGTATTAGTGGAGTTCATCCAAGTGGGAGTAATATGAGAAGTGATGAATTGAATTCAACTCATTCTCAATTGCAACCACTTGATGAGACGACATCATCATTACCTAATCCAAGTGGGAGCATAATGGGAAATGATGTGCAAAGTGTGCAATCTCCCATACGGCGAACAAGTCGCCAAAGTATTCCCCGTCGACGTTTTGACATTGAAGGGGAAACTTTTATGGTTGCTCTACAAGATGAGGATGAGCCAAGAAATATTAATGAGGCTCTAAATTGCCCTAGTAAGGAAAAATGAATTTATGCAATGAAAGAGGAAATGGAGTCAATGAAGTCAAACCATGTCCTGGAACCGGTTGATCTTCCAAAAGGACGCAAAGCTATTGGGAACAAGTGGGTTCTCAAAATAAAGCAAAAGGCTGATGGCTCGATAGAAAGGCATAAGGCTCGCCTTGTGGCGAAGGGGTATAATCAACGGGAAGGAATTAATTATGAAAGTACATTTTCTCCGCAAAGTGTGATTTACCTTGATTCGCATAGTTCTGGCAATAGTGGTTAGTATGGATCTTGAGTTACATCAAATGGATGTAAAGACTACTTTCCTCAATGGAGAATTAGAGGAAGAAATATATATGGAACAACTTGCTGGTTTCATAGTGAAAGGCCAAGAAGAAAAGGTATGTTGACTTTGGGGGTCGATATATGGCCTTAAGCAGTCATCGAGACAATGGTATATACGTTTTCATAATGCCATAATGGCATATGATTTTACAATGATTGACGAGGATCATTGTGTATATATCAAAATATCCAAAGATCAATTTGTGATCATATCATTATATGTTGATGATATACTAATTGTCGGAAGTAATATGGAGTTATGTTAATGCTGTGAAGAATTGGTTATCTTCCAACTTTGATATAAAAGACATGGGTGATGTTGCATACATTCTTGGAGTTGAGATTTCAAGATTGCAAACCCATAGACACTCCTATTACAAAAAGTGAAGGATTGAGCCATAGACTGTGTCCAAGGACTCCACAAGAGAAGGAACAAATGAAACATGTTCCTTATGCTAGTGCTGTTGGAAGGTTTATGCACGCTATGATGTGTACAAGACCTGACATATGTTTTGTAGTTGGAATGGTGAGTAGTTACCAATCCAATCCAGGTCAAGCACATTGGAAAGCCGTTAAGAGAATACTGAGGTATCTAAAGGGGACTGCTGATAATACGCTGAGTTATTAAGGAAAGGATCTGCAACTCTAAGGCTATTCTAATGTTGATTGGGGATGAGATTTAAATGAAAGGAAATCTATCTCTGGGTTTGTTTTCTTACCGAATAATGGCACCATATGTTGCAGCAGTAAGAAACAAAAGTGTATAGCCTTGTCAACGATGTAAGTTGAGTTCGTGGCATTATCAGCAGCAGTATAAGAAGATGTTTGGCTTAAGAGATTATTGGATCATTTAGGTGTTATTGGAAGTGCTGCAGATTAATTGTTGGTTAACTGTGATAGCCAAGCAGCAAAAGTGTACACCAAAGATCCAAATTATCATGGCAAGACCAAACTTATAGATACCAAGTATAATCTTGTCAAGGATATGGTTGCACGAAAAGATGTGAACATAGAGTACATACTACGCATAGAATGGTAGCATATCCTATGATAAAGCCAGTACCTAGAGATGTGTTTTGTGGCTATATGAAATCTCTAGGATTGCGTAGAGGCTGATGTACTGAATATTGTTATTTCCCTAAGTGTTCACAATTTGATGAATTTGTGTTTTCATCATTAATGCCTATGAATCTTTGTATGATCTTTATGCATCTTAATACTCAGTGCATTATTTTAAGTTGAGAAGTATGTCGGACAGATATAAGATTAGCCCACTCACATGGGTAATCGCCTCTGTTTACTGTGTGATAAATAGAGATGAGACTATTTTTAAGCTTATTATCTAGGTGATAATCGAGAGCTCAAGCTTAAAACACGTATGTCGCCTTAACTGGGTGTTAAGATGATGACATAATTCTTACGATGTCCGAAAATAAAATACCCCACATATTTTACTTTATCTGTCTAAGATGCCAGATGCGAGTTTTGATGAATTTTTTGAATGAGTAGATACGTGAACTCAAGTTAGACATTGGGTATGTCTGAACTATCATCTGTACGGTATTGAAAGGTGTAGACATACGCTCCATGGGAAAGGAATTAATACCGTAATACGTATTTCATACTACGTATGCATGAGACGACCAATAAGAGTGGCAAAAGTTTGATCTCAACTTTTTATGTCGTGTGAGACTCTTGAGGAAAAGAGTTCCTCAATTTTTTAGTCCCCTCATGACTCTTGCTTATTCTCAAGATTTCTATTTAGTGTTTGCTATCTTAGGATGTTGCCAATGGTCATGAGTTTGATTCAATCTAATGGGGCATTTCTAGAAAAGCAAGCTGAACTGAAATTGAGAGTTTGAAGGAAAGAGGAAGATCGATTTTGGAGAATCACATTATAGTTTTGTATTCACCGGTTAACCAATTATGACTGTCTTTGGGATAATCATAATTGTGAATACAATATATATATCATTGTTTAAAAGAGATCAAGAGAGATATAAATGTGATCGATCGATCTACGGTACTGCATACTAAATCTACTCAGGATGTGATGCCCATTATGAGCTGCTATATATTCCTAACAGATGTATAGCAACGAGCTCTCAAAGTATGCTGGTCGCACGGATTATTCACTGGTATGAATGTTGAAGAGAGAAAAAGAGGATTCTGTTCGGCCCATCATGTTAAGTGAGAGTCTATGATGGATTTTCTCTAATGGGGCTGAGTAGGGCCTGTCCGCCCATGTTGGTTTTGTACCACCATGTGCGAGTGGGAGATGATGGATTTATTGATGGGCCTGAGTTGGCCCGTCCGCCCAAGTTGGGCCCAAAAAGCCCGGCCCACGGGAATAGGGCCCGTGGATGGGGGAAGGTATAAAAGGGAGGAGAGAGAGAGAGGACGCAACCGTTGGAATTAAGAACGTACGTACGTCTCTTTCTTTTTCCAACGTTCTCTCTCTCCCTAAGAAAGGACAGTACGCTTAAGGTGACGCCGGTTTCCTTCTTCAAGCCAAATCGACATCATCGGATCAGAATTTCTTCTTCTTCTTCAGCGTTGGTGTCTAATCTGTGGCTAACAAGGTACGTTCGAATCCGTGGTGTGCTTTACGATCGGTGATACGTGATTTTCCCAGGCTACGCTTCCGCATTGATTTAGGGGTTCGCCGATTTAGTGTCGAATCCGGGTTTTCGGGGATCCGTTATTCCCAACAACACACCTTATCACTCCAAGGGTTAACCTACCCTAATACCAAAAACGGGGGCTGTGACATCTCGGAACATTACCCAACACGAAAATCCTATATAATTAATCTCTTTTAGTATGAGGAAGTGAAATCAAATATTCATGAATATTATTTGAATGATTAAAGCCTCACAATTATAACGAACATACTTCTACTTCTTTTATTTATACCATATATGAGTTCACCACTTCATTACATTTCGAGCAAAAGACAGAAGTCTGGTTAGAGGTAGGGAGATCTATCTCCAGACTATACTATATGTTCAAGAGTCTATCTATGCAAATGACCAGACTAAGTCATGGGTTGATAGCTTCTTTGTTTGCTGCGTCTCCAATTTCTAGATTGAAGCTACTCAATAGACCTACTAACTCTCTTTCAAAATTTCGGTACCAAGTAACGAACCGCAAGGAGCCCACTTCATGAAACCTCCTACATCAACCTATATTGTAGAACTACATCTGGTATATATTATTCTAGACTCTAGTTCTAGCACACTTTCAATAAAAAGTTTCATTCAACACAGGGACTCCATAGCACAAAGGTTGAGGGGTGTCCATCCTTCACGTCTGAAAAATAAAAGGGATGAGCTGAAACCTAGCAAATGAAATCTCTAGTTTTAAGTTAGAAAAATTATCTTACCACTTCATTTGGTATACATAAAATGAATGCATAACCATCAGATAAATATAATACGAACATAAATAGACTTTACCTTTCATTTTCATCTACAATAGAAATTGTCAACCAACAAAACGTTCATCCAGACTCATGCATGTGTACATCATGTTTCACACAATGATTTGATTCTACACATGACAATGCTTTTTATTCATTAATACTGCATCCTCCCAAACACTCTCGAGGCATCCCGACACATGGGCATCTCAACTCCGAGGCATCTTGTAAACTTCCACCATAGGGCATCCTCATCATAGGGGCATCTTGACTCCCAAGGCATCCCGAAACACTTTTCAGGGCATCCTAACCACTAGGGCATCCTGCAAACGTCCACCACAGGGCATTGTCACTCCCCACTTTACTAGTGACAAAATCACATTAATCTCATTCAAGCCATGATATATGCATACTCACAAGCATAGTACACATATCTCAACTCAATGTAATGCATTAGTGATGTGGACATCGAGTCATATCGAGGAGGAGGTGCTAGGGACCCATTGTCTATTTCTACTGGTTCAATTACTCGAGCGCGGGCCAAACAATTCAGGCAAGCTATTGGCGTCATGGTTCGTGATCTTTGGTGTGAAGATGACCTTGGATCAAATCTTGAAGAATCTTGGAAATCTTGGTGTATTTTAATTATCTTGTTACCAAATAATTGACCAAGTCAATTTATATATATTCTTGTTTAAGAATATTCTAAAATAGGAATATTTTAGAATATAACGCATTAGATTTTTAGGGTTGGTTTTTAGGGTTTGTGTGGCAGCCTATATAAAGGATTTGCCAAATTTCTTTGGGGACAGAGATATTTTATTTTTTAAGGACAAGAATTGAGAGATTTTCTTCTATTGCTCTTTTGAGGACTTGACCTTATCAAGATTCTCTTTGGCGGTCGATTTGACTTATCGAGCGAGATAGCGAATTCTTTCCCTCGTGGCATCTATAACGTTGGTTGGTTGACACGCGTTCGTCAACAGGTCACGTTCATACCGAGGTTGCCAATCACAGGTTTGATTGGAGGTCGAGGTTTGCAATTCGCACCATCTGGGTCTTCGTAGAACGATCCTTTCCGCAATGATTCACATCAATTTGGTATCAGAGCCAAATTCTACAAGGTCTATTTATCTTTAATTTTCTGTTGATATTCAGCAATTTAAGATTTATTGAGTTAGGGTTTCGGTTCTAGATAATTTAGGGATTCGATTGCTTTTGTGCTTCCATACGTAGTTGTTTGCTGTTAGTTTTAAATTTTCTTTTCTAGCATCTTAAATTGTATCTGAGTTCGTCAAAAAAAAAAAAAAAAAAAGTAAAAAAGAAGAAGAGAAAGAAAACGCACAAAAAAAATGTGTGCAAGAGAGAAAAAAAAAAAGATCGGGCAAAAAAAAAAAAAAATTAGCTGGGCAAAAAAAAAAAAAATTAGCTGAACAAAAAAAAAAATCAAGAAGGCAACTCATTTGTTAGTAGACCAAATTGAAACAAAATCAGTAGTGATTTGCGTTTCAATTAGAATTTCGAAAGTTGTACTTGTTGGTTTGAAATTGTTACTTGCTGAAACAAAATCAATAGTGATCTAATCTTGTTTGATTAGTTCGATTGATTGTCGTGAGAGGGTTAAGAGACAGGTTTTGAGTTCGATAAAGAGCTTGTGAAAAGAGAATACGAGAGGAAAAAGGCAAGAGTGTGTAAGCTTAATTGAGGGTGAAAAAAGCCTACACTTGAGTTAAACACGAGGGGAGTGACAAACACCTTGAGAGAAACACGTGAGGGAGTGATTGGTGAGGATTTTTGTGACTAACATTTACTTGCAGGTCTAAAATATGTTGCACGAAGAAAGTGTGAATCAAAAGGAGGTTGGCTCCATACGAAGGGATGAAGCGCTCGTGGAAAGCATCCAGCAATTGAAGGCTGTAGTGGAGGAGCTTAGTGGCCGAATGATGGGGAATGACATGAGGGTTGATGGTGACTGAGAGCTACCTCGGGGAAGGCCGCAACATCAGCGAGACACCTCTCGAACACGACATAGAAGGCAGAGGCATTATGATGATGATGAGGCCGACATGGAGGATGATCGAGATGCTCGATTTGGAAGGTGGAATGGAGGCCGAGGGTTTAGACACCGTGAAGATAATGAACTTGGCAATATCAAGATGAAGATTCCTTCTTTCCAAGGGAAGAATGATCCCGATGCGTATCTAGAATGGGAGAAACGCATGGAGATGGTATTTGATTGCTAACGATACTCCGAGCTCAAAAAGGTAAAAATTGCAGCTGTTGAATTTACTTATTATGCTATAATTTGGTGGGATCAACTTGTGACTAGTAGGAGGCGCAATGGTGAAAGACCGATAGAGACGTGGGATGAGATGAAAGCGGTGATGAGAAGGCGTTTTGTACCTAGCCATTACCACCGAGATTTGTTTCAAAAGTTACAAAATCTCACACAAGGCAATAAGAGCGTGGAAGAGTATCACAAGGAGATGGAGATTGCCATGATCCGTGCTAATGTGGTGGAGGATCGTGAGGCTACAATGTCAAGATTTTTGAGTGGTTTGAGTCGAGACATAGCAAGGGTGGTGGAGCTACAACACTATGTTGAATTGGAGGAATTGGTGGACAAAGCTATCAAAGTTGAGCGGCAATTGAAGTTGGATCGAAATCACAAAAGTGGAGGAGGTTCAAATCAGAATTGGAGATCCAACTGGAAAAGAGATGAGAAGCCAAATTGGAGAGGAAACAACACCAAAACGGAAACCTCAAAGGAGAAGGAGAGGGACGGTAAAGTTGGAACGAATCCGGCTTCAGGTAAAACCGAAAACCCTAACACTAGAACTCGTGAGATTAAATGTTTTAAGTGTTTGGGCAGGGGTCATATGGTGAATCAATGCCCTAATAGGAGGGTGATGATCATGACTGGACATGGTGTTATTGAGTCCGAAAGTGAAAGGGAAGAAGAGGATGATGAGATGCCACCATTGGAGGATTGTAGTGATGGAGAAGTGGCTATAAAAGGAGACTTATTGGTGGTTAGGCGTTCTCTGAGTGTGCAAATAAAGGAGGAGGAGCATCACCAACAAAGAGATAACTTGTTTCATACAAGATGCGTGGTGAATGGTAAGATCTGTAGTATGATAATTGATGGAAGTAGTTGTGCAAATGTGGCAAGTTGCATTATGGTGGATAAGTTGGGTTTGAAGATGACAAAGCACCCTAGGCCTTATAGACTTCAATGGTTGAATGATAGTGGAGAGGTGAAAGTGTCGAAGCAAGTCCGAATCCCATTTGAGATAGGGAGATATAAGGACGAGGTAGAGTGTGATGTTGTACCTATGCAAGCAGGTCATATCTTGCTTGGAAGACCATGTCAATATGATCGAAAGGTACATCATGATGGATATACTAATTGTTATTCATTGGTGAAGAATCAAAAGACTTAAACCTTGGTACCAATGACACCTATGAGGTGTATCAAGATCAGTTAAAGTTACAACGAGAAGCCGAGAGAGAGAGAAAATGTGAGAAATCCGAGGGCTTGCGTGGTGTGTCTGAGACGCAAGGAAAAGGAGAGGCCGAGAGAAGAATTGTGGTAAAAACCGAGGGAAAAGAAGAGAGGAAAGAAAAGAGGCAAAATAATTTTTATGCAAAATCAAGTGAAGTGAGGAGAGCTTTAGTTCTAGATCGACCAATGCTTGTACTTGTGTACAAGGAGGTGTTGTTTTCTACTAACGATCTTGACCCAAGTTTGCCTAGTCCTATTGTGTCTTTATTGCAGGAATTTGAAGATGTCTTTCCTGATGAACTTCCTCAAGGGATACCACCGATTCGAGGCATAGAACATCAAATTGACTTGATTCTTGGTGCGACATTACCTAATCGACCCGCATATCGAAGTAATCTTGAGGAGACAAAGGAACTTCAACGGCAAGTTAGCGAACTTTTGGAACGGGGGTATGTGAGAGAGAGTCTTAGCCCGTGCGCCGTCCCTGTTTTGTTGGTGCCAAAGAAGGATGGAACTTGGCGAATGTGTGTCGATTGCTGAGCAATCAATAATATTATGGTAAAGTATCGACATCCTATTCCTAGGTTAGATGACATGTTGGATGAGTTGCATGGTTCTTGCATTTTCACTAAGATCGATTTGAAAAGTGGCTATCATCAAATTAGGATGAAAGAAGGTGATGAATAGAAAACTGCATTTAAGACCAAGTATGGATTATATGAGTGGTTAGTAATGCCATTTGGATTAACTAATGCACCAAGCACGTTTATGCGACTTATGAATCATGTTTTGCGTGCTTTTATTGGTCGATTTGTGGTTGTCTATTTTGATGACATCTTGATTTATAGCCGAAGTCCTGATGACCATATTGAGCATGTGCGAGCTGTCTTGCAGGTTTTAAGGGCCGAGCAATTATACGCTAATCTAAAGAAGTGCTCTTTTGTTACCAACAAATTAGTATTTCTTGGATTTGTTGTTAGTGCTGATGGTATACAAAGTTGATGAAGAAAAGGTCAAAGCAATCCGTGAATGGCCAACGCCTAAGACCATAGGAGAGGTGCGTAGCTTTCATGGATTGGCGAGTTTTTATCGACGATTTGTGAGAAATTTTAGCACTATTGCCGCACCATTAACTGAGGTAATCAAGAAGCACTATGGATTTCATGTGGGGAGAAGAGCAAGAGAAAGCATTTAATCTACTAAAAGATAAGTTAACTAATGCTCCTTTATTATCTTTGCCGAATTTCAGTGCTACTTTTGAGATAGAGTGCGATACTTCTGGTACAGGAATTGGAGCGGTGTTGATGCAAGGAGGGCTTCCCATAGCTTATTTCAGCGAAAAATTGAGTGGCGCAATATTGAATTATCCTACCTATGATAAGGAGATGTAAATGTATGCTTTAGTGCGAGCTTTAGAGACTTGGCAACATTATTTATGGCCAAAGGAGTTTGTGATCCACACCGACCATGAGACCTTTAAGTACTTGAAAGGACAGCAAAAGTTGAATAAAAGACATGCCAAATGGATGGAGTTCATTGGGACTTTTCCATATGTGATCAAGTACAAGAAAGGTAAGGAAAATGTGGTAGCCAATGCACTTTCTCGAAAGTATGCGATTCTAACTATTTTAGAAGCAAAGTGTCCAGGTTTTGAGCATATCAAGGGCTTATATATTGATGATGATGACTTTGGGAGAGTCTATGAAGCATGTGAACACGCTGCATTTGATAAATTTTATAGGCATGAAGGTTATCTTTTTCGTGAAAACAAATTATGTTTGCCTAAGTGTTTTTTGCGTGAATTGTTGGTGCGAGAAGCACATAGTGGTGGTTTAATGGGGCATTTTGGCATTAATAAGACTTATGAAGTGCTGTATGAACATTTTTATTGGCCACATATGAAGAGAGATGTCACACGTGTTTGTGAGAGATGCATTACTTGTAAGCAATCGAAGTCTACAACTAAACCGCATGGCTTGTATACACCATTACCTATTCCGACGCATCCTTGGATTGATATTTCTATGGATTTTGTGTTAGGATTGCCTAGGTCTAAGTATGGTACAGACACTATTTATGTGGTTGTTGATCGGTTTTCAAAGATGGCTCATTTTATACCTTGTCATAAAACTGATGATGCATCTCATATTGCCAATTTATTCTTTAAGGAGGTTGTACGTTTGCATGGCATGCCTAGATCGATTGTTTCAGATCGAGATTCTAAATTTCTTAGCTAATTTTGGAAAACATAGTGGAAAAAACTAGGAACACGGTTGTTATTTTCTATTACTTGTCATCCACAGACCGATGGTCAAACCGACGTAGTTAATAGAACTTTAGGGGTATTGTTGCGTGCTATTATTAAAAAGAATATAAAATCTTGGAAAGATTGTCTGCCACATGTTGAATTTGCATATAATAGGAGCATGCATTATGCTACTAAATTTACACCATTTGAGGTTGTCTATGGTTTTAATCCATTAACTCCGTTAGATTTAACCCTTTACTTGTTGATAAGCGTGTGGATTTAGATGGAGCAAAGAAAGCTGAATTTGTCAAGGCATTGTGTGGCATCCCAAAATTCAATGACAAGCCATAAGGTGTGTTAAAGTCTCTAATTAGGTGATAAAATTTCCCATGGCTTATGCTTTAGCCATTAGTCTTTTTAATTAGATGATTTGTGCATATGATTGTGAGAATTTAAATTTGATAGATTAATAACCTATGCTTGGCCATGTACTTTATAAATTAAATTTCAATAAACAAGATGTCCCAAGACTTTAGCCAAGATGAAAATTGAAAATTGAAAATATTTATAGAAAGGAATTCAAAAAAAAAAAAAAAAGAGGAAAAGGTCAATTTTTAGGATGGGCCTTAGGCCCATTGGCCTAAGCTTTTAATGGGCCAAGTTGGCCGGCCCAATGGAGACCCAAGAGGAAGTGGTCGACCGGCCTAAGCCCAAGCCCAAGCCCAAATTCAAAAGTCCATAAGACAAGTGGCGCAAGACTCTCATGTATTGGCTTAGGGAAGAAAGCCATGCATTGGCCATGGTTAAGGCAAGTAATGATTATCAATGATGAGAGTTTGGGGGTATAAGAAGGGAAGAGAGAGAGAGAGTGGCCGGTTTTACCTCATTCGGTTGAGAGAGAGAGTGAGAGAGAGAGAGAGAGGTTTCAAGAGAGAGAGGAGCGGCCGAGAGAGAGAGGAGGAGAAAACCGCCGTCTATCCGCCGTGTGCTGCTGTGTTCGCCGCCCTACGCCGTCGACTGACCGGTCTAGAGGCAAGTGGGAGTCCTCTAGCTTCTCTTGCATGCTTGTATGTTGTTTGCATGTTAAATTTTTGAGTGTTTAAGTGAGAAAAACCGAGCTATGGTTGGCTTATTCTTGAATCGCATGACTGTTCTTGCTCAGACCGTGTGAGTCAGAAAGTTGTTTGAGCTTGCATGTGTGTTTAGAGTCCGATTTTTGCTTCGATTTCTTCATGAAAGTTGTAGCTAAAATCTTTTACTGAATTTGTTCAGTTAGAACAAAGGGGGTTGACAGTAGATCAGTATGAGGCTAGATTTTCTGAATTGTCTAGATATGCTCGTAGACTGATTGAGGATCAGGAGGAGAAGGCTAAGAGATTCTTGAAAGGGTTGAGGACTGACATTAGGAAGCAACTGGTGCCATTGAATATAAGAGATTATAATGAGATTTATGAAAGGGCGCAGTTAGTGGAGCAGGAGTTGTTGAGGGAACGGTCGGAGTTTAAGAAACCGTTGAATTTTAATGATGTGAGAAAGGGGAAGAGACCTTATTCTGGTCAAGGTCAGACCTGGAATGTGAAGAAGAAAAGTAACTTTGGGAATTTTGGACGAGCAAGAAATGGTCTGAATATAGGGAAAGCACCCTATTAGCCTGGTATTTGTCAGAAGTGTAATGGATGCCATGGCCCAGGACCTTGTACTGGACAATTGAAATGATTTGGCTGTGGACAAGTGGGTCATCTTAGGAGAAATTGCCTGCAAGAGAGGTTGCAAGTGAGTGTTGACTCGGTGCGACAGGGATATCAGAGTGCTGTTAGGTCAAACCCACAAGGAAATCCTCAGAGGCCACCTGCACAAGGAAGGGTGTATGCGATCACCTAGGAGGAAGCGAAAGCTTTCAAAAATGTTATCTCAGGTACAATTCTTATTAATGGTGAAAAGGCATATGCATTGTTTGATACGGGTGCAACGCATTCGTATGTGTCTGAAAGATATAGACGTTTGAATAAAATGGAAGTTATGCCTCTTGAGACGCCTCTTTGTGTTTCCACGCCTTTAAAGGATATGGTATTGTCTACGCTGGTGTGTGGAAATTGTAAGATATCAATGGGAGGAAAGGACATGGAAATAGATTTGGTTGTAATGGCTATGTATGATTTTGACGTTATTATAGGAATGGACTAGCTTCGTAAGTATCGGGCTAGAATGGATTGTTATAGAAGAGTGGTTTAATTCGTTTTGCCTGATCAGTCTAGTTGTGAATTTTTAGGAGGTTAGACCCATTTTCCTGTAGCACTTATTTCGGCAGTAGAAGCCTGTAAGTTACTTGACAAAGGATGTCAAGGGTACCTAGCCATAGTTAGAGATTATGCAAGGGAGGAGCCTAAACTTGAGGAAGTTCGCGTAGTTAACGAATTTCAAGATGTATTCCCTGAGGAATTGCTTGGATTGCCGCCAGAACGGGAGATTGAATTTGAAATTGAATTAATGCCTGGAACAGGACCAATATCAAAAGCCCCATATAGGATGGCCTTAGTCGAATTGAAGGAATTGAAAGTGCAACTGCAGGAGTTGCTTGACAAAGGATTCATTAGACCAAGTGCTTCACCTTGGGGTGCACCGGTCTTGTTTGTGAAAAAGAAGGATGGATCGATGCACTTGTGTATTGACTATAGGCAGTTGAACCGAGTGACCATTAAGAATAAGTATCCTTTGCCTAGAATTGATGACTTGTTTGACCAACTCTAGGGAAGTTCTGTCTTCTCTAAGATTGACTTGAGGTCGGGATACCATCAGTTAAGAATTAAGAAGGAGGACATTCCTAAGACTGCGTTCATGACTCGTTATGGACACTATGAGTTTCTTGTTATGCCATTTGGATTGACTAACGCGCTGGCTGCATTTATGGATTTGATGAATAAAATATTTCAGCCTTATTTAGACCAGTTTGTGATTGTCTTTATTGATGATATTCTGGTATATTCGAAAGGGCCTAAAGAGCATGAGCAACATTTGAGAATAGTTTTGCAGACCCTGAGAGAGCATAAGTTGTATGCTAAGTTTAGTAAGTGTGAGTTCTGGTTGGACCGGATAATATTTCTAGGACATGTGGTGTCGGGAAAAAGGAATTGCAAAGACCCGGCAAAAGTTGAAATGGTAGTAAATTGGTGAGACCAACGACACCCACTGAAATACGAAGTTTCTTAGGACTGGCTGGTTATTATAGAAGGTTCATTGAAGGATTTTCACGATTGGCAGGACCTTTAACTAAATTGACCCGAAAGAATGTGAAAGTTGAGTGGAATGGGAAATGTGAAAGGAGTTTCCAGGAGCTCAAAAGGAAATTGACTTCAGCTCCAATTCTGACTATACCTCTTGACTCGATGGTTTCACAAAGGTGTATAGTGATGCATCTCACAAAGGACTAGGATGTGTGTTGATGCAGCATGGCAAGGTTGTCGCCTATGCATCTAGACAATTGAAACCCCATGAGCTAAATTACCCGACGCATGATTTAGAACTAGCAGCTATAGTGTTTGCCTTGAAGATATGGAGACACTATTTGTATGGGGAGAAGTTTGAGATTTATACGGATCATAAAAGTTTGAAGTATCTGTTCTCACAAAAGGAGTTGAACATGGGACAAAGGAGATGGATGGAGTTATTGAAGGATTATGACTGTGAGATAAGATATCATCCAGGGAAAGCGAATAGAGTAGCGGATGCTCTTAGTCATAAGTCGGCTATGGAAATGGCTAGTTTGAGAATGGCAGAATGGGAGTTGTTAGAATCTGTAGCAAACTCCGAATTTAAATTGGAAATGGATTGTCTTACTGGCATGCTTAGTGCATTAAGGATTGAGTCGGAGATTATCCAGAAAATTAAAATCCTGCAAGAATCTGACCCAGAGATTTTGAAAGTGAAAGATGCTGTATCTTTAGGGAAAAGATCAGAATTTCAAATCTCTAATGATGGAATATTAAGATGTCAAGGACGACTTTGTGTTCCCGACATTGAAGAATTGAGGAAGGAAATTCTGTCTGAGGCACATAAAAGTAATTATAGTATTCACCCAAGTAGTACAAAGATGTACAGAAATTTACGTTAGCAATTTTGGTGGAACGGTATGAAGGCAGATACGGCTAAGCACGTTTCTCAATGTTTGACGTGCCAGCAAGTAAAAGCGGAACATCGTAGACCCGCAGGACTCTTGAGACCATTAGACATTCCAGAATGGAAATGGGAACATATAACGATGGACTTTGTGCAAGGATTGCCAAGGACGTCGAGCAGTCATGACTCAATTTGGGTTATAGTGGATCGTTTGACTAAATTGGCTCATTTCTTAGCGATTCGCATGGACTACCCAATGGATAAGTATGCGGACATGTATGTAAGTCAAGTGGTACGCTTACATGGTGTTCCAGTGACCATTACTTCAGATCGGGATTCGAGGTTTACATCAAATTTTTGGAGAAGTCTTCAAATTGCATTAGGAACTAAGCTTCAATTTAGTACTGCTTTTCATCCCCAGACCGATGGACAAATAGAAAGGGTAATCCAAATAGTGGAAGATATGTTAAGGGCTTGTGTAATAGACTTCAAAGGAAATTGGGATGAAAAATTGCATTTGGTAGAGTTTGCCTATAACAATAGCTTTCAGAAGAGTATAGGCATGGCTCCCTATGAAGCATTATATGGAAGGAGATGTAGGACTCCTGTCTGTTGGAGTGAAGTAGGTGAAAGGAAATTGACAGACCTGAACTCGGTACAAGTTACCACCGAAGCCGTTGATATTATCGAGAAAGACTTAGAACAGCTCGAGTAGACGAAAGACTACGCGAGATAGGCGTAGAAGGCCTTTGGAATTTAGTGTAGGAGACCATGTATTCCTTAAGGTATCTCCAATGAAAGGAATATCTCGATTCGGGATGAAGGGTAAGTTAAGCCCTAGATTTGTTGGACCTTTTGAAATACTTGAGAGGATAGGAGATGTGGTTTATCGTTTAGCATTACCTCCTAAGTTAGAAAATCTGCACGATGTGTTTCATGTATCGATGTTGAGGAAGTACCAGCCAGATTCTGGTCACATACTCGATCATGAAGCCATCAAAGTGGATGAGAAAGTTAGGTACATTGAAGAGCCTGTGCAGATATTGGATCGAAAGGAGCAAATTCTTAGGACCAAGAAGATCCCATTGGTTAAGGTATTATGGCGACATCATGATATGGAGGAAGCCACACGGGAAAGTGAGGATCAAATGAAGGAAAAGTACCCCTATTTGTTTCAAGAAGGCGCGAGTGGTGTTTGAATTTCGAGGACGAAATTCTCTAAGGAGAGGAGAGTTGTGGCATCCCAAAATTCAATGACAAGCCATAAGGTGTGTTAAAGTCTCTAATTAGGTGATAAAATTTCCCATGGCTTATGCTTTAGCCATTAGTCTTTTTAATTAGATGATTTGTGCATATGATTGTGAGAATTTAAATTTGATAGATTAATAACCTATGCTTGGCCATGTACTTTATAAATTAAATTTCAATAAACAAGATGTCCCAAGACTTTGGCCAAGATGAAAATTGAAAATTGAAAATATTTATAGAAAGGAATTCAAAAAAAAAAAAAAAAAAAAGAGGAAAAGGTCAATTTTTAGGATGGGCCTTAGGCCCATTGGCCTAAGCTTTTAATGGGCCAAGTTGGCCAGCCCAATGGAGGCCCAAGAGGAAGTGGTCGACCAGCCCAAGCCCAAGCCCAAGCTCAAATTCAAAAGTCCATAGGACAAGTGGCACAAGACTCTCATGTATTAGCTTAGGGAAGAAGGCCATGCATTGGCCATGGTTAAGGCAAGTAATGATTATCAATGATGAGAGTTTGGGGGTATAAGAAGGGAAGAGAGAGAGAGAGTGGCCGGTTTTACCTCATTCGGCCGAGAGAGAGAGTGAGAGAGAGAGAGAGGTTTCGAGAGAGAGAGGAGCGGCCGAGAGAGAGAGGAGGAGAAAACCGCCGTCCGTCCGCCATGTGCCGCCGTGTTCGCCGCCCTACGCCGTCGACCGACCGGTCTAGAGGCAAGTGGGAGTCCTCTAGCTTCTCTTGCATGCTTGTATGTTTTTTGCATGTTAAATTTTTGAGTGTTTAAGTGAGAAAAACCGAGGTATGGTTGGCTTATTCTTGAATCGCATGACTGTTCTTGCTCGGACCGTGTGAGTCAGAAAGTTGTTTGTGCTTGCATGTGTGTTTAGAGTCCGATTTTTGCTTTTCTTTCTTCATGAAAGTTGTAGCTAACATATTGTACTACAACATACAAGAATATCGTGGAAAATTATGGAGATTTGAGGGGTTAAAGTCTCATCCTACGGAGACCTCAGATCTGGAGAGTTTTTACTGACCTCTTGCTGGATTCGTGATTGCATGTTGGTTTGTGATGAGAATCTCACTTCTATTTCTTCATGAAAGTTGTAGGGGACATCTTAAAATACAACATAATCAAATTTGAAGTTAAATGAACAAGTATAGCCTAGTAAATCAAATAGATCTTGAAGACGATGATTCTGGTGATGTATTCCGAGACACCCGAGACTTCAAGGACCTAAATGATGACTATATTCTGGTTATTTGACCTAGATATTTTCATGAAACTTGTAAAGGACATCTTGGTGTATAATATATCCAAATTTCAGCGAAAAATAAAGAGAATAGGTAGGTGAAATCTCAATATTTCGGAGATGTTTACACTGGACGATGCGGTAATGGATCCAGAAGCTTCGTGGGACTGTATACAATAATCTAAAAAGAATTTGTACGAAAATGTCTTGGCTATAATCCAGTAAAATTTCATAATTTTTGGAGGCTATATGGATATTTTAATTGAATTTCTTCGGAAACCGTGCATTCTGGTTTCATCCGAGAATCATAGGATGTTTTGTGAAAATTGTGAGATTTTGTAAAAATTCAATTTGGCCATGAATTTTGCATGTAATTATCATCCTATTGGTTTGTTTAATAATTTCTTGAATTTTTATAATCTTGGGAATTTATAGATATTAAATGATAAAATAAATAATAATAATAAAATAAATAAAATAAAATAAAATAAAATAGATTATTTTATTGGCCATAGATTCCATTTAATTAATTTATGTTGCATGTGTGACAAAGTCTTGGTATATGTATGACATTGAATCGAGATGCATGTGTGATAAAGTCTTGGTGTATGTATGACATTGAATCGAGATGCATGTGTGAATTCCATGCCAAGTATGACTTGTTTGATGTCACGTCATATGCCATGTTAATTAAAGACCGAAAATGGTAAATGTGGATAATGATAAGTGAGGAGGTGGTTGTGGTGGAGGATAATGCCCGGAATGTATAGAGATGCATTGCCGGATGGCCTTGGGAGATTCAGGATGCCCGGAATGTGGGGATGCCGGAAGCCCTATCGGAGGGTTCTGCCCGAAGGGAATACCTCGTGATGCCAAGATTTGGGGTGCGGGATGCCCGGCCAGGGAGTGTAAATGCCGGAAGCCCTGTCGGAGGTTTCTACCAGAAGGGAATGCCTGGTGATGCCAGTTGGGATGCGAGATGCCCGGAATGTGGGGGGCCGGATGCCCGGTGGCCTAGGATGGCTGGATGCCGGAAGCCTCGGAGGTCTTTGCCCGAGAGGATGATGAAATTGATGATTTGAGAAATTGGTGATGTGGTGATCAAATTGAAGGATAAAAATGAAAATTAACCCATGGCATGATATGCATGGTAATGATGATGATATGTGATGTGATATGATGATGATCACCCATGGCATGATACATATGATGATGATAATGATGATGACATATGATATGGCATGATGTCATGTGTGATGTGATGATGTTATGATGAGGATGACATGTATGATATAATGATGCCATGATAATGATAATGATGACATATAATGATATGATATGCATGACGATGATGATGATGCATGATAGTATTGCGCATGGCTTCAAGGTAAGTAACGCTTGCAATGCATGTATGATTTGCATGATGCATTGAGTTGTTATTGGATTCCTTATCTGCTGAGTGGTTGTACTCACCCCTTTGGGGACCAACATTTCAGATTAGCAGTATGCCGCTTCCTGCCGTCGCGCGGGGTGCATTTTACGGGTTACCGTCCGACGTCGAGGTAGAGTGTGAGGAGTTCAGCTGTCCTTCTGTACCTGGACTCACCTACATACGTGTGCGCTGTTTTGTCACATACGACATAGGCCTGGCTGGGGGCCCAGTTGATCCGGAGTTTGTCTCTGTCCACGTTCGCCGCGATGGGGTGACGAGAGGGATGCTGCCACCGCCTGACGCATCGGACTGGGTGTGAGGCCCGAGCGTGACGAGTAGGGGCTGTGTTTCTTTTTGGGATAGTTAGCCGACACCTATGATGAGGGTTGTACACATGTGATCTAGAGGGTCGAGGGTTCTTTTTTGAGGTTTTAGGCTAGACATGGCAGAGTCCTAGCTTTTCCTTGTTATGTATCGACCAAAAAGGGAGTCCTATCTTGAAAGTATATGTAAATAAGGTGTCGTGGTTTGTTTATAAAAATCATGGTGATTAGTGGTGTGTATTGGTATCATGGATTGGTAGGGGGATAGATGATGATGCTTTATTTTGCTTCCGCTAATGAGTCGCGTTGGGACCGCTTTTAAAAAGAAAAAAAATGCCTGTGAATAACGACGCTTTTTCTAAGTATAAGAAAGAAAGGGTAATAAGGAGTAACATCGGTGCTTGTGGCGACCGCCGAAGGGTTCGGGGTGCTACACGTTGCATGAGAAGACGCGCACAAATATTGAGCGCAAGACTGAGCAATATGCAACGCAAGCTAACAAAGGGCACAAGGAAGTGGTGTTTGAACCTGGCGATTGGGTTTGGGTTCATATGCGCAAAGAGAGATTTCCTGAGCAGCGACATTCTAAGTTATTACCGCGAGGAAATGGACCATTCATGGTTTTGGAAATAGTTAACAATAATGCTTACAAGCTTGATCTTCAATGTAAGTATGACATTGGCGCCACATTTAATGTTTCTGACTTGACTCTTTTTGATGCTAGTGATGATTTGAGGACAAATCCTTTGCACGGGGGAGGGAATGATGTGGACATCGAGTCATATCGAGGAGGAGGTGCTAGGGACCCATTGTCTATTCCTACTGGTTCGATTACTCGAGCGCGGGCCAAACAATTCATGCAAGCTGTTGGCGTCATGGTTAGTGATCTTTGGCGTGAAGATGACCTTGGATCAAATCTTGAAGAATCTTGGAAATCTTGGTGTAATTTAATTATCTTGTTACCAAATAATTGACCAAGTCAATTTATATATATTCTTGTTTAAGAATATTCTAAAATAGGAATATTTTAGAATATAACGCATTAGATTTTTAGGGTTGGTTTTTAGGGTTTGTGTGGCAGCCTATATAAAGGATTTGCCAAATTTCTTTGGGGACAGAGATATTTTATTTTTTAAGGACAAGAATTGAGAGATTTTCTTCTACTCGCTCTTTTGAGGACTTGACCTTATCAAGATTCTCTTTGGCGGTCGATTTGACTTATCGAGCGAGATAGCGAATTCTTTCGCTCGTGGCATCTATAACGTTGGTTGGTTGACACGCGTTCGTCAACAGATCACGTTCATACCGAGGTTGCCAATCACAGGTTTGATTGGAGGTCGAGGTTTGCAATTCGCACGATCTGGGTCTTCGTAGAACGATCCTTTCCGCAACGATTCACATCAATTAGTCAAATAACTGCATATGAAATAACATACAGACATATTCTAGTTATTAAACTCTAGACATTCAAATGAGTACATTTTGAGTTTGGACATTGAGCAAGTTCTTGACATCAAAATCTAGTAAATCAAATGGGTATGTTTTGAATCTGAATGGACAAGTACATTCTGGAGGTAAAGTCTAACAATTAAAAGGGTAAATTTTAGCTTGATAAAAGCTCATAGAACAAAAGAACAGATCCAACAATGAACAGACTTACAAATGGACAGAATTTAGCAATTGACAAAATCAATAGATGAGCAGATTCAATGAAAATTAGATTCATATTTAGTAAAATCTGCTTGAACCAACAAATAGACCATTCAATGAACTAATTCTCAAGTTAGCAGATTCAGTAAGTGAATAGATTCACCAATGAACAGATTTGAGCATATTCACAAATAGACATATTCTGTTTTAGGCAATTCCAATAAAAACAAGTGAAGCAAACATATTCTAACTGGTAGAATTCAAGTAGAATGAAGCAAAACAAATATGCAATGGGTCATTGAGATGACTACGACAAAACGACCAAATTCTAACAACTCAGAATGAAACAGAAAGAAGTATAATGAACATGCAATGGATTATCAAGACAAAAATGGTAGAATGACTAGATTCTAACTACTCAGAATAAGGCAAAAAGAGCAAAATGAACATGTAATAAGTCATCAAGACAAAGATGGAAGAATAGCCAGATTCTCACTACTCAGAATGAGACAAAAAGAATTAGAACGAATATGTAATAAGTCATCAAGACAAAAATGACAGAATGACAAAATTCTAACTATCCAGAATGAGATAGAAAGAAGAAGAACAAATATGCAATGGGTTATTAAGACAAAGATGGCAGAACAGCCAGATTCTAACTACCTAGAATGAGGTAAAAAAAGGAAAAACAAATAGACAATGGATTATCAAGACAAATGCAACATAATGGCCAAATTCTAACTACCCAGAATGAGGCAATAAGAAGCAAAACGAATATGTAATAAGTCATCAAGACAAAAATGACATAATGGAAAAATTCTAACTATCTAGAATGAGATAGAAAGAAGCAGAACAAATATGCAATGGGTTATTAAGACAAAGATGGCAAAACGGCCAGATTCTAACTACCTAGAATGAAGTAAAAAAAAAAGGCAAAACAAATATACAATGGATTATCAAGACAAATGCAACATAATGGCCAGATTCTAACTACCCAAAATGAGGCAGAAAGAAGCAAAACAAATATGCAATAAGTCATCGAGATAAAGATGGTAGAATAACTAGATTCTAACTACCCATAATGAGGTAGAAAGAAGTAGAACGGACATGCAATGGGTTATCGAGACAAAGATGGCAGACCGGTTAGATTATAACTACCCAAAATGATGTAGAAAGAAGTAGAACGGACATGCAATGGGTTATCGAGACAAAGATGGCAGAACGGTTAGATTATAACTACCCAAAATGAGGTAGAAAGAGGCAAAATGAACATGCAATGGGTCGTCAAGACAAATATAGCAAAATGAGCACGTTCTGAATACCCATAATCACACAAAATGAACTAGAATGAATCAAAGCAAGGCAAAGCGAACTTCCAAAAAATTATCAAGCCACTTAACAACCACCATACCCACATCAAGGCTTCACCTCTCATCCAACCAACCACAAAATAAATAACTAAGTAGATTTAAGATAACTTAATACTAGAAATTTCACTTACCTCGAATGAACGCAAACCACAAACCACTAATTGTCTTCACCACCCTAGTCGCTCTTGAATATGAAGCTTTGCCCTCTAAATTCTTGGATTAAAAAGTAGAAACTAACACTTGCAGCTTCTATTTGAGTTTTTTAATGAACGAAAACGTAAGGTAAAATGAGTTTTGTTAAAATTAATTAAAATAATTTGATTTTCTCATTTCTAGGTGTAAAATTGTCTGTAAATTTTCAACTTAATGTGGCACAAATGCAAGGCAAGTCCTTGCACGTGGCCAAGGAAAATGCAAGGGAAAAATGAGTCATCTTGAATTAATCATTACTTAGTTTAAATGCAAAAGAAATTAACCACAAAATATTATGTTGTAAGAACACATGGCCATGAAACACATAATATGAGGACAAGTGGCACTTAAATTTTTAATTAATAAAACTTGCAAAAGAAATGTAGTTGGCAGAACAAAATCATCCTCTTCTAGCATAATTAACATAAGTTATTCACTATTATTATTAATTGACAAAACTTACACAATTAATAACAAATGTTAACTAGTAAGATGATAGTAATTTAATTAATACTGTTCTATTATTTGCACACACATAATCCGATTCACATGTCAAGCCCAAGACAATTTACATTTACAAAAATTACCGGCCGCATCCCACAAAATTTACAAATTCGATTAAAGTCTCCTTGTGCTTGTTCGAATACTAAGGTAAATAATACTTAGCTCAAAATCTAAGTATCATTATCATAACACGAATTTCCAAATATTACATAGTTATAAATACGGAAATTCCGAATGTCACATGGTTGCTTGTGGTGGTGGTTGGTGGTGGTGGGCTTGTGGTGGGGTTGGGGGCTCGTGCTATACCTAGTGCATCTTGCACTAGGTGGTGCTGGTGCAAGCTGTTGCAAGGCTTAGCTTACACCAGCACCTTCTATAGTAACACACCACCTGCACAGTAGTGGCTAGTGGTGGCTAAGGTATCTAGTGTGGCTGGTGGTGGTTGATGGATTGTGCAATTTTTAGGGGATACTTACAAAAAATTGGCACTTAACTGATCACATTCTAAAAACTTGGCACTCAAGTGTTCAGTCTTAATCACGAGTGATACTTAAGTGATCACTTTTACTAATAACTTGACACTTAACTGATCTTTTTTCATCATGACTAGCACTTCATTGATCACTAAATATAACTTATGGCTCAAGTAATCACTCGTGTATGTCATATGTATGTGCTACTTTGCAACAAACTAGAGAAGTTATTGGTTTATATTCAGTTCAATTTATGACAACTCCATTCATTCAATATTTGCTCCTGGTTTATATCAGTTCAAGTAAAAAGTCACCACAGCACACTGACCCAATACACATTCATCCTTACTAGTTTATATTCAAGAACAAGCAAAAATGTAGTACAAGAAGCATCTCATTCACTCATTCCATTTCCTTGACCTCCCCATAAGCACAAGAAGTAACATATGATAGTACAAACACGGCTTTCTTATGGACAGCACAAACTTCTTCTCAACTTCCAAAAAAAAAAAAAACCTACATTTGATCCAAAATAATTACATTTGTCCACTTATTTTCAACTTTGGCAGATGGAGAAACTTCTTTTTTATCTTCAAGTGCTTTACATTTCATCATAAAGTAGTATAGACAATAAAATAACACCATAATAAATGCTTAGTAATACTTTCGTTCAATTTTCATTCTTGAAACTTCATCCTTCAAATGGTTAGCTGAAGATGCTTGAGCTTTCATTGAGTCAATATCATCCAAGTCGTCCATGAGCATAAATGGAGATTGATGCCGTCCATCAAGTTGGTCCAATATCACCTCTATGGCTCGTGAGAGAATTTCGCATCGATCCATTTTAAGTATTTGCACTTCGGCCCTTCTCTATATTGGGTGTATCCATAGTGTAACGTCCCAGAGCGTCATGTACTAAGCACAAGTGGAATTATAATTATTATTATCTTCTTGTCTAGCTTGTAATCTCCTTTAGATAACCCATAGTGTTTACCATTGAAGGTTAGCATGTATAACATGGATTATTTAAAATCTCAAGTTTATATTATGAGGTTATCCTGCAATCACTCTATCTTCAATTCAAGTATTGGCCAAACATTCATGCACATAAACAAGGACACAAAAAGCTGCATTTCTACTTATCATCATCAAGGCTTACAAAATTTATCAACCTGGACTCTTTCCATGTTCATCGCCTATATATATACAACATATACATAACAAAAGTAAGGCGTAACACAAGCCAGGGATAAGGGGTGAGGGTATCTACTCCACGAGTTCCCACACAAGCCCACATCTAACAAAAAAACAAAAGTTAGTCAGCTTCTACAAGATCAAAGGCGTCTAGGCGCTGTCCATCCCCACTCCAGGTCCTCCTGCTCCAAAGGGTAAAGGTCCGAACATCTCTCCTTCATGGTTGACAAACCATGCAACGAACGCCATCGGTAATAACTCAGCTCTACCGTCATCCAGCCATAAAGTCGCCTCATATTTGGAGAAAACCATGTCAATGTCGGGATCATACTCGTCATGAAAAGAAACATCAAGACGCACTACTGCCCCGTCTCGAGCTACCGGCGGTACATCCATGCTATCAATCTGAAAATGTAAGGTATAAGCAAACAACCTTGCCCAGTAAAGAATGATAAAACTCTAACTTAAACAATCCATAGCCATCAAAGTTACAAGTGAATCATCAAACAATTTAGGATACTAAGAGAATATATCACAAGCATAAACAATACTATTACTTCATGTAAGAAATCACCTTATATGCATCCACTTCTATACTTACCCTTCACAAACTCAGTCTCACATCAAAATATAATGCAACAATAATAGATGAACTCACTCGCCAAATAATTATATTTAGTGTGCATAAAATCCACCCTCGAATCAGTCACAACCGGGACTCTACCGGCCTGATCGAGTCACTTCCAGAAAGTACGTTATCCAGACTTCCACAATACCTCTAATTGTGGGCATCTCACTCCGAGGCATCCCGGTATCACACAACCGAGGTCCTCCCAAGACCACACAGCAAGGGGCATCTCACTCCGAGGCATCTCAGTATCACACAACCGAGGCATCCTTGATTACACACAAGGGCATCTCACTCCGAGGCATCTCAGTATCTCTCTACCGAGGCATCCGAGACCACGCAGCAAGGGCATCCCAAACTTCCGGGGGCATCACCGGTATCTCGGTACCGATGGGTTCATTCATCTTAAGCACACGTTTCACACCACCACACATTTGATTAATGCATTTATTGTATGGAAAAGAAAAGACTCTAAAGTGTCTATCTAACTCTCATGAACCTAGCACACGTGCGTGTCTGAATTATAAGATAAAACCCATTACGTCATGTCCCATTCCATGGCGAACAGATATTTATCCCATAATCAAGCACTATGCACCGCACTCATTGCACACACATGATTCTATATGCACTTGTATCTCAAATGATATATGAGACTTACTCTTATATGACTAACATCTATTATGAGGTTCATTAGGCTCTACGTACATCATGAAGACCTAATATAAAAGACACTTCATCTAATATATGTTCTCGGGTCTAGACAGTTTACTAACTAAATGTACAGTTTCGATTTCGGACACAGAAGATATATTAATTCTTGTCGAAATATTACCAAATTTTAGTATGTTATATTTAGGACATAGACTAACAATTCCCGTGAAGAAACTTAAGTCTGATTCTCACTGTATTAAGAGTAACAATCGCCATAATCTTTACTAGTACCCTGTATCGACGTCCAGATTCTTTATCTACAAAGAAAATTGTTTCACTAGCCAATTCTTATCGATTTAATCTCAAATTTTGGCACGTCATTCCTTAAGATGTGTTCTACAATTTTTATTAGGGATTTGAAGTCCAAATCTAACTGGGTAAATACAGAAAATTCGCATAATCAGTAAAGGTCAAACCGTTTCTCACAAGAACAGTTTACTGGTTTTACTCAGTACACTTCTGTCTCTATGTTTTTATAGTCATATGGTTATAGCTACGTGTATAACTTGATCTTATAGATGTTCTATCATGTAGAATGGTTTCTATCTTATTTCCATTAACATACACAAAGAAAATTAAACACAAACAGAAGACTCCATAACTGTTTTCACTTAGAACAGAATAGATACACAAATTTTCTCACTTCTAACTCAACGAAACAACTTGTCTATCCACAAATCTCTTCTAAAATACTCCAATGCTTACTCACAGCAACTCAAAGCAACTTCAGCATATCTTTCTCTAACAAATGATCGGTTCCACAGCTCGGCTCAAAGTGTCGTTGCATCCGTAAGCCACTTATCACGATTTCTACCAAAACAACACACTCGGCATCCATTTCATCACTTCGCTCAACAAAACAGCATACTCACACAAGGATTGCGAAACATGCAAGACTCAAGAGTCACATGCAGTAGCCCCTACCATCAATCTAACACTCACTAAGCTTGGATCAATCACAAAACATCAACTACAAACTATATCCATCACTGTTTGGTTAGATCCTCAAGCTCCCTTGATGAAACAATGGATAAATTTCAATTTAGAGTTAGATCTTTCCTTACCTTGCTTCAGCTACTAAACAACACAGAGATGCTTCAAGATCAACAATCAAAATCAGCATGCAAGAAGAAGAAGGTTGCTGGTTTGCTTCTGGTTTTTCGCTGCTCAGCCGAGAGAAAAGATGAAGAAGAAGATGGGTTGCTGGGTTTTATATGGAGAGAGAGAGAGAGTGTATGAAGCTTAAGGGGGAAATAGGCTATGAGCTAGTCCTAGGCTAGTGTAATGATTAGATTTAGCCAATGATTATGCTTCCTTGGAGTTGCCATCTTCGGTTCTATGGATTGAGAAAAACCGTGGGTGTTGATGAGAGAATCGAGAGAGAGAAAGGTGTCGTGGCTTTCATGCATGAAGATTTTCGCCATCTGTCGATCGTCGCTAATTAACAGTTAATCGATATCATTCGTTAGTTCATTAGCTTCTAATATTTTCTTCTAATTACCTTTTGTTTCTACTTAATCCCAATTATACAAAGTCATAACATATATATAACATATCGAATGACATAACATATCGACTAGTCAACGTTATTCTATAAAGAATTCATCACAAAAAGAATGCTAAAGTTATAAGTAATTCACTAATCTAATCACCTTAACTATAATCTAATAATCTTAACTGATAATAAAATCACTGGGCCTAATTATCCATTCCTGGCCCAACAGGCTCAATCTACAACGATCCGGCCCACTAAACTTATAAATCTAATAATTCCGAACCTTGGCCCGCTTCAAGTCAATTCTAAGCCCAGCTTTCCCATTCGAATCTACAAGCCCGGTTCTAAAGAAACTATGTGGCCCACTTACTCTCAAGCCCACACGTTCCTCAAAGTCCACTGGGTTTACTTTCCGGCCCAATCTAATTAATCTAAAGTTCCTAATGATCTAATTACACTAATGAAGGTCAATGAAATTTGGGATGTCACACATAGAATCTTCTCCTGGGATTCATTCGAGTCTATGATGTTCTTCTTAGACTCGGTAACTCATAAAAACTGAAATACTCGTCTTCTCCTTTGCTTCGGTGAGAGAAATTTGAGCCACTGTTGAAAGTCTTATTCTCTATTTCCAATATTTGGGGTGGAATTTGAGGCAAATCGAAATTAGGATTCCACATTAGGGTTTGAACGCCTTAATGGGGATTTTGGCCTATTTAGGGTTTTAGATTTGGGGCAATTGGGGAGAAGACATCGTTTTGACCAATTTAGCGCTTTTATTTTGGCCAACTAAGGAAACAACGTTGTTTTGGGTGAGTCAAAGCTAAGTCAGCTCTCCGATGAGCCACGTATGCAAGAAATATTAATATTTAATTGCCACGTAGTATTTCCGGTGGGGTCGCCAGAGTTGGCACTCAAATGTCCATTTAAAAAAAAAAAAAAAAAAGTAGCACTTGAGTGTCACTTTCCTAACTCTTGACACTTAAGTATTCCCTTGTATCAAGTTTTGACACTTGGACCGTTCTTTTGCCATCAAATGAAATGACTTGATTGCATCAATTTGACAAGTTTTAGGATTTAATTGTACTTTTGCGATAAATTTTATGACTTCTAGTTAAATTATCCCTAAAATTAATTGACGTGACAATACAAGAACAAGTCATTAAAAGTCATATCTTGTAAATCTTACCTCCTTCATTTCCACCATGTTTAGAGCTTTGAAGTCTGGACTGTAGACCCATTGTTTTCAAACTCGAAAGTAATGGAGTCAATAACTGATGTGGCGACCACGTTTAGTTCTCTCACACATGTGAGGATACCATCATCCCAAGGGTTGCCGCCTCGACCTCCAAAAGTCTCGATGGATTTGAAAGGACCAGAACAGGAAATTGGTTCCTAGTGCACTCCTATTGAATCAAGATGGACACCTAATCTTCCATAAATGCCAAGTATCTTGCTACATATCAATGGACAGCAAAAGAACCTTTTTCCTCACCAAACGGTCCACAGCTTTTCCTATTAGTTAGAAATGTCAGCGATTGAATGACAGCCGAGCCAAAATCATGTCTGACATAATCTGAGACTAAGGTTAAGTATTCATGTGGGTAGTCCAAATCGACCTTCAAATTTTGCGATTAATATGCTTAAGTACTATAGGAAATCGAGTTTGGCGGAGGAAAAGAAAATAAATAAATGCTAAATCTAATCACATTTATCCTAAGCTCATTTCTTTTCTCTTTTCAGGTTTTTCCTTCAATATTCAATCGTTGCAGCAAAGATGACGATAAACACAGACTTGAAAGTAGATGAATGCTCTGGTGGTAGCAAAGTAAAAGATAAGATTAGTAAGAAAGATATCCCTACCCCTTATACTAGATAAACTCACCATATGAACTTCACCTTTGCCACTTCTACCATGTGTGGAAGACCAAAGGGACTCACCATCTTTGTCATACTCAATGGCGACGTACAAAACTTCACCTTTGCCACTTCTACCATGTGCGGAAGACCAAAGGGACTCACCATCTTTGTCATACTCAATGGAGACGTACAATGATTTCCGACAGCATCTTTATTTTCTTCATGTCATTGTATTTTCCATCATCCCAAAGCTGTCCACCTTGGCCTCCAAATGGTGCAATAGACTTGACTGGATAGATATGAGATATTGGTTCTAGGTACACTCCAACTGATTCCAAATACCTACCAGAACTTCCAAAAAATCCAATGATCATCCCCCCAGTGGATGGAAATGAAAACTATCTTCCCTTTTCACTACTGAATGGTCCATATGTTTCTTTGTTGCTTTGGAGTGCAAGTGAATTGATAACAGTAAGCCAAAATCACTCGTAATATCATCCAAAACTGAAGTTGGATACTCACTTAATCAGTCCAGATTTATCTGTAACAGGCATTAGAACGTAAGGAATAGTTAATGCAATGACTTGTTAAGCAAAAATATTATGTATGACAGTAACTAGCACTTGTAAACTTCTGGATAGTTAAGTAAATGTGCATGAGCTGATAAAAATAGATGATCTTACCTACTTCGCTATCACATCGTATATCTCGTATAGAAAGCAGATACCTGTCCAACTGAGTTGCACAAGAGATATCATTGGTACTCTTCTGTGATTTCGAGATTGACTCATCATTTGGGTTTTAGAAAAATAACTCATTATTTGAATAAAGACATCCAAGAGAGACGGTTAGGGCCTGTTTGGTAAAATCTATTTTTGTTCCCCGGAACAAAAATTTATGTTCTTTTGTTTCGGGAAACGAAAAAAGAATAGAAATGCGTTTGATAAAACTTTTGTTCCCGGGAACCAAAAATTAATTTTTTTGTTCTCGGGAATAGATTTGGAACAGAAACAAGAAGTAGAAAAAAGTAGCTTCTTGTTCCCGGAAACAATTTCTAGAATCAATTTTTCTCTCTCTTCTTTTTCCTTCTCTTTTCTTCTTCTTCTTCTTCTTTCTTTTGGTCGGTCACTGGCCTTGGCCATGGCTAGCACCGACGACTGACTAGACAAGGGCCGGCAACCTTGCCGGAGCATCGCCGGCCGCCAGAGACACCGAGTCACAGCCTGAATTTTCAGATTTCGCTTTCAATTAAATAAATTGGGCATTTCATCGACGCGCCGAAAGTGTTATTCTCTGAGCTGATCACTCATGAGATAACTAAACTATCTAGGGAAGTAATTAAGGAATCTAAATGCAATTGACTTAAGAATTCGACCAGGAATCGACTGCTCGACCGTGTTGATCTGCAAGGGTCATTACGACACTGTCAGAAATTGATCAGAGATCGGAGATAGGTCGATTCGACTAAGATATGTGATCAGAGTATGGGTGATTCCACCTGATTGCAAAATACTCATCGATCGGCATTAGACCGATTTTTCTATCGTTTTGATACCTGGTGCCCGTAATTGGAACCTCGAGATTTTCACGACAACTGAGAGTTGCTAATGTGTCGAAGATGCACTACGTGACTTGAGATAAATTGATCACGGGTCAATTGCACAAGAAATTCCTAAAAACTACCCGGTAGACTAGGTCACACTAAAATCACATCAGATTGAAATTAACCGTGAATTTGAACCCAATTTCCGAAATTGAAAATTCTGTCATGTCACAAGCTATTTTAGGAACGTCGGCTCACCATCCGAATATTTCTCGGAGATTCCGAGATTTTTACGGAAAATTGATTCGGACGTCGCTGAAAAATAACGAAAATTCGGATTGGCTGAATTGAAGAGATTTTTGGACTTGCAAGCTGAGCTATTTGACAGGGGGCACTTGTAGAAATTCTACGGGCTTTTTCTTCATTGAAATTAGACGTCAGATTTGGGGAATTTCATGAAGAAATTGGAGACTATTTGAGTGAAATTCGGATCTAAGGAAGAGCAGCAACCTTTGCAGAAAAAATTGGATAATTGGTGAAATTCTCGGGTCAAGTACACATCATAACATACATCAAACTTCCAACTGCACTAGCGTAAGGAACAGTTTCCATTACTTTAATTTCTTCTTGAGTCTTAGGACACATCTCAGTACTTAGGCCTTCACCTTGCATGACAGGGGTATCAATGGAATTACCGTGCTGCATATTGAAACGTTCAAGAATCTTCATAATATAAGACTCTTGTGATAAAGTAAGGAGTTTCCTTGATCGATCTCTTTCGATCTTAACTCCTATTATATATGCAGCTTCTCCCATGTCCTTCATTTCAAAATTAAAGGACAACCATTCTTTTATGGTGATAACCAAAATCTTGTCATTTCTAGCCAATAGAATATTGTCCACATAAAGTGATAAAATCACAAATTTATCTTCGGACTACTTAACATATACACAATGATCTTCTTCGATCATCATGAAACCAAAAATTGTTATGGCTCGATGAAAACGAAGATACCACTGTCTCGATGATTGCTTAAGGCCATATATTGAGTGATGAAGTTTGCAGACTTTATGCTCTTGACCTTTAGCTATGAAACCTATTGGTTGTTCCATATAGATTTCCTCATCTAGTTTTCCATTGAGAAATGTCATCTTTACATCCATTTGACATAATTCAAGGTCTAAATGTGCAACGATGGCTAGAATAAGGCATATTGAGGCAAACCTTACAACTAGTGAAAATGTTTCCTCATAGTCTATACCCTCTTGTTGAGTTATAACCTTTCACCACAAGGTGAGCCTTATACTTTTCAATAGATCCATCAACTCTTCGCTTAATATTAAAAACCCATTTGTTTCCAATGGCCTCACGATTGGGTGGTAGATCAACCAAATCCCAAACATGATTTGCCCTCATTGACTCCATTTTATCTTCCAAAGCTTTTCTATATTCTTCATTATCAGAGGATAAGAGAGCCTCTTTAACAATCTTAGCCTCGGCATCATCTTTCTGAGCAATCATAAATGCTTCCCCTTCAATATCAAAACAACGACGAGGAATGCTTTTATGATTACTTTTACGCAACTAAATTTCTATTGAATTCAATTTGCCAGACGATGCAACACTCTCACTAGATCTTGCATGTTAAGGTAAATCTTCATTTCCCTCTACAACATTAGTGGGTGTGTTATTAGGATATACCATCTCATATAATTGGAAATCCTTATCAATCTCACCTCTACTACGAAAATGGTTCTCCAACAACATGACATCTCGTGATTCCATTTCGGTCACATTCCCATTAGCTTGTTCACCTATGAACACATACCCTTTGGAGTGTTCAGAATATCTTCTAAAGATATATTTCTTCCCTCTAGGGCCTAATTTACCATATTTATGGGAAGAGTCATGAACATAAGCTACACATCCCCATAGACGTAGAATACTCATGTCTGGTTTCCTACTAGTCCATAATTCATAAGGGGTGGAAGAGACCGATTTTGAGGGCACTCTGTTAAGTACATAGGGAGCAGTCAATAATGCATCTCCCCAATAGGAGATAGGTAAATTTGCTTGCGATATCATAGACCTAACCATTTCCAATATGCTTCTATTCCTTCTCTTAGCTACCCCATTTTGTTGTGGAGTACTAGGAATAATCAATTGCCGTACAATTCCCTTTTCATTACAAAGAGCCTTGAATTGCTTAGATAGATACTCACGTCCATGATTGATTCTCAATACCTTTATTGTTTCATTCAACTGATTCTCTACCATTGTTATATATCGTCTAAAGCAGTCTAATGCTTTTGACTTATAGGAGATTAGAAAGACATAACTGAAACGCGTGCAGTCATCTATGAAAGTGATGAAATATGAGGCTCCATGCCTCGCCCTCACATTCAAATGATCACAAATGTTAGAATGTATAAGTTGCAATGGAAATTCGGCTTTAGTCCCTTTATCGAATGGTTTTCTAGTTGCTTTTCTTGCTAGATAATGTTCACATACGGGTAGATTAACATTAGTGAGTGACCCTAAAAGGCATTATCTAGCTAATCTTTACATTCTTTGCAACCCAATGTGACCTAATATACCATGCCAAATATTTGCATCAATCTCAACATTATTAGAAGATGCAATTAAAGAAAAACAACCATTGACATTAACATTGTACTGATCATAGTCAATATCTAATACCATAAAACTGTTTGATACATGACCTGAACCATAATAAACTATTCCAAACAAAATGTCAATACAATCACCATGGAAATTCAATACATATCCCAAGCTAAGAAGAACAACAACGGAGACCAAGTTTTGTCAAATATCTAGAGCATAGAGGACATCATGGAGGAATATGTTTCGACCACCATGTAAAATTAATTTACATGTGCCGATACCATTCACTTCAATTCTTGAATTATTCCCAATATATATCCATTTTCTTCGAAGCCGTATCCGACGATACTCCACAAATGCTTCTCGGTCTCTAACTACGTAGTCTGTTGCTCCCAAATCTACAATCCACATTGGATGAGATTTAGCAAGCATTACAGTACTAGAAACAAAAGCATTATTTAAAGTAATGGAGTAATAGGGTACCTCTTTCGACTCAGTGAATTCATGAGCAAAGTGACTCATCTTACCACAATTGTAGCACTCCATCTTGGCCTTGTCCTTCTTCCCACCACGCTTCTTGTATCGAAAGGTCTTAGCCATTTTAGGTGCCTGATCAGTCTTATTCCCTTTGTTATTAAATTGATGATTCCTTTTGTGCTTGAAGCCCGAAACTTTGCACGAACTCGATTTAGCAACATAAGCATGGGTAGAGGATCCCGCAGCCTCTAGGCGTTCATCTTCTAATTCTAAATGATGCGCAATGTCATCAAAAATAAGAATATTCTCATTATGCGTCATATTTATTTTCATATGCTCCCAATTGTCAAGAATAGACCTTATAACAACCTGAACTTGTTGTTCATCAGTAAGAGAGTGACCTACCGACTTCAGCTCACGAATCATGTTTGACATCTCTCAAAGATGCTTCCTCGTCATTACATTTGGGTGCTTTCGGTATGTGTCAAACTTGATGATGAGTCTCCTCAGCTTAGTGGCAGATGTACCCCTAAACTTATCTTTCCAGGGAACCCACATAGCTTGAGCTTTATCATAACTTTCAAACTCACACATGAGATCATCTTGCATAAAGCTCAGTAACGTGATGCGAGCAATGCATTTTTTTTCTTCCAAGCTTGATAAGCTTTTAGATCTCTCTTATATTGAGCTGAAGTTCCATGCTCAGGTTCATCCATGGTGTGATTGAGGGTTCCAAAACCTCTTACTCCTCAAGGATGTACTGAACCTTTCGGTGCCAAATATCATAATTGTCATCGTTCAGATTCTCACCCTTATTGAGGTCAGCCACAATGGTCTTGGATGCGGAAGCCATAATCAATTGCTATAACACATTGACATAATAAATGTAGAATCAGTAGTGGCGCACTTTTCAGAGTAACACACATATTTAATTTGTAGAAAAGACTGTTGGAGAAATCTTTCTAGAATATTTTGAAGCTGACAAAACGTTTCTATCAGTCTAGTCTGAAGATTTGCAGACTCTACTATTTAAAGTCTGAAGACCTCCGAACTGCCAGACTCAAGACTCAAAGTCTATTCTTATTGACAGTTTCTAATCTCGTTGAAGAAAGGCTATCCAGATCTGAGTGCTTCATTGAGGATTTGGCTTTATCGACTGGAGAAGATCTCTTGGCTGGATATGACATAACTGATTCCTTTATTCGAACCAAGATTGATTAAGGATCCGATGATTAGCGAAGTATACTTGGAAGGTTCTACTTATGGAAACCAAGATCTTGATTGTATGGGCGAGCATGATTGATGGGCTATCGACATGTTCCTTTAATAGCTCGAATGATCTTCCTAATTGATTCTATCCAACGGGAAGATTGGAAGAATTCCTTTGGTAAGTGCCAACGGGTATGATGGCATAAAGGAGTATAAAAGGAAGACATTCCAGTTGTTCGAGAGGGTGGACGATAGAAGAATTCCAAAGTCTGAAGCTCCTTGATTCTTAGTCAATTCATTTACTGAGCGAAATCTTGTACTCAAAAGAGAGTCTATATTTTGAAGATACCTTGAGGAAGTGTGGTAGAATATCTACACTGTAAAATCAAGGGAAAGCATTGCTGTAACATCTCTTTTGTTCATAGTAAAATCCAGCCGGTGGGCTGTCAGTGCAGAAGAGTGGATGTAGGCTTGGAATAAGCTGAACCACTATAAACCTTGTGTTCAATTTTCTCTTCCCTACTCTCTGCTTTACTTTGATCATAATTCGTTTTGTTAACTAAAGGAGAACTTCCTTTCTATTGTCTGCCTAGTATTGCTTTCGTATCCCGAGAAATTATTTTTACACCTATTCACCTCCCTCTAGGTGCTTATACTAGTTATATCAATTGGTATCAGAGCTTGTGTACTCACAGTGTTTGAAGTGTTTTACTTTAGAGTTAAAGATCCATGGCTAGTATGTTAGGTCCAGGGCTGGTGGAATGGTAAAGCAATACCAGACCACCTTACTTTGATGGAAAGGATTACAACATCTGGAAAAACAAGATAAAAGCGTTTCTAAGATCAAAGGATCCTCTGGAATGGGATGTTGTAGAAAAGGGAATCACTCCTCAAGCTGCATCTGTCTCAGAGAGAGGAAAAGAAACTATTGAGTCTAGTGAAATGACTTAGGAAGAGATAATCAAGAGACAAGCTCTTGATGCAAAAGCAATTTATTTTTTATATTGTGCTTTGTCACCTACTGAATATAACGTAATATCTTCTTGTGTAACAGCAAAAGAAGTCTCGGGATAGATTACATATCACCTATGAAGGAACCGATCGAGTGAAAGAGACTAGAATCAACATTCTCCTCGTCAATACGAAGCCTTCAAAATGAAATCGGAGAATCTATAACCGACATGTTTAGTCGTTTACGTAAATCGTGAATGGTCTTGAAAATCAAGGTCAACTAATTTATGATCCCATGAAGATAAACAAGCTACTGCGTGGACTCTCCAAGGATTGGAATCACATTAAGACCTCAATAAGAGAGACACAAAGAATCATGCCACTATCTGTTGATGAGTTAGTTGGAACTCTTCAGTCTTATGAAGTGGAACGAATCAATGAAGATGAAGATCCTAAAGGTAAGAAATCCATCGCATTAAAATCCAATGATGATTCCGATGTTACAGATTCTGAAGACGATATGGATGATGAGGAGCTTGCTCTCATGATAAGAAGATTCAGAAAGCTAAACATAAAAGGAAGAAGATTCAATCCAAAGAAACAGAGTTTTCAAAAGCAAATGTATCAAGTCTCATGATGATGATGAATCAAACAAAGATGTAGTCTGCTTTGAATGTAAGAAAAAGGGACACATCAGACCGAACCGTCCACTTCTGAGGAAGAAGAATGGAAAAGCTGAAAAGTATCGAAAGGCTCTTAAAGTAGAAACTTGGAGTGATACAGAGTGTGAAGAAAGTGATGATGATTATGCCAATATATGTCTGATGGCACAATCGGATTCAGATTCAAACTCTGAAACAGACTCAGACTCGAACTCGCAAAGGAATTTGAGGTAAGTAACTTTAAAATCTCTGTTAAAGTTTCTAAATACATTGATGAGCTGTGTTTTAGTCTTAAGACTTCTCTTAAAAGGATTTCCGAACTTAAAAGGAAAACTCGCACTAAAACAACAGAAAATGTTTTGAAAGAAAAGTTGAAATGTTTAGACATGAATGTTTCTACTCTTAAAGAAAGTGAAGATAATCTCTTGAAAAGAAAATGCATTTTTAAAAATGACTTATCAAATATTTCAAAAAGATTTTCAATAGGATCTCGAGAAACTTGAGAAAATTCTTTCAAAGATAAAGACCTTATTTCAATAAATCTGGTTTAGGAATGACAGCAGAAACCATTCCTTTAATTGATTTTCCTAAAGTGAAGGAAAGAATTAAGCAAAGACCCATAAGAGATGCTTACAAAAATCATTTCAAAAAGGTTTTTATAAAACCAGTAGGTCGAAATGCTCTCAGATGTTCAAAGTGCAATAGTGCAGATCATTTTGAAAAAGAATGTCCTATGGTTTGGAAACCTGTTATGAAAGTATGGGCAAAAACCGCATATCATACTAACACCAATGGACCCAAGAAAATATGGGTACCAAAGAAAGCTTGAGTCTCTTTTTTAAATGCAGGTCACTATCAAGAAAAAGGTAAAATAGTATTTGGATAGTGGATGCTCAAGACATATGACAGGAGATTCAAATTGCTTCATAAAGCTTGTTCAAGTAAATGGTGGAAAAGTCTCATTTGGAAGAAACAGCAAAGGAAGAATTGTGGGATTTGGAACTATAAAGATTGGAAACCTCATAATAAGCAATGTTTCCCTAGTGGAATGACTCAATTACAATCTACTCAGTATCAGTCAGCTGTGTGATACCGGTTTCAAAATCAACTTTCAAAAGGGAATATGTTCAGGAACCAATAAAGATTCTACTCAATCATTCATGGGTCGAAGACATGAAAATATCTATCTCTTGAATGTTAAACCAGATGAATTGCAATGTCTAATCTCAATTCAAGACGAAGCAAACTTATGGCACAGAAAACTTGAGCACATCAATATGAAGCAAATAGTCAAAATTTCAGCAAAGAAGCTTGTTCGTGGTCTACCCAATTTATCATACCAAAAGTCTGATCTATGCACACCATGTGTCTTGGGAAAGCAGGTAAGAAATTCCTTTAAACCAATAAATCAAGTTTCCACTAATCGTGTACTCAGCCTTCGCATATGGATCTCTTTGGACCAAATCCGTAACTCGAGCATTGGAGGTAAGAAATATTGCCTAGTAATTGTGGATGACTACTCACGATTTACTTGGGTATATTTCCTAGCAAGTAAGTCTGAAACCTTCTCTTATTTTGAAAAATTTGCTAAAAAGGTTCAAAATGAAAAAGGGTATGTTATCTCAAGTATAAGAACAGACCATGGAGGTGAATTTGAAAATCAAGATTTTACAAAATTCTGTGATGAATCTGGTTTTTAGCATGTGTTCTCATCTCCATATACTCCAAAGCAAAATGGAGTTGTGGAAAGAAAGAATAGATCGCTTCAAGAAATGGCTGGAACTCTTTTAATTGAAAGTAACATCTCTTCACGATTTTGGGCTGAAGCAGTCTCAACAGCATGTTATATTATCAATAGAGTTTTTCTAAGGCCTATTCTGGAAAAAACCCCCTATGCGTTATTCAAAGGAAAGAAGCCTATTGTTTCATATTTTCATGTGTTCGGATGCAAATGCTTTATATTGGAAAATGCAAATGATCGAGTTGGTAAGTTTGAAGAAAAATCGACGAAGGCATCTTCCTTGGATATTCTACCTCAAGCAAAGCCTACGAGTCTATAACAAGAAGAGTCAATCTGTGGAGGAATCAATGAATGTCAAATTCCAGGATTCTATGCAAAATGAATCTATTCGAGACTCATCTTGAAGAATCTAAACCCGCTCCGTACTCTACAAAGTCCAAATCTCAAGAAGCAGCTCGAGTCCGAAAGACCAAAGAACAAGTGGTTATTGAAGATTCAAATGAAGGAAGTGATCATCAACCTGATAAATCAACCAGTAACTGGAAGCATAAGTCTAGTCATCCCAAAGATCTCATTATTTGTGACATTAATGAATGAATTCGCACAATATCCAAAAGGCGCGAAGAGTCTAGTGCTATTGCTCTTATTTTTTAAATAGAACCAAAAAGCATAGAAGAAGCTTTATCTGATGAAAGCTAGATTGAAGCTATGCAAGAAGAACTCAGACAATTCAGCATTAATGATGTATGAGAGTTGACTCCTAAACCAAAAGGTAAATCTATTATTGGAGCTAAATGTGTTTTCAGGAACAAGATGAACGAGAAAGGAAAAGTCGTAAGAAACAAAGCAAGACTCGTGGCCAAGGGATATACGCAAGAAGAAGGGATAGACTATGACGAGACTTACGCACCAGTACCAAGGTTAGAAGCAATTCGATTATTACTTGCTTTTGCTTGTTATAAGAATTTCGCGTTATTCAAAATGGATGTCAAAAGTGCTTTCCTGAATGGATTTATCCATGAGGAAGTCTATGTGGAACAACCACCTGGGTTTGAAGACCCAAGGAAGCCAGACTCGCATTTCGACCGAAAAAGGCCTTGTATGGTTTAAAACAAGCACCTCGAGCTTGGTAAGACAGGCTGAGTAAGTTTTTAATTCAAAACGGCTTTATCAAAGGTAAAGTAGACACTACTCTGTTTATCAAAAGAGAAGGCAAAAGTTTTCTACTTGTTCAAATATATGTTGATGATATTATTTTTGGATCCTCTAATGAAAGTTTGTGCAAGAATTTCTCTAAGTTTATGCATGATGAATTTGAAATGAGCATGATGGGTGAACTAACCTTCTTTTTTGGACTTCAAGTAAGACAATTGAAGGAAGGAACTTTTATTCATCAAGAAAAATATGCTAATGATCTTGTGAAAAAGTTTGGACTGGAAAATTGCAAAAATACTGATATACCAATGTCAAGTTCCCTGAAGATAGACAAAGATGAAGGAGGAAAGAAAATTGACCAGAAGCTATACATGAGTATCATCGGTTCACTTCTTTATCTTACTTGCTTTCTAGACTGACATTTTGTTTAATGTTTGCATTTGTGCTAGATTTCAAGCAGACCCTAAAGAATCTCATCTAAGTGCTGCAAAGCATATTATCAAATACATTGCTTCAACTTCAAGCCTTGGTCTTTGGTATCCTAAAAAGGGAGACTTTACTCTTCTTGGATACTCAGACGCAAATCTAGCTGGTTGCAGAGTTGATAGAAAGAGCACCTCGGGTACCTGTCAGTTACTTGGAAGCAGGACAAAGTGTCTTGGTTTTCAAGAAAGCAAAATACAAGCTCTTTCTACAGCGAAGCATAGTATCTCGGAAGTTGTTGTTCACAAATTCTGTGGATAAAACAACAGCTAAGAGACTTTGGAATTGAAGATTCAAGCACGGAGATTAACTGTGACAGCACAAGTGCAATCAACCTTACCAAAAATCCAATTTTTCACTCAAGAGCAAAGCATATAGAGATTCGTCATCACTTCATTAGAGATCATGTTCAAAATGGAGAAGTTTCGATTCAGTTTGTTGACTCAAAGAACCAACTGGCGGATATATTTACTAAGCCTTTGGAGAAAAATCAATTTAAAATCATCCGTTCCGACTCAACATCTTCAAGCTTGAAGAAGTTAAAGTCTAGAGACTCTCAGACTCAGACAAACATGGTTCCTCTTCGCTTAAAGAAGTTAAAGTAAGTTATTTTATTTTCTATTTTTGAAAAAGGCAATTATTTTTTTAAAAAAGCATCTTTTAACCTTACTTTACGACATTTAGCATTCCCCCGTTTCGACCGAGCTATATACAGTCGGTTCCTCTTCGCTTAACTCCAAAACCCTAAAAAGCATCCATCTTCCACCCCCGTCTCGTTTCCTAGTTTAATCTTGAAAAAGTTGTCATCTTTCTTGAGAAAAGTCAAGCAAGGAATCTTTCAAAGACTGAGAAAGATGTCATCTTCAAGAAAGTCTTCGAGGATTGCAAGTAGGGGACCACGGCGAATGAGTGAGGGGCCTATTCACTTTGATCTCACTGAGGAAGAGGAGTTACCAAGTCAGCAGCAAAGCCCACAACATTCTCAGCAGCGTCATTCTCCACCAACTAGTCCACAGGGTGCTGGTCATCAACAAGAGGAAGAAATCGTTGAAGACGCAGATCCTGTAAGAATTCAAAGACCCTCTTTTATTTATAAGCTTTATCGTGCTTTAAAGAGGACTGGTACTCCATTGAACTACATCGATGAGTTTCTTAAGGACAAGGGATATGGGAATGAGTACATCTTTTTGCGAAAAATAGAGCGTTTGGGAATTGCTCCTAAGGGGTTGGCAGAAGAAACCCTTGCAAATATCCCAAGTGATCCGCGTGTTGGGGGACTGAATCCAATGGATGGAAATGACGATGACAAATTGTACAGCCAATTTCAACCGAGAATGGGTGTTGCGGCGAAAATTCGAGGAAAAAGAACAGAGTTGTTTAGATCTAAGGAACAGAAGGATCTATACTCCAAATTGTTGAAGCGTGGGGTGATAAACCCTGGGAGTGTGGATATTGATTTCCTTGATGCTGTGAATATCAATTTGAGGGAAAAGTTCAGTTTTCTTCAACTGGAGCAATTATGTTCTGACTCCACTGAAGCCTATCCTGAATTAACTGCATATTTCTATTCAAATCTTAGTTTCTTGGATGCGAATAGAATCTCTTTTAGTGTCCGAGACCAGGACTTTGTGGTTGATGTGGATATGCTGGCGGATGTGATTGGGGTTGAGAGAGGGAGATATCAACCCATCAATGTCTCTATTGCTCGTGCCACATTAGAACTTGTTAAAGACAGAAGGACAGAGGGAAGGATTTCCTACTCAAGGATGCGTGCGAATAAGATTCTGCTTCACAAGATTGTGATCAATTGCCTCAAACTGAAATCAACTTCCAAGACTGATGTTTCTAACTCAGAGGCAAAGCTGATGTATGCCATCAATGCTGGGAAAAAGTTTTCTCTTCCTCACACTATTCTGTTCCACATGTATAGAGCAATGGTGAAGGACAAGGGTCAACTTCCTTATCCAGGTCTTGTGTCAAAGTTATTCAGACATTTGAATATTCAGCCTCCACAAATTCTCTGTGTTCGACGGTGTGACAAAATGGTGGTAGGACTGAAAATGGTGTCCAAAATGCGTCTGAAAGAACTCGACAAGGCGTTGGAGAAATTCAAGGAGACAACCCCTGCCAAGCCTCATCAAGCCTCTACTACAGCGAAAAGAAAAGGGAATGAGCCCATGGTTGCTCCATCCAAAAAGAGAAGAGCTCTCATCATTGAGGATGAAGATGATAAGGATGACCTCACCATTTCTACTATGGCATTGAAGAAGCTGAGTCGTTATGTTCCAGAGTCAATGGAACGACAGGAGAAAGAAGCAGAGGAGACAGAATGACAGGAGAAAGAAGAAGAAGAGAGAGAAGCAGAGGAGAAGGAAGAAGAGGAGAGAGAAGCTGAAGAAAGAGAAGAAGAAATGGTTGAAGAAGAAGAAGAAGAAAGAGAAAATCAAGAGGAAGGAGAGCATGAGGAACACTCTTCTCCACCTGAAGCCATGGAAATAGGGGGAGATGGGGAACAAAGAGGAATGTCCTCATATCCTGTTACCAATGAAGGAGTCAACCACTCTCCAGCAGATCCAGAGGACATCCATGCCTCTCAATTTCCTGAGGAGGGACATGATGTTTCATTGCCAAATCTGCATGATTATGCTGATATACCATCGTCTGCCTTTACTCCATCAGATCGTGCCGAAGCTAGTACGTAGACTGATAACTCAGCAGATTTTCGTAGAATCCTTGATGTTCTCTTGGAAATGAGGGGTCAGATATATGCTTTGGAGTGCGAAGTTCAGAACTTCAAGAATGCAGGACAAGCTTTTTCCGTTTCCTTGACTGATCAGATCAAAGCCCTTGCTCTTTAGATTCAAGCAAATGCTAAAGGTGAAGAGGTGCCTCAACTAAGGGAAGAATTGAAAAAGCTGGAAGGCATCGTCCAGTCAATGGGAGATTTCCAGCTTGTTCGCGTTCCCAAGCAAACTTGACTCCATTCTATTCCCATCTCAACCTTTTTTATGATGACAAAAAGGGGGAGAGATGCGAGATTTGAAATCTTTGAACTTTGAACTTAAACTTGTTGAACTTTTAGTTTGTTTTGATGTTTGACTTGTGTGTCTGGATGTGAACTGAATGTGGATTTGGATTTGATTGCTGCTTATATTAGCAAGCATTACAGTACTAGAAACAAAATCATTACTTAAAGTAATGGAGTAATATGGTACCTTTTTCGACTCAGTGAATTCATGAGCAAAGTGACCCATCTTGCCACAATTGTAGCACTCCATCTTGGCCTTGTCCTTCTACCCACCACGCTTCTTGTATCGAAAGGTCTTAGCCATTTTAGGTGCTTGATCAGTCTTCTTCCCTTTGTTATTAAATTGATGATTCCTTTTGTGCTTGAAGCCCGAAACTTTGCGCAAACTCGATTTAGCAACATAAGCATGGATAGAGGATCCCGTAGCCTCTAGGCGTTCATCCTCTAATTCTAAATGATGCGCAATGTCATAAAAAGTAACAATATTCTCAGTATGCGTCATATTGATTTTCATATGCTCCCAATTGTCAGGAATAGACCTTATAACAAATTGAACTTACTGTTCATCAGTAAGAGAGTGACCTACCGACTTCAGCTCACGAATCATGTTTGAAATCTCTCAAAAATGCTTCCTCGTCGTTACATTTGGGTGCTTTCGGTATGTGTCAAACTTGATGATGAGTCTCCTCAGCTTAGTGGCAGATGTATCCCTAAACTTATCTTTCAAGGGAACCCACATAACTTGAGCTTTATCATAACTTTCAAACTCACACATGAGATCATCTTGCATACAGCTCAGCAACGTGATGCGAGCAATGCATTTTTTTTCTTCCAAGGTTGATAAGCTTTTAGATCTCTCCTATATTGAGCTGAAGTTCCATGCTCAGGTTCATCCATGGTGTGATTGAGGGTTTCCAAAACCTCTTACTCCTCAAGGATGTACTGAACCTTTCGGTGCCAAATATCATAATTGTCATCGTTCAGATTCTCACCCTTATTGAGGTCAGCCACAATGGTCTTGGATGCGGAAGCTATAATCAATTGTTATAATACATTGACATAATAAATGTAGAATCAGTAGTGGCGCACTTTTCAGAGTAACACACATATTTAATTTGTAGCAAAGACTGTTGGAGAAATCTTTATGGAATATTTTGAAGCTGACAAAACGTTTCCATCAGTCTAGTCTGAAGATTTGCAGAATCTACTATTTAAAGTCTGAAGATCTCTGGACTGCCAGACTCAAGACTCAAAGTCTATTCTCATTGACAGTTTCTAATCCGTTGAAGAAATGCTATCCAGATCTGAGTGCTTCGTTGAGGATTTGGCCTTATTGACTGGAGAAGATCTCTTGGCTGGATATGACGTAACGAATTCCTTTATTATAATCAAGATTGATTAAGGATCCGATGATTGGCGAAGTATACTTGGAAGGTTCTACTTATGGAAACCAATATCCTGATTGTATGGGCGAGCAGGATTGATGGGCTATCGACATGTTCCTTTAATAGCTCGAATAATCTTCCTAATTGATTATGTCAAACGGGAAGATTGGAAGAATTCCTTTGGTAAGTGCCAACGGGTATGATGGCATAAAGGAGTATAAAAGGAAGACGTTCCAGTTGTTCGAGAGGGTGCACGATAGAAGAATTCCAAAGTCTGAAGCTCCTTGATTCTTAGTTAATTCATTTACTGAGTGAAATCTTGTACGCAAAAGAGAATCTATATTTTGAAGATACCTTGAGGAAGTATGGTAGAATATCTACACTGTAAAATCAAGGGAAAGCATTGCTGTAACATCTCTTTTGTTCATAGTGAAATCCAGCCGGTGGGCTGTCAGTGCAGAAGAGTGGACGTAGGCTTGGAATAAGCCGAACCACTATAAACCTTGTGTTCAATTTTCTCTTCCCTACTCTCTGCTTTACTTTGATCATAATTCGTTTTGTTAACTAAAGGAGAACTTCCTTTTTATTGTCTATCTAGTATTGCTTTCGTATCTTGAGAAATTCTTTTTACACCTATTCACCCCCACTAGGTGCTTATAGTAGTTATATCAAAGACAAACTAAATTAATGATAATTCAATAAAAGACAGAGAAACGAAAATTCACTATGTTCCCAATCAGCTCTTATGTACGATTGTTCTATTATCATTAATTAGTTTAATTTGTGCAGATATTAAGTTCTATGTGAGAACTCTTTCAATATCTACCAACTTACGAACTCCTACAAGAAAACATAATTACATGACCTCATGTAATTTCAACATTTTTCCATTAACATAAAAGCATAGCATGATGTAAACCAACGTACAAACAAAAAAATCATTCTGCAACTACAATCAAAACCGCAATTCAACATGTAATGGAAAAACAAAGATTTCCTACCATTTTTCAAATTTTCTTAGAACTAAAAAATTGCAAGTATATGAAACTATATACATGCTACCATCGAACCAAGCTCTTTCATATAGGCTAGCTACTGTATTTCCTAAAACATAAGAAAATACAAGTTACAAATGAATAAACTATGCATTAATACCCTAAAAATACGCGAACTTAGGGTTTCCTACACATTTTCACATACTTATAAAATTCAAACATGCAAAATAACCATACCACAGTGTAGAGCACATTCATATGAACCAAACGCCACTAACCACGCTCTAATTAGAGCTCACACGCGCCCACACGCCCCTTCTAAGTGCGTAGCGCGTGTAGCGCACGCGCCAGTGAGCTAAACGGCTCTTTGCTGGTTCGACCGGTCCAACCAGTGACTGGTCTGACAGGTTTGACCGTCGGACCGGTTGACCAATCCAACCGTTAAACGATTAACGGTCAGGTCGAGTCCGACTCGGGTCACGGGTCAGCCTCGGGTCGGGTCACGAGTTGATCGCCGGCCGGCTAACCAGCTGCCACCAGCGGTGACGTCATCGATGACGTCATCCAGCGGTTAACGACCGTTGGATGATGTCAACCGTGACATTAGCACGCGTCGGTTCGCCGATGCACACGTGACACTCACACGCTAGTGTTCCTAGCACATAGCGCCCATGCACCGCGGCTTCTGGCCACACATGTAGGAACGTCCGACATCCTCTAGCGGTGCTAGATCCATCGACGGACTCGTCTTGACGAGTACTTTCACCATGTATATTTAGAAATTTATTTTTGGCCGAAAAAAATATTTCGAAAAATGGCTAAAACCGTACAAGTGTCTGCGACCCCAAACCTGTTCTTCACTTCGGTTCGTTTTCAATGATTCTGATAGCAATTTTAAGCAATAAACATCCAAACAATGTAGATTTCATACTTTTGATCTCGATATCAAATCGTAAACGAGAAAATTCAATAAAAAACAAGGTAGAAATCATGACCGGGCTGTGACACCAATGTTAGAATTCAAGTCGGCGGAAGACGACTTACTGGAAGACGACTTACTTTTATCCAATGCGCAAACAACAATTAACCCTGAAATGAACGTTGAATTGCAAATGAATTACGAACAAAATTACTTCACGTTGGTCTAAATGCAGTCACAAGGAAAGGACCCGATTTCCACAACGTAAATGCCAATTGTTCTTGTAAAGGAGAAATGGAATGCCTTCTTTCTTCTTGATGGAAGGGGGAGAGAAAGGAAAAACTATTTTTTTCTGAGCGTTTGTTCTGCCAACTGTGCCAACGGTTATCTGTAGAAGACTTTTATACAACTCCCTTCATACCATTTCAAATGATGTCTTTCCATCGTAACATATCAAGACAAAATGGTGTGTTCCAATCGCACCCCATCATGGACGTACTAATTAAGTATAACATAAAGGTTAAAAATAGAAGTCACTATATAAAGAATGTGGTTATGAGTTTTACATGCGAAAGTAAATTAGAATATGGTATAGGAAGGGAGTTATTAATGTTGGTTATTAACAGCCTTTATTACAAAATGAAGTCACGTTTGTAGATGGAATTAGTGTACTCGCACATGCTTTGCGATGCTCTATATTTGAATGTTTTTTAAAAATTTGCCAAAACTCCTTCTCTACTTAAACACATTCAACTTATATGAATATGAAATTTCCTTTCAATGTTACAGCAATAGCTGTAATTTTGACATTTAAATAATTGAATAATATGATATGCAAAATCAATGTGTATCGCTTATTATAATGATTAAATGTTGTAGGCTCCATGTCTCATAAATAAATTCACTTCACACTTTTAAAATATCTTATATGTCCTATTTTACTAACAAGAATTTATTATGCCTTTTTTTTTTTTTAAATTGACACCACTATTTTGTCATTTATGAGCAATCATCATTCTCTAATTAAGTAAAATCAACTCTAACATTGTATTTTACTACATTTTGTATGTGCTTGAACCAGATTACTTTAATGATATAATATTGATTAAAGCTGATAATTATCTGTATTGTCCCACATGTATAATGTGGTATAGTATAATCAATTATTCTATAATTGATTCTTTTTCCTATACTCGATATATCTTGTCACAGAGTGTCATTTTTGTTTTGCCACAAATTCTATTACAATCCCAAAATCAATTTTTGTCTAATTTGTTTTTTGTTTTTACCACATAATGCCGTGCCTAATTTACATTTTTTTTCCTTCTACCACATAAAATGCCTTGCCTAATAAGTCAATTCTACTTATGTTTACGAGCATAATTATATTCTCATTCTCATGAAGTTTATTTTTACAACTTATTACTAGTTATGAATGATAATTATGATTTAATTTCTTTAGAATATTTTTCTCTTAAATTTTTCTTGAGAGAAAAAGGGGGAAAAAATTCTCCCTATCACGTGATTGTAGTACGTATACTTTACTACGTACATAAAAATATCATGAGATGATAAACGTTTATTTTTGGATCGAGATTTTATGAGATTTTACAAGATTTTACTCTATAATAAGAATTTGGAAAAGAAAAGTAACCTTTTCATTAGATAAATGCATTTGATGTTTTTATAGGTCAAAAAATGACATTTGATGTTTGAAAATCATATTTACTATAATTTATCAAATTAGATTTAAATAGATCAGATTGAGCGAGTGGAAACGGATAATCCCATCCTCATAATTACCTTTTTAAAATAAAGAGGTTATATGCTGCAGCCATGTATTCTTTATTATTGTCGTGCTGGATAGACTGTTCCTAAAATTTATTAGGCATTCCCTTTTTTTTAAGAAGGTGTTGCGACCTCTTTTTTTCGATGCCCAATCGGGGCGAACGCCTTTGGAGGCTAGTGGTTTGGCTAAGCCTATAAGGCTTAACTTGGATTCTCCCAAGTCCACCAATTCACAATTTAATTGTCCAAGTTTTTAACTTGTACGTTAATTTTAAAATGGAGTCGCCACTAATCGGTTTAGGATGGGTCGATTAGAAACCTAAGCAAAGTATCGGGAGAAACACTCACTCTTGCGCAACCAAAGAAATTAGGATCGGGGACTTGATTACACTAGTTAATCACTAATGCCCTTTCGGTACCTAATTTTGTTTAAACCCTTAGGCTTTTTGAATTTTTGAGGGGTTTTCCATACATTTGCGAAGGAAAAACATTTTTTGGAGTCTTTTTCTATTTTTTGAACATAAAAAAGGATTTTTGGATTTTTAGTCTTTTCCTAGAAAATATAAATCATTTTTTGGCTTTTTCTGACTTTTTGGCCTTTTTGGGAAAATATGGATATTTTTATTATTTTTTTTGGAAAACAAATTATTTTTTATTTTTAAAAATACTATATTATATTATAATATTAAAATGTGACTCGGGTCGGATCCCTAGGTCGGGGATCGACCCGAATCGGTAGCGGCTATTCCGGGAGAGCTTGAAACGCGGGCCCAGCCCAAATTCCTTTTTCTTCTTTTCTTTTGCTCGTCCAAGCCCATGACACAACCCTGGCCCATCTATGCACAAAAACAGCCCACATGACCAAGCCTAGAGGACCCGAACAGAGAGAAACCCTACCTAGATGAGGCTTTCGCCCGACTGAGATTAGACCTAGTAGGCGCCTCTCTCTGCTCGGGTCTTCACGGCATAGGTGAGGGCGGCTACGGCGTCGCTAGGCGGGCCAGTGCGAGCGCCGACGGCAACAACGATGGCGACGAGCTGCTCAACAGTGTTGCGGTACAGCGGCTGGCCGTTCAATAGGGGTAGCATCATGGTTCGGCAGCAAGATCGATCACAAGCGTCAGTCCAGCAAGAGACAGCGGCGATTGAAGGTAGCACTAATGGAAATGAACAACTATAGGGACGAGGTGGTTGGCTAAGCGACGGCCGCGAGGCGAGCAACAGTGACCCAGCGCAGTGGATCGTCAAAGATAGCATCGAGACTTCTATCGAGGCAACAACTTTGAGGGGAGCACAGCAGCAAGCCTTCACCTTCAGATCTGGCCCTCTCTGCTCTCCGACCGTCCTCTCCAGCTAGATCCGAGATCTTTGGCAGTTTGTCCTCGAGCCTCCCCTAAAATCTCAGGGGAAGCTACCGAAGCCCGCCGTAGGCGATCTCTGTCTTGGCCTTCCCTGACGCCCTATTTATAGGCGATGGGAAGGCCGTCGGTGGAAGTTCATGCGCCGACCGGCCCTAGGTGCGGCTGAACCGGCATCCCTTCCAAGCCACCCACTTGCGTGTCTCATCATTGCAAATCTACTTCTCCCCTCTTTGATCGTAGGCGTCCTCAAGTGCGTCGACACCCTCTGCGTGCGTGAGTTGCAGAGGCATAGGGGAAGAAGAGGAAAGGAGGAAGAAGAACAAGAGAAGGGGGCTGGGCTTTGAGGGGAAAAAGGCCAAGTCACGCGGGCTGGGTCTTGGTGGCCTGTGTGAGAAAGAAGGGAGGGGCTGGGCTCGTAGGCCCAGCCCAATGGGCCGGTATTTTTTTTTTTTTGCTTTCTTTTGTTTTTATTTATTTTTGTTGTTGTTTTTATTATTTGTTTTTTATCCGAAAAGAGGGAAAATACATAAATAAAGAAACTAAGACCTAATTAAAAACCTAATCAAAATTTAAGTGTCAACAGCTGTCCCTCTTTGAAGATGAATTCGCAGAGGTTACATTCAAAAACAAACTGATACCTAAATTTTGTCCATGCATATGCAATAGACTATATCTTATTTGGGACCTAGTGACCTATGCAGAAAATGAGCAATATAACAGTATACATACTAAGACAGATAAAAAGATACATGTGGTTACTTACTAGGAGTGAGTGAGATAGGGTGTAAACCCCGAGTTTGGCAAGTATCAAGACGTCATCTTACCTGGTGACATGAGGAGGTTGCTTCTCCAGGACCCGAACCATTCTTCAGTTGCCTGTTAGAGCAATAAGTGGTTTGTCTACGACCCGAACCTTTCTTTGGTCGCCTTGACGGGGAATCGCTTTTTTAAGACCCAAACGTTTCTTCAGTCACCTATTAGAGCAATAAGTTGTTTGTTTAGGACCCGAATCTTTCTTCGGTCGCCTTGACGGGGAATCGCTTTTCTAGGACCCAAACCTTTCTTCGGTCGCCTGTTAGAGTAATAAGTGGTTTGTCTAAGACCCGAACCTTTCTTCGGTCGCCTTGATGGGGAATCACTTTTCCAGGACTCAACCCTTTCTTTGGTCGCCTGTTAGAGCAATAAGTTGTCTACCCGACCTTTCTCAGGGGGATACGCCGACCTTTCTCAAAGCATATGTTTCTTGGTGCCTGATCATTTACAGGCATTTGAAAGAGTACCTAGATATTTGCAAGTACTAACCTGGATGATATTTGGGCTTTTGCAAGTGTTGAAGGGGTACTTGGATTATCACAAGTGCGAATTTTGAAGGGTGCCTAGACATTCGCAGGCATTGAGGGGTCCTTGGATGATCACAAGTACTAGATACTGGAAAATACCTGATTGCTTGTAGGTATCGAAAGAGTACTTGGATGATCACAAGTACGAACTTTGAAGGATGCCCGGACGTTCGCAAGGATTGAAGGGGTACTTGGATGATCACAAATACAAATTTCTAAAGAATACCTGATTGCTTGTAGGTATCGAAAGAGTACTTGGATAATCACAAGTACAAACTCTTTGGAGGATATCTGGACGTTCGCAGGTATCGAAGGGGTACCTGAGATATTCGTGAAGGTCTCTCACGTCTTGGTATGTGGAATATCGAGGACGTACCTTGGATATTTGTGAAGGTCTCTCACCTCATGGTAGTTGGAATATTGAGGATGTACCTTGGATATTCATGAAGGTCTCTCACCTCCTAGTAATTAGGAATATCGAGGACATGCCCCGCATATTCATGAAGGTCTCTCACCTCCTGGTAATTGGGAATATCGAGGACGTGCCTCGTATATTCATGAAGGTCTCTCACCTCCTGGTAATGGAAATATTGAGGACATAACTTGGATATTCATGAAGATCTCTCACCTCCTGGTAATTGAGAATATCGAGGACGTGCCTCACATATTTATGAAGGTCTCTCGCCTCCTAGTAATTGGGAATATCGAGGACGTGCCTCGCATACTCATGAAGGTCTCTCACCTCCTTGTAGTGGGAATATTTAGGACATATCTTGGATATTCTTGAAGGTCTCTCACCTCCTGGTAATTGGGAATATTGAGGACGTTCCTCACATATTCATGAAGGTCTCTCACCTCTTGGTAATTGGGAATATCGAGGACTTGCCTCACATATTCATAAAGGTCTCTCACCTCCTGGTAATTGAGAATTTGAATGTAGCATGAGGCTTACTTGGATGGCTGCAAGCACACGGGTGTACAAAGTAGTGGAATATTTGGATGAACACAAATATTTAATGATACGACCAGGGACCACTCAGCTGGTCTAAGTGTAAGAAAGCATACCTAAGTAATCGCAGGTGCACAATGTGGTGGAATACTCGAACAACTGCTAATATTCAATGATACAATTTTGTGAACAACTCGGAAAGGGAGTACCTAGACAATGAAATGCACTCAAAGGTAGTGGGATACTTGGTCAGTTGCAGGCATCCTAGCTATGAAGACAACTCAAACAAGTCGAGTGTCGAGAAAGTGGAGTATCTGAACGGTGGCCGGTACTCAAAGACAATGGGATACTTGGGCAGTTGCAAGCATCTAAACTCAAGAGACTACTCGAATCGGTCGAGTGTCAAAAAGAGAGTACCCGGACAGTGGTGGGTATGCAAAAACAAGGGAATAGCGGTATGCTTACCTGGCGATATCCCTATTTTATGAGAGTATGTCTGCTGTTTGTATAGTGTGCACACATGATTGTATATGCTATGAGTTCAAATGAGATTCATGCATGATAATTTTGTCCGTTTTGCATCATCTAATTTTCACTGGAGAAGATTTTGAAAGACAACCTTTATTTAGAATATAGGTGTCTTGAGCATGCTAAATGAGGGATTTTCAGTCTGAAAGAACTTTCTGCTCACTCTCACGGAAAAAATGCTATTTTATCCTAACCATTGATGTAGGAATATCAACAGGGGTCCGAGTATTTCTCGCAAACGGTACGACTTTACTAATGTGAGAGGTCTTTGCCGGGACTGTAATGTAGGCTTGGTCAACGGCTCATCAAATGGGACCATCAAGGTCACAGCTCTATGAAAAAGATGCCGCACGATCATCTCCGATTTTGCAAGTTAAGAATCCTGTGAAAAGAGATAGAATAATATTGCTCATACTTCTTCGAGCGATGCTTATAAACATATGAAATCTTGCGTTAATTTGAAGTGCCCTAGTCTGAATAGACTTTTATAATGGGACGCAATGTAGGCTTGACTCATGTGTAAAAGGGTGAGAGTTGGTGATTGCCTTGGCATTGTCATCGGTCTTTCTTTTCACTGTTAGATGGAGGCTCTATGAACCACAACAGCAACCTTTTTTATTGTCTAGGGAGGCATTGGTTTTGCTTTTATCAGGCACACTGCTTTTTCATGCCCCTAATTTTTCATTATCGTTGCTTGAGGAACTGGCCTAGGCAAATTCAAACAAAACACTACTATTAGACTCTTGAGTCTTCATCTTCAGCTGGCGCTTCAGGTTATACTGCTTGAATGGCAGTAACCTCTACTTTGTCTTAATGTGAGGGTAAAATTACATACTCACTTGGGCTGTACAATAAGTACAAGTGCGTAGAGGAGGAATTGCTCTTCGTCATTCTATGGCACTTAAATTAACGCAAGTGTTCATATGTAATAAAGACACTCGAAAATTGATGCAAGTGCGAACAAGAAAAATTATATCTCTCTTCTCACCTTGCGATGCTACTTCACCTCCGATCTGCCCCAATGTGGGGGTGGTTCTTAACAGGGGTATGAGAGAAGCTTCACTAGTGTATGGGGCTCAAGAGAAGGATGAGCAATGAAATACCTCTCACTGTTTTGGTTATTGTACCATTCGCGAGAGAACTCTTTTACCCTACAGTCATGGAATATTCTGCACTCATCTCACAAGTGTATAGATGGGAGACTGTGTGTAGGATATGGCTTGCATTTCATCATCCTGAAACGCCTCATCCAGCATGTTCAATCAATCTTGTATTCTTCACTTAGCTATCTATTCTAATAATCCTTGTAGAATCAGGGATTTAGACAAACAAAATTATTATGTAAAATCCATTTGGAAAAAGGCATGCAGCATTTTAAATATGATGGAGCTTGTACTCTCAAAGCGAATGGTTTTTGCTAAAAAAAGACCTTATTGGCTGATTTTAAGGGTCAACAGAATAGTGTTTCCAAATATGTTAAATTTTGAACATCAAGAGGGTTATTCACAAAGGGTTATTTACAAATAGGTGTTGATGGGTTGTCCTTAATGAATAGGGAGATGACACAAGAAGGATTAGTCGGGGTTGGGAATCTGATCATCAATCTGATGAGTGCTTTTGTTTTTTCCCCTACAGGAGAGAAGATAAAAATGGATCAATCAACTAGGCCAAAATTAAGTATGAATTGAGGCCATAAGGGTTTTTGTCATCTGTTATGGCGATATTCAAAACGCCATTTTGCTTAGGAGAGTTTGTCATGCCTCCTCCTGATTTGTTGTCTATATTTTTTTGTGAGCAGGTGATCCTGCAATAGACAAGAGAGAGCATGTTAGTCATGAACTCTTTCAGAAGTCAAACAACTGGAAGTGATACAACATTACCCTTCCCTGGTTTGCAGGTGATTGAGTGGACCTGGAGTACAAAGAGGACACGAAGTCCTACGTCTCCCATTTCGTCAGGTCAATTATTCTCCTTAATTGGCTTATGGATGACATGTCCTTTTACACAAAGTCAGGTGAATTTGATACAGGTCATTTGATTTGCTAGCTTGGCCAATATTGATTTGCCGAACCTAACCATGAACTTTGGCTCTTGAAATCTCGATGCTTCTTGTCGATATGGAAAATATGTCAAAAGCGAGTTCACAGAAAGGGAGTATTGGAAACAATACCAAGTTACCCTTCCCCAGAGTTTGTATTTGCTGACTCCTAGGGATATTTGAATGTCGATGACAGCCTTTTGTCTTGACACAATTCAACGTCTCTTTTGATTGGCCATCCTCATTTGCAACTATGTATACATGATTGATGTTTGTTAATTCATCCTCAACAATCTCCTTCTATGGAATTTTTCTTCTGTCTTTGACCATATGAACATTAGCAGTTTTTGGCAAAGTCATGTACCTCGAGCTTCCATGGAATCTGAGATGGATAATCAAAACCTCAAATTCTCTTATGGCAATTACTTCTTGGTGAGAGCATGCGTCCGGAGCAAGAAATGAGGTTTCCAAGCCCTAACGTCATCATCAAAAATAGGGGGCTAGAGACCCGCTTTGATTGTCTGGATTTTTACTATTGACAGTAGCCAATTCAAAGGGATCGAAGAAATTTCTCCCTTATGCTTCTTGGCTCGTCGAAGAAAGTGTGAAGGCTAAAGGAAACATGGAGGAGGCTATCTTGCCTTGAGTTACCATGGTGTGCATGCGTCGAATTTATCCGTATGCCTATGCCTATTAAGTCCCATCTTTTGTTTCCTATAAATAGAATAGAGAGGACGTTATTTCTAAAATTATGTTCAGGGAATAAGACTTACCCTTTTTGAAGAGGGATGATCATTTATGTTTGCCCCTACTTTCTTGAAATAGTGTCTTTGAATTCAAATTCAGCAAGTTCACATGATGTGCCAACTTGAAATGCCCCTGGCACACTAAGTCAAAGGGGATGGGGGCGACACTCTGAGACATGAAGTGATTAAGTCAGAAAAACAAACATGACTTAACATCTTGTTTTGACAAAAGTTTTGGTAATGAAATGTTTTTTTTTTTTTTCAAAAGTATATATCTTTAAGGGGAAGAAAGTATGAATTGCAACAAATTTTGAAAAAGACTTTTATTCCTTTTTGAGGCAAATGAAAATTCTTGCGGAAAAGAACTTTATAACATGCTTGATAATAAAAACATCAACTCAAAGTAATTCATTTCCAAAATCTTTTTTTTTTTTTTTAACTTTATGGCAATTACTTCCGAATTTTAAATGACCGTGGTATCAAATCCTAGACTAATCATAGACTGCTCAATGTATATAGGAAGGTAAGTGAATCACAAAGTTCACCAAAAAAAACTTACTTTACATGAGAAAATTGATGACAATCACATAGACATGCACATGATACGTGTGGCTCGATTTCTAACTGAGAAGGTTTGTTGAAATTAAAAGACTGTCTGCCTGTTGCAGTCTCGTGTTGGCATCATATCTTCTTTACCTCGGCTCTACCTAAAGAAATTCGAAGAAAAGAAAGGCCACCTCTACATCATAGTCTTGCGTTCAAGGCTGTATTTTTCTTAACACCATCCTAAATATCCTATGGCGGCCGGGTTGTGTGTGCCATGTATGGTGCTAAAACAGTAAAGCATGTACAACAGTTTATAATCACAAAACATTTAAAAAAAAAAAATCTCTAAGCTACTGACCTACATAAAAAAAAAACAAAAAACAAAAACAAGTCAGTAAAGTGTTTAAACAAGATATAATAGCCTAAGTCCTCAAGATGTCCCCAACTGAGTCGCTAAGCTGTTGTGACCTCTTTTTTTCGGCGCCCGATTGGGGCAGCCACCTTTGGAGGCTAATGGTTTGGCTAAGTCTATTAGGCTTAACCTGGACGTTCCCAAGTCTACCAATTCATGACTTAATAGTCCAAGTTTTTAACCTGTAAGTAAATTTTAAAATGGAGTCCCCACTAATCGGTTTAGGGTGTGTCGATTAAAAACCCAAGCGGAGTATCGGGAGAAATACTCGCACTTGCGCAACTAGATAAATTATGATCAAGGACTTGATTACACTAGTTAATCACTAATGCCCTTTTGGTACCTAATCTTGTTTAAACCCTAAGGCTTTTTGGATTTTTGAGGGGTTTTCCATGCATTTGCGAAGGAAAACATTTTTTGGGGTCTATTTCTATTTTTTGAACATAAAAAAGAATTTTTGGATTTTTAGTTTTTTTCCAGAAAATATAAATCATTTTTTGGCTTTTTCTAACTTTTTGGCTTTATTGGGAAAATATGGATATTTATTTATTTTATTTATTTTATTTTTTTGGAAAATAATTTATTTTTATTTAAAAAAATACTATATTATATTATAATATTAAAATACGGCTCGGTAGCGGCCGGTTCGGGCAGCCCAAAACATAGGCACGGCTTGGATTCCTTTTTCTTCTTTTCTTTTGCTTGTCCAAGCCCATGAAGCAATCTAGACCCATCTATGCACAAAAACAGCCTATACAACCAGGCCCAGTATCACGCCTCGATCCCCAGGTACGCACCCATTCCTTACCTAGTCGATATAATAGCGACATCTCATGACGCATTGCCGGCCGTTTTCTTTTTAATACGCATGCGGAAGCAGATAAAAATCCCTAAACAATAAAACAAAGGGATAGGCAAGTAGGACTCTAAATTTTCACACTTTAAAAGCAACCACACTTATACACATTGCAAATCATAGTGCAAATATGTACAAGGTGAATCGTTAAATCTGGTTTTAAACCAACGTTTCATAAAACAACATCTGCAGAAAGGAATCAACTTCCATTAAAAGAGAATTGTCCTATGACTAACTAGTCTAATAGGATCGTCAATTCTTCAGGCTTTACCTTCTACACTTCGGGCCTCTGGTCCTTCACCAATGCCATCTAAGGACCTGAAATGGTTATACAATAACCAATGAGATAACGTCTTTAGCAAATTCTACCCCCTAAAACCCGATTAGGAAGCCAACACACTCTGGAGGCTACCTAAGCACAACACAAGTCAGAGGACTTACCTTGGCCTCTCTTCCTTCCTGCAAATCAATATAGATCAGATATACAGGAACCACATCAATTCATAGCACCAGATCAAATCATTGATCAATCGACCTAATCGATTACATGTCATCTTGACCATTTCTTGGTCGGTTCATCTCATTTACTCAAATTTAATGCTGAATTACGGCTCAGGGAGCACGGCCTACATAGTCATCTCAAATGCTCAACCCCATCGCTGAATTACAGCCCAGCGAGTACATCTTACTAAAACTTTGGCGGTAATGCTGAATTACGACTCAGCGAACACAACCGATTCCAAATTCAGTGGTAATGCTGAATTACCGCTCAGGGAGCACAACCTAGATTAGGTGGTAACATACGATCCAATGGACATAACCATACTTTGGTGGTAATGCTGAATTACGGCTCAGCGAGCACAACCTATTCCAAATTCGGTGGTTTCCATGCCCTATTCCACACTGTCACACACCCATCATACATCATTTCATCTTTCAATAGTCTTCTCAATGCGACTAATAACCCTCACATGATTAATTACTCTCGGCCAAGGACTGTGTGCTTCACACTAAGAATCCTCAATCAAAATAATAATTAGCTTATTTCCCTCGTATTAATGGTACCCGATAAAAAGTTATTATGTGTGGGTATACGGTTGGGCTTAGCCAAAATATTATAATATCACTTCCACAATTTCCACCATTTTATATGGTCTATCAAAATATTTTTAGCGTAGTAAACCGACGCTCGGTTAATTTCCAATCAATTACCAAAATTGATTAATTTAGGAATAAAATCCTAAAAACAGAGTTAATCAATTAAGCACAAACCAATGTTTAAATAAATAAACGGACTACACCACAATGATCAGCATAAAATTCCGGTCGTCGACTATCCTTGCCTAATTTTCGAAAAATAATTAAATAATTTCGAAAATTATTAAATAAAAACAATAAATCCAATTTAGGCTCGTAATGCCTAATTGGACACTGAAACGAACTCGAAAAATTTCCGAGACCCATTCAATAAATAATAACACGAGTCTACTTGCCAACATCACTAATCATTTGCCTGACATGTATAGGTAAATCCCTAATTTAATTTTTCTTATCTAATCTATCCACCTAATTGCAATTAATGAAATCTAATCAACCCCTAAGCATAATTAGCATACTAATAAGGGATTCTGAGAAAAACTTACTTGTTTTGCAAAGATTGGGTCACCGCGACAGTGGCGCGACGGCGGCCGAAACTCGGGTTTGCAATGGCGTCAACGGGCTTGGACTGGGCCTAATCTTGGCCTAACAAATCTCAGCCCAACTGAGATTTGTTATTAATTTGGGCTGGACCCAAGTTGGGTTGCTTCGCAGGCTTCAAGTGGACCTCAAAATCACGGGCTTAACTGCACGGGCCTCAAGTGAGCTGGAAACCTGGGTTGAGCTTGGGCCTAAGCTTGCGGGCCGAAATTCTGCTGGAAATGGGCAGAAGAAAAGAACTGCATGGGCTAGACTTTGGCTTCAGATGGCTGAACATAATGAGCCTGCTAATTCGGTGGATCTCACAAGCGTGGAAGCTGGGGCTCGTGGGCTGAGCAAGAAGGCCCGAAAGAGCTGCTACGACTGAAGTTGCGGGCCTCAAAAGGCTTGACTGGCCGGGCTTTGCTTGGGCTTTTTCTAGACCAAGATGGGCTAAGCAATTTGTCTGGCTTGGGCTGTCGCGAGAGAGAAACAGCTTCGAGATGGATTGCTTCGGCGATGCTGGGATTTTTTCACTGAAGACATGAGCTAGAGGAAACTCGGACGCGTAGCTAGGCAGAGGGGAAACAGATGTGGAGAAGCAGCTATTGGAGGAGCTTCGACGGTGCTGGAGTTCGTGGCAGACAGCCGCGAGTTGAGGTCAACAGGATCAGCGGAAAGCAACGTCTCGGAGCAGCTGGATTGAAGATCCCGTAGGCTGGCTTCTCGGTGGATCGTGACTTCAAAGGTCAACAACTAAATTTGCTGGGGAAAAACATTTCGACTGAGGGAAGCAAAGTGATGGACGTGTGGCGGACAAAGGCAGCTCGGTGGCTTCGTTTTGTGGCTTCTGTGGCCGTGAGAGAGCGAGTGAGTGGAAGAGAGGGGCAAAGAATTTGCAAGGTAGAATGAAATGAAAGAATGGCGTGGGTGAGATGGGGTCGACCGAGAGAGGAGACGGTGGGGGCATGCGTAAGAAGCCGGCTGAGGGGGGCACAAAGTCAATTAAAATATCAATCCTCTTCAATGCTTTGTCCCCCAAAAGTTTACATGTTTATCCCCTATGTCCTATAATACTTTCCAGCCTTATAATACACAAAATAAACCACCAATTATCCAATTTTTGAAGCCAAAGTTGCTGCCCCATGCCTTAATCCGAATTCCACCAATATTAACTTCAATTCCTCATTCAAGTCTCCAAATCGAGGTCCAATTTCGATGAAGGAAAATACTGAACAATTTTCTGTAAGTCCCCAATACTCAAAGGCTTGGCTTGGAAGTCCAAATTTCCTTTAATTTGACCCATCCAAATTTTTGCTAATTTTCCGAATCGTCCGAAACGATTTTCTGTAAAAATCTCAGAATCTCTAAAAATTCCTCGAAAGATGAGTCAACGTTCCTAAAATAACCTGTGACATGACAGAACTTCCAATTTATGAAATCGGACTCGAATTCATGGTTAACTTCCATTCGGCACGTTTTTAGCATGACCTAGGCTACTAGGTAACTTTCAGAAATTTTTCAGTGCAAATGACCAATGGTCGATTTTCTTCGAGCCACAGTGAACCCACTCGACACATTGGTGACTCTCGGTTGTCGTGAAAATCTCGAGGATTCAAATACGGACACGAGGTACCAAAACGATAGAAAATCAAATTAGTACCGGTTGATGAGAATTTTGCAATTTACCACTAAATGGACCTAGACTTAGAACCAGGGAGGACGGAGTTAGTTTCTTGTAGGTATGCCTTCCCACAATGGGTGAACAGCTTCGTTCAAGCCCTTCGGGGATAGCCTTTTAGCAGTAAACCACTCTGACCTTTAGTTCATGGCCTAGAGACACCCAAATAGAATCAGGATGATAACATTTCTAACTATCCGAGCTGCATTTCTCAAAGGATCCTACCAGGCTGAAGAAGAAGAGGAGTTTAGAAAGCCATGAGAGAATTTTCACAAAACACTCACTTTACTTCAAGGGACTTTGCCCAACACATTACATCATCCTCGCCTTTTATAGACAATAAGAGGTCACACACAAAGAAGGACCAAGCTCACAAGTTCGAAAACAAACAGAGGCTTCCGAAAATCTCGGTAGGGAATTATTCACACGGTATGAATAGTGACAATGAACAGTGATTTCCCTAGCCTATTGCTACAGTAAAAGTGAACAGTAACTTGCTACAATGAAATTGTATGGACAGTGGTCTTGTTCAACGATCTCGTGCGTCACGAGCATTGTAGTCATAGTCCGAGTCATCTGAGCTGTGCAATGTTGCTAGAAGATGTTCATCATATTTTTGTTCAAGTGCTTCGAGGTCTTCTGGTGAGGGGATCTTGTTCAGCTGATGTAATGAGGATGCATATGCTTCTTCTTGTGCCTAATTTGTATTGTCATCTACAGTATCGGCAGAAATGCTTGGCTGAGGCCAATTAGATGACTGAGCATAGTAGGATGTGTCAATGCTTTGGGATAAGGACAAAGGTCCTTGATCATAGGGGTCTTGGGAAAGAGGACCTCCCCATTTAGCATAAGGGTCTTGAGAGGACTGTGCATCCTGAGAGGACTGAGCAAAGTTATCTGTGTCTGCCATTTCGTGCTCTTGTGATGATGCAACTTTTTTGAACTGCTCGAGTGCTTCCTTGGCTTTTGATGCTAGGTCATAATGATCCCATGCAGTGGGTACATTATAATTCCATGCATCTTCAGGAATGGTTGTATTTTCTTGACACAAAACCCTTTGGAGTTCTCGGTATTGGTGCTCACAGCAACCAACAGGTCCTGGATAGGACTTATGAATTCGAGCTTCTGCACTGTGTGGAACAAGTTTATAGGATGAGGTACCTATACTCAGGGGGGCGATGATGATGTTGCCATTATTTGTGAGAAAAACTCATGGTCGTCAACAAAACAAAATAGTATGGATTTCAGGGTTTGGCTGTGTGATTCTCAGTTCTTTCTGCAAGAGCCATTTCCAGTGAGCTGGAGGATAAAACTAATTAAGGAAATCTAAGAGATTTTTGTCACTCTCATTTTCAATGTTTCCTCTGTTGAGTCCAAATAACCTAGTGAGGTTGGCTATGAACCTTCTGGTTGGAACTTCAATAGCTATTAAGTACTTATTGGTTAAGTACCATAATAACCATCTAAATTGATCAAGGAAATCATCTTCCTTCTAAATTAAAGGATGTATGAACGGATAATCTGCATTTAATCCAAAAAGATAAAGAATCGAACCTCCATTAAATCGGAACAGATTTGTGTGGCATTGCCACATGAGTTTATCCATATTTTCAGTGTGACTGTCATTCTGAATATGTTCAATGATCTCCTAGGGATATCACCGGGTTGGCCAGCTTTTTATCTTCTCAATCTTGTACTTTTCATTGTGATGAAGGGTATGAAAAGCATGTCTCATAATGTACATGTTAATTTATGCTGGTGCTTTTGGCCTTAATAAGAAGTCAGCAAGTACATTCTTCTTCCCAACAATGTGTTTGGTTTCAAAAGAATATTTTGAAAACCATTCAGCCCATCGTAGCAATTGAGAATTTGGAACTTGCTTTTGTTTAAACTTGGTCATTTGAGAGAAGGATGCCATATCAATTCTACCAGGAAGTGATGGCCAATGAGATGAAATTCGAACTTTTTTATTCCATTATTTTTTTTTTTGGTAAAGACTTTTTTATTCCATTCTTGATTGCCAAGATTTCCTTGAAAGTGGAGTGATAATGCATTTCAGCTTGTGAAAATTTTCCACTTTTGTAGACACATAGATGCCTTTTACCATCAATTTCTTCAAATAGGATAGCTACCCGATATTCATCATTGGCGTCAATTTGGAGAATTCTCTTCCTATTGATGGGATTTGTAATGGAGGAAGTGTCTGCATAATCTCCTTGAGTTCAGCAACTACATTCGTTTGTGATTTTCCCCAAGGTGGGGGATGTTTCTTTAGCATCATCTGTAGCGAAATCAATAGCTTTGCAAGATTTGGGACAAAGTCTTTGAGATAATTGATTATCCCAAGAAATTGCTAAACTTGCTTTGTTGTAAAATTTTCTTCAGCAAATTTCAATAATTCCTGAGCAATGTGTGGCCTTGGGTAGTATGTCCCTTTGTTAATGTGCATACCAAGAAATTCAATTTCTATCTGGGCAATATTCATCTTTCTTTAGGAAAGCATGATTCCATGCTTTTTCACAATCTTGGTGAACTACTCAAGGAGTTGGCTATGCGACTGCTCATCAGGGCTATAGAGCAAGATATCATCAATATATACTGCTGCACTTGACAAGATTGGTTGGAAAATTCGGCACATTGCCTTTCGAAAGAGGGATGGTGTAACCTTTAGGCCAAAAGGAAAGAACTTTCCATTGGAAATGCTGATGGGATACAGAACCCTGTCTTGGGTCTGTCTTCAGGATGAATGCCCAGTTGCCAAAATCCTACTTTGAGATCAAATTTGGAATAGATTTGGGCCTTGGATAATCTAGCAAAAAGAGAGTTTCTTGAGGGTAAATGGAATTTTTCATCCTGGAGAAAAAGGTTAAGGGGCTGGTAATTAATTACCAATCTCATTTTTCCTTGGTTTTGCTCAGCACGCTTGTTGACATAAAAGGCTTCGCAAACCCATTGAGAATGTGAGACCTTAATAAGGCCTTGTTGTAGCAGTTCTGAGCATTCCTTTTGAGCCAAAACCAAATGTTCTGAATTCATTCCCATATGACTCGCCTTGGTTGGATTGATATCTTCATTCTTCTTGAAAGGAAGGCAAATAAATAATTCTGGGTTCTTCCATAAAGGATGAGAACATTTTTAAGCAAACTCAGAATGGGATTCTGAACATGATTCCAACAACTTTCGCACGATCGAATCTAACAGACTTATCTGAATGTAAAAAGTCTTTGAATATTGACAAATTCAGAAAATTGGTCTTTATACTTAAGACCTCTTCCAGGAATGATGCGAAGTTTCGAAATTTGAGTCATGATATCCCAACCACTGATCAAATCTTTGTTAGGAAGACTAGAACCAAATTTTTTTATGGTTATAGAACGATATGGGAAAAACTGAACAGTTATCAAAGTAGTTCTCACATTTGTAGAAAAAGTATCTCCTGAGGCAAAGTTGAAATATCGGACATAAGAAGTCCAATATTCTTCAAGAAGAACTTTAGTGTCTAAGATTGAAGAAGCTGCTCCGGTATCTATGTGAGCAATGACAGTGATTGGCTTGGAAAACTTTGAAGTGAATATTTTCACAAGGAAATGGAGACAATGATTTTGGCTTGAGAATATGTGATTGCTTTCCGCTGAAGGGGTAAGAGATATATGAAAAATATCTTCAGGATATGATTCTGAATCAATTTCACTAGGAGTTTGGTAACAAGGAATGACACAAAGAGTTTGTTCACATGGTTCTTCATCCGCAGAGAATAAAGATTCGATATCATCATTTTCAAGAGAAATACCAGTTTCATTCTCTATATGATGTATCAAATGGTTCTGACTTTTTTTTTTGTTTGAGGATAGTTTTTGGCAAAATGTCCCTTTTGATTGTAGATGAAGCATCGGTTTGACTTTTTATGGCCTGAACAATTTTTCCTTTTGCGTAGGTATCGTCATTTCTTCTTTCTTCAAAAGTGTTTAGAGCCATGTCTGGATTTGCTAATCCAGAGCCTTTTGAAGTGTTTCTTCTTTCTAGAAGTTTTTCCACAAGAACCATCAAAATCTTTCTTGGAGCATTTGACCTTCTAGTTCTGGCGACAGCAGGCTCTATCAAGATAACTATTGTCATGGCATAAGTCTGGATCATTTGATGCTTTATACATAATTCTTCCAAGCACAAATGTATTTCTTGTTGGAGTTCTCCCAATGGAACATCGTGGATCCTCTTTTGTTTGGAGAGAAAAGCTCTCTCCACTGTTTGAGATAATTCTTTAGGAATGGAGGTCAGGAAAACATGCTTCAAATTTGCATCAGCTCCAATTTAATAAAATAGCTTAAGCATTTCATGAAAATGCTTATCCATATGTTTTTTTGAAGAGAACAACACCTTCTTTCAAAAAATTCTCTTCTTTTGAGTTCTATGAGGTCAACAGGTTTCCCCACAAAAAAGTGATATAGAAGAGTAATGGCATGCTGAAAGTTTGGTGAGAGTAAAAAATGAAGTTGATCTTGTTCTCCCAAAGATTGCCACCAAAGTTTAAGGCTGCCTGTAAACCTTGTGACAAAATTGAAAAGAACATCATACTTGTCCTGATTAGTGATGGCTTAGGTATTTAGCCAAGTATGAAATTCTTCAAGTCTTTCTGGCCATTTGTGATAAGGAATATCATCAATGTTGAAGAATTGTTTTGATGAAGTGGACACATTCTAGAAAGAGTTGTTTGGTTGGACAACTTTCGGTTCAGAAGGGTTTGATTCCATATCATGGTCCGGGAGATCGGCCATGAATATTGATGAAGTTACTGGTGCCATAGGTAAGGGATCAATAGAAGGGAGTGAGAAAGATGATCAAGATGAAAGGGATACCGAATCGGAGTCAGTATCAAAGATGTTTGGAAAATTTGATGCTATTGGAAACAGAACCTGGTATGTCGAAGTGACAAGATCAATCAGTGGTAGAAGTTGTGGAGTAACAGGATCAGGATGTGGTTCCTGATTACTCAAATCTCTGAGAAAAGATTCTAATGGGTTTGACAGCATCATTTAATCTGGCTCTCTTATGACAAGAGAGGATTCTTTGGGCATCTTCTCTTTTCCCTTTTCTTTCCTTATTCGGTCCAGTTCTCTGAGACGATTTTGCATTTCAGCTACATCTATCTTGTCTTGTCTGACAGGAATATCTGTAAAGATAGACGTCTGAGGTGGTGGAGGAGGAGGGAGTGCCTCTGTCCACAAAGTGGTTGGAAATGGATTGAGTCTTCCTTCCTCAAGGATCTAGATCTGTCTTTTAAGCTTTTCTATTTCTGCTTTAGGACTTTCAAGATAATGATACCCCAAATCTTGTCCAGATTCCAAGGCATGAAGCCTCTTTTGGCAATCTGAAAGCATCTTCTTGGTGGTCTCATCATATCTTTGCAGATCTTGTTGCGCATTTCCAATCTTGGAATCAATTGCTTTAAAGGCATTGTTATGTGCTAAAAGAGTTTCTGATTGCCAATTTAGAACGACTTCAACAATAGGAGTTCTCTTTTGTCTTCCATGCTCATCCACATCAGTAGGGGCAGGTTTCTTAGGAACATGCCTATATCTGCCTTGTGGATCAATAAACTCTTATGGAGCAGGAAGCGAGAGTTTAGAGTTTTCCTGAACAAGAGGAAGAAAGTTTGTTTCTTGAAACATGGCGATGGAAGAGCTAGGGTGGTGTTTATTCAGGAACTTCAAGTGGGTAGGAATGTTTCTTTGCCCACTTTACAATTGGCTTATAAAACGGAGAAATGGCTGGTTTTTTCTGAGGAGATGGAGGAGGTGATTTTGGTGGAGTTAGTGAGACTGAAGAGGAAGTAGTGAACTCCGGTGGTGGAGTTGGTACATATGAGACCATAAACTAAAATTTATCACACTCACCAAAAGTATCATTAGAAGGGTCCCCAATCAAGTACTTTTGGTACAAGGGGTCCTTTGGCCTTTTGTGCTTCCGTCGAGGTCTTGTATTTGGATCTACCTCATCAGGGGAATTTGTGCAATAGGAACACTGGCAAAAAGGATCCCAGAAATAATGACCATACTTGTCCTTATAGTAATAAACATGATGTCCATCACTGTTGAAATGTCAAACAAGTTTTTTTGGATCTGGTTCGAAAATTGATTCGGGAACACATGGTTCAACCATAAATAAGGTTTGGAAGATAGAAGAAATTTCTTCCTTTTCTTTGCCAAATTTGATGGAAACGGTTCCATCTTTCTTTCTAACAAACTCAGAGTTTGAAGACTGGAAAGGTTTGTTATTTTGGTGCAACTTTTCATAGTTGGTGATCCAAGTCTTTGGAAGGAGCTTGGCCAACTTTTCCTTTGGGATCTGTTTGGGGACATAAATGCAGGATGCTTGGTCATTTTGCATAGAAATGAATAAAGCATATTCATTCCCATTGTGGAAATTCATATCAAGAGCATGATTCTGCACACGGTAAACCATCTAGTAGTGTAATGTTGCTGCTATAGAATCAGCAGTTTGAGGGGCTCCAGTGAGTTGAACTTGGACTTTCAGAAAAGAAAGTAACTGAGAGTCTGAAAGAGCAATGTTGAAATTTGGATATAGAGTCACAAAGACTGTTCTAGCATTCAAAGTGGTTTGAACAGTACCAATGCAAGCATGCTGGTATTTTAATAATCAAGTATCCAATAGAGCAATCCTTGCCACCACTGGCAAACCTTTATGGCCACGAAAGGTGAGAGCAAGACGAATAGCTCCATAATGGGCATGAGAATATCCTTGTTGGATCCATTGCCTAGGAAACTCTGGAGGAATTTGAAGAGTAACAAAGTATTCTTTTTCAGTGGGAGGAATAGGATGTTGGTCAAACTTGGAGGAATGGACATACTCTTTTACTTCCTTTGGAGTCTAACGAATGAGTTGACGAATAGAGCGGATGGGTGAAAATGATGAAGTGGGTTTAGCAAAAGTAGAATATGGATTCATCAGGGGAAGCTGGGTTTCAAAAATCTTCGTTTCATCACTAAGAGAGACTTCATAAAGATAGTCGATCTTAGAAGCATTTGAAATACAAAAATCTGAAGGGGTGGAAGAAGATGGAGTTGCAACGAGAGAAACAGGTGCTTCTAGTATTTCTGGGTGATATGTCATGATGTAAAGAGTTCTTCTCGGCATTAGATTCACCTACTAAGCGCATGCAACAGATATTATTACAAACAGAACCATGACTTTTGATACCACTGAATGGACCTAGATTACCACGATTAGCCACACATCTAAGTCAAACCGACCTATCTCTGATCTCTAATCGATTTATATATGTGCCGTAATGATTTCGACAGATGAGCACGGTCGAACAGTCGATTCCTAGTCGAATTCTCAAGTCTATTTGCCTTAAAATTCTTAATGGCTTCCCTAGATAGTCTAGTTATCTCGAAAGTGATCAACTCTGAGAACAGCCCTATAGGCGCATCAATGAAATGCCCGATTTATTCAATAGAAAACAGGGCTGAAAATCTGGGATGTCACAACTCTTCTCCTCTTATAAAAATTTCGTCCTTGAAATTTAAACCTTTACCAATCCTTAAACAAAAAGGTGGGGGATCGTCGTCTCATCGAGTCTCACTTTCCCCAATCGCTTCTTCAGTCCCGTGATGTTGTCAGACCACTTTGACCAAAGGGACCATCTTGGTACACATAATCTATTATGAACCACAATCTAAACCAGGCTTTCCACGTATGACACTCTGTCGTCCACGTCTAATTCTTCAATATTTAGCACGTGGGTCGGGTCAAGCTCATACGTCCTCAACCTTAACACGTGAAAGACGTTGTGCATTTGCTCCAATCTCGGCGGTAATGCAAGACAATACGTTAGGATCTCGATTCTTTTCAGAACCTTAAAGGGACCTACGTACCTCAGTTTCAGTTTCCCTCATTGCCAAAGCGCAAGGTATCCGTTATTAGTGACACCTTCAGAAAAATTTAATTACCAATTTGGAACTCTAAGGACCTTCGATGTTCAACGATGCAACTTTTTCTAGTGGTTTTGAGCGGTCTTTACTCTGGTATTGATCACGGCAACTGCAATCACTGATTTCTGAGCTGACTCTGGGCCAGTGATCTTTCAACATCTAACTTCCTCCCCCCAAACTAAAGTTTTGTTCACTCAGCTATGCACTGCTTCAAAGGAAACCATCTGACTGCTCTACTATAACTGGGAACCTCGGGTCTAGATCTGACATAAATTTGTCACTGGCACTCTATGCAGATGAACTATCTGACTCCCATACAACTTTGCATGTCTGTCTAAGCCTAGATCCTTTCGTACTACCAAGAAGTGGGTCGACTTCATCAATTTTTCGACCACATCTCCAAATGGAATCATTACCCTTCTGGCTCATCGATAAGCCTGTCACAAAATCTAATGTGATGTACACCCATTCCCACTCGAGAATCTCGAGTGGTTGTAAAATTTTTCTCGGTTTGCATTATCGAACTTCCACTTACTAACACATCTGACACTCATAACCTGTCCGGCAACATCTATCTTTATAGCATTTTACAAATCGGGCTGACGCCAATTATGACCTACTTTGTACTGTCCGGTCAAATACTGCAATTGCTATGGTAAATTCTTGACATGGTCTCCTCCCTCAGTGTTACAACATTAAGTGCACTCAATCACTCTCAGAACTTGAGTGTTCCATCCTCAAAAATCTGAAAGTCAGTCTCTTTCTTACTAGTATCCTCTTATAGGATCGTCTGAACATCTCTGTCTGTCAACTAAGCATCTGATTCTAACTTGAATATTCAGTTCAATTTTGAGGGCGGCTATAAAATTCAAAAGGTAGCCTACCTCAAATTTGAAAACCGAATTTCGAACCCTTTTTAAGTAAAGTCCATATTTTAGCTAGCCTGTGCACAATTGAAGACTCTCAACGTAACGTATCATTAACTTCTTTCGTTCCTCTAGGGTGATACTAGATAGCACCATTCTAGTCCTTTAAAAGTTTTGATTCTCGGCGCTATCTCAGATTCAATTCCTCCTAAAAGAATAAATATTGGAGACTTTGTTAATTAGTGAAGATCAAGAATCTTTCTTCACACAACTAACATCTCCTAGTTTCGGTACAAAAATTAATGCTACGAGTTCTAAGTCATGTGCCAGGTAACTCAACTCATGAGGTATCAACTAATGGGACGCGTATGTAACACTCTACCACATTACATCAACACAAAACCCAATTCTTAAGTGGGGCATCACAATAGATCTCACCTCCTTCGAAACCATAAGGAATGGTCAACACAAGTGCAGTAGCCAACTTCTACTTAAGCTCTCAGAAATTATCCTCACACTTGTCTGTCCATATGAATTTCTCTTCTTTCTTCAGGAGTCGAGTTAATGGTGACACTGATGTTGAAAAATTCTTCCACGAACCTTCTGTAGTAACCTGTCCAACTAAACAGTTTTCGATCTCTGATACTGTTGTCGGTCTTGGTTCATTGATAACTAATTCGATCTTGGTCGGGTCCATGGAGATTCTTTCACCATTCTCAGATGTCTCTTGTGCTCCTTAGCATTCCTCGAATACACTGGAATATCATTACACAATACGATCAGAACTGATCTAGATATTCTTCGAACACTCGATTTGTCAAATCCATGACGGCAGTTGGAACGTTTGTCAGACCCAATGGCATTACATTGCACTCACAAGGCCCATATCGAGTATAAAACACTGTCTTTTTCTCTAACGACAGGTCTGACAATTCCCATGGAAATACCTCTAGGGATTCTTAGACTATTAAGATATCCTCAATCTTCAATTCTTCAATCTGTCTTATCAATGACAACCGCCAAGTAACCTTGGCAACCTCCGTCTAACAAACATGTTGCCTTCAACCGATGAGATTAATAAAATCGAATCTTTTTTTTTTTTTGATTCCCAATAAACTTGACACTTTCACAAGCTAATGGACTAAGCTAGATTACTCCATGACCATATTTCATTACCACAATATGCTCCATGAGCCCACTCTATTCATGTGGAGTCAAGGTTACACCTCAGCAACTAGTGAAGCACAACTATGGCTTGTGATTTCCCTTTCTTTCACTTTATTTCAACAATCGAAGTTCTACAAACTTAGTCCAAAGCTCTGCTGCGCTACTATGATAAAATTTCCTCAAGAACATTCTTCCTATGATTGGTGTAGGGTCGGTTCCATTCCTGTCCCTTTCACCATCCTAGGAGCGTCCTAACTACGGTCGCAGCATTTGTGTTCCTTTGGATTCTCACTGACAGTCCCTCACCTGATGGCCGTGCTGGTCACAATCACAGCACGTTCTAGCAATGCCCAGACACTAGATTTATCTATGCCTCCTTCCATACTTTTGGCACCCATTTGGTGAGTCTTCCATCTCCTGTCAAGTGACAGTATGCACTCTTTTTGGTACCTATTCCAAAAACTCCACGGTGTGTTCTATGGCGCACTCCTTTTGATCTGTCTTATCAGCCTTCTAGGACCGTTTGTGGCCAGATAATCCTGTTGGCTACACTCAAAACAATTTCTTGTCCTAGGAAAGCCATAAGGCCGATCTCCGTCGTCACACATGGGAACAACATGTTCCATTTTATCTAAATGCTGACCTAACTATCTCACTCTTCCTATTGGGTGGAATAGAATACTCTTCTCCCGGCATTGGTCCTTTCCCTGACCGATTTCTAAATTTACCTAAGCTGACTCTTGACTTAGATGTTGAAATACGTTCCCTGATCACCCTTCCAGGTTGGACCTCAGCAAAGGTGACAACAATAGCAACTTGATCCTGAGCTTGCTGGCTCATCCAGTTCCCAAGGAACACTAGCGCTTGAATGATCCCGTTGAACCTAGGATTGCTCAGTGTTGCTACATTAGTATCGACCTGCAGCGATACTCTTACACTAGCGCTGGTCTGAACCTGCGCTTATCTCAACTACCTCAGGTACTAACCTTTCTCAGCATTCTACCCCAAGTCACAGAGGCTACTGCCTTCTTACTAGGAGTCCCCAACTCCTGATCACTCATACTACAGGCTCTTATAGACACCTGTTTTTAAATTCTAATACCACATTAGAATTCGAGTGATCAACACCAAACAAGGTCATTCCTACTAACTATCCCATGACCCATCGCACCTTATCACTCCAAACACAGACCTTGCTCTTATACCACAAAAAGGGGATGTCACGCCCTGATCCTCGGGGACGCACCCATCCCTTACCTAGTCGATATAATAGCGACGTCCCAAGACGCATCGCCGACCCTTTTCTTCTTAATACACATACGAAAGTAGATAAAAATCCCCAGATAATAAATTAATAGGATAGGCAAGTAGGACTCCAAATTTGCACACTTTACAAACAACCACACTTATACACATTGTAAATCATAGTGCAAATATGTACAAGGCGAATTGTTAAATCTGGTTTTAAACCACCGTTTCATAAAACAACGTCTGCAGAAAGGAATCAACTTCCATTAAAAGAGAATTGTCCTATGACTAATTAGTCCAATAGGATCGTCAATTCTTCAGGCTTTACCTTCTACACTTCGGGCCTCTGGTCCTTCACCAATGCCATCTAAGGACTTGAAATGGTTATACAATAACCAATGAGACAACGTCTCAGCAAGTTCTACACCCTAAAACCCGATTAGGAAGCCAATACACTCTAGAGGCCGCCTAAGCACAACGCGAGTCTGAGAACTTACCTTGGCCTATGTTCCTTCCTGCAAGTCAGTAAATATCAGATATACAATAACCATATCAATTCACAACACCATATCAAATCATTGATCAACCAACCTAGTTAATTACATGTCATCTTGACCATTTCTTGGTCGATTCATCTCATTTACTCAAATTTAATGCTAAATTACGACTCAGCGAGCACGGCCTACACAGTCATCTCAAATACTCAACCCCATCGCTGAATTACAACTCAGGAACACATCCTACTAAAACTTTGGCGGTAATGCTGAATTACGGCTCAGTGAGCACAACCTAGATTAGGTGGTAACATACGATCCAATGGACATAACCATACTTTGGTGGTAATGCTGAATTACGGCTCAACGAGCACAACCTATTCCAAATTCGGTGGTTTCCATGCCCTATTCCGCACTGTCACACACACATCATACATCATTTCATCTTTCAATAGTCTTCTCAATGCGACTAATAACCCTCACATGATTAATTACTCTCGGCCAAGAATTGTGTGCTTCACACTTAGAATCCTCAATCAAAATAATAATTAGCTTATTTCCCTCGTATTAACGGTACCCGATAAAAATTTATTGTGTGTGGGTATACGGTTGGGCTTAGCCAAAATATTATAATTTCACTTCCACAATTTCCACCATTTTATATGGTCTACCAAAATATTTTTAGCGTAGTAAATCGACGCTCAGTTAATTTCCAATCAATTACCAAAATTGATTAATTTAGGAATAAAATCTTAAAAACAGAGCTAAATCAATTCAGCACAAACCAATGTTCAAATAAATAAATGGACTACACCACAGTGATCAGCATAAAATTCCAGCCGTCGACTATCCTTGCCTAATTTTTGAAAAATAATTAAATAATTAAATAATTTTGAAAATTATTAAATAAATACAATAAATCCAATTTAGGCTTGTAATGCCTAATTGGACACCAAAACGAACCCGGAAAATTTCCGAGACCCGTTCAATAAATAATAACACAAGTCTACTTGCCAACATCACTAATCATTTGCCTGACATACATAGGTAAATCCCTAATTTAATCATTCTAATATAATCTATCCACCTAATTGCACTTAATTAAATCTAATCAACCCCTAAGCATCATTAGCATACTAATAAGGGATTCTGAGGAAAACTTACTTGTTTTGCGAAGACCGGGTCACCGCGACAACGGCGCGACGGCGGCCGAAACTCGAGTTTGCAGCAGCATCAACGAGCTTGAACTAGGCCTAATCTTGGCCCGACTGAGATTTGTTATTGATTTGGGCTGGACCCAAGTTGGGCTGCTTCGCGGGCTTCAAGTGGACCTCAAAATCACTGGCTTAACTGCACGGGCCTCAAGTGAGCTGGAAACCTGGGTTGAGCTTGGGCCTAAGCTCGCGGGCCGAAATTCTGCTGGAGATGGGCAGAAGAAAAGAATTGCGTGGGCTAGACTTCGGCTTCAGATGGCTTAACAGAATGAGCCTGCTAATTCGGTGGATCTCACCGGCGTGGAAGCTGGGGCTCATGGGCTGAGCAAGAAGGCCCGAAAGAGCTGCTATGACTGAAGTTGCAGGCCTCAAAAGGCTTGACTGCTGGGCTGCTTGCTTGGGCTTTTTCTAGACTGAAGATGGGCTGAGCAATTTGCTGGCTTGGGCTGTCGCAGCGAGAGAGAAACAGATTCGGGATGGATTGCTTCGGCGATGCTGGGATTTGTTCGCTGAAGACACGAGCTGGAGGAAACTCGGACGCGTAGCTACGCAGAAGGGAAACGGATGTGGAGAAGCAGCTGTTGGCAGAGCTTCGACGGTGCTGGAGTTCGTGGCAGACAGCCACGAGCTGAGGTCAACAGGATCAGTGGAAAGTAACGTCTCGGAGCAACTGGATTGAAGATCCCGTAAGCTGGCTTCTCGGTGGATCGTGGCTTCAAGGGTCCACAACTAAATTTTCTAGGGAAAAACATTTTGACCGAGGGAAGCAAAGTGATGGACATGTGGCGGACAAAGGCAGCTCCGTGGCTTCGTTTTGTGGCTTCTGTGGCCGTGAGAGAGCGAGTGAGTGGAAGAGAGGGGCAGAGAATTTGTAAGGCAGAATGAAATGAAAGAGAGGCGTGGGTAAGATGGGATCGAGTGAGAGAGGAGACGGTGGGGGCATGCGTAAGAAGCCGGCTGAGGGGTGGCACAAGGTCAATTAAAATATCAATCCTCTTCAATGCTTTGTCCCCCAAAAGTTTACATGTTTATCCCCTATGTCCTATAATACTTTCCAGCCTTATAATCCACAAAATAAACCACCAATTATCCAATTTTTGAAGCCAAAGTTGCTGCCCCATGCCTTAATCCGAATTTCACCTATATTAACTTCAATTCCTCACTCAAGTCTCCAAATCGAAGTCCAATTTCGATGAAGGAAAATACCGAAAAATTTTCTGTAAGTCCCCAACACTCAAAGGCTCGGCTTGGAAGTCCAAATTTCCTTTAATTTGGCCCATCTGAATTTTTGCTAATTTTCCGAATCTTACGAAACGATTTTCCAAAAATTCCTCGAAAGATGAGTCGACGTTCCTAAAATGACCTGTGACATGACAGAACTTTCAATTTCTAAAATCGGACTTGAATTCACAGTTGATTTCCATTCAGCGCATTTTTAGCGTGACCCAGGCTACCAAGTAACTTTCAGAAATTTTTCAGTGCAAATGACCTGTGGTCAAATTTCTTTGAGCCACAATGAACCCACTCGACACATTGGCGACTCTCGGTTGTCGTGAAAATCTCGATGATTCAAATACGGACACAGGGTACCAAAAATATAGAAAAATCAAATTAGTGCTGATCGATGAGAATTTTGCAATTTAGTGGGATTACCCACGATTAGCCACACATCTCAATCGAACCGACCTATCTCGGATCTCTAATCGATTTATATCTGTGCCGTAATGAGCATGGTCGAACAGCCAATTTCTAGTCGAATTCTCAAGTCTATTTGCCTTAAAATTCTTAATGGCTTCTCCAGATAGTCTAATTATCTCGAGAGTAATCAGTTCTGAGAATAACCCTATAGACACGTCAATGAAATGCCTGATTTATTCAGTAGAAAATAGGGCTAAAAATCTGGGATGTCACACCCAGAGGACCCGAATAAAGAGAAACCCTACCCGGATGGGGGTTTCGTCGGACTTGGTTCAGACCCGGCAGGCGCCTCTCTCTGCTCGGGTCTTCACGGCATAAGTGAGGGCGGCTGAGGCATCACTAGGCGGGATGGTAGCGACGACAACGGCAACGACGATGGTGACGAGCTACTCAACGGCGTTGCCATACAGCGGCTTGCCGTTCAACGGGTGTAGCGTCACGGTTCGATAGCAAGATTGATCACAGGCGTCAGTCCAGTAGGAGATGGCAGCAACTGAAGGCAGCACCAATGGAAACGAATAGTTACAAGGATGGGGTGGGTGGCTAAGCGATGACGGCGAGGCGAGCAACAGCGACCCAATGCGATGGATCGTCGAAGATGGCGTCAGGACTTCGGTCGAGGCAACGGCTTCAGGGGGAGCACGGCAGCGAGCCTTCTCCTTCAAATTTGGCCCTCTCTCCTCTCCGACCGTCCTCTTCGGCTAGATCCAAGATCTCCAGCAGTTTTCCTCGAGCCTCCCCTAAAATCTCTCAGGGGAAGCTACCGAAGCTCGCCATCAGCGATCTCTGTCTTCGCCACCCTCCACTTGGCCTTCCCCAATGCCCTATTTATAGGCGAGGGGAAGGCCGGTCAAAGGAAGTTCAGCCGCTGGTCGGTGCATGCCGACTGGCCCTAGGTGCAGTCGAACCGGCATCCCCTCCAAGCCACCCACTTGCGTGTCTCTTCACTACAAGTCTACTTCTCCCCTCTTTGATCGTAGGCGTCCTTGAGCACGTCGGCACACTCTGCGCACGTGAGTTGTAGAGGCATAGGGGAAGAAGAAGAAGAGAAGGGGACCGAGCTTTGGGGGGGAAAAGACTGGGTCATGCAGGCTAGGTCTTGACGGCCCACGCGAGAAAGAAGGGAGGCGCTGGGCTCGTCGGCCCAACCCCAATGGGCTGCTACTTTTTTTTTTTTTTTGCTTTCTTTTGTTTTTATTAAATTTGTTGTTGTTTTTATTATTTTTTTTATCCGAAAATGAGGGAAAATACATAAATAAAGAAACTAAGGCCTAATTAAAAACCTAATCAAAATTTAGATGTTAGCAAGAGGTCGAGTCGCTTTCTTTGCTTAGCAGCAAATAACCTCGGATATGATTTACTTTGCATAATATGTTTCTACGGTTGTTCAAATTCCATGGTCAGTTTACGAATATGACGAACTTTCCAGAATTGTTGAAATTATAATGACTGTAACCATGAAATTTAATGTGAAACTCCATGATTAGTTTACAAATCATTGACATAATGTTGTTCTACGTACCATGTAAATTATGAGATCTAACTAAAAATATTACATGGGATATAGCATAATGGTGATGTCGAGAGTCTTCAGACTAGCAGATGAACGTATCATTCTATATAAATGCTTTGTGGAGGAAACATCAAACTGACCTATTGACATTACTGGACTTCTAAGAATGTTGGTGTGGTATGTGGTACACATTTGCATTTAAACTCAAAAAATACAATTGCACGGCATACATAAAGGTAGAGCTTAGCCTGTCAAGGTTCAAAGTGTGCTCCAAGTGCATCAAGATAGATTCCAAACATCCCATAAACCCCGATGATCTTTTCACCAGTTGATGAAAAAGAGAAGTACTTTCCATCTTCTACACTAATTGGCCCAAAAGTTCTTTCATTGTTATGGAATTTGAGGGACCAAATGATAGTACACTCGGAATAATCTCCAAAGTAACCAGAAAATGAAGTCAAGTACTCTCGAGAATAATCAAGTTTAATCTGCATAATTAGAAAGACAAGCATATTTAATCCCAACCCTCAAGTGTAGAATCTTGAAAATCAGCATAAGCAGAACACTCTAGTTAATAAGTTGTATTTTCTTAGATAAGCAATGTAAAGCTAAATAGATGATGCCACTATATCTAGAGTATTAAGACCTATTTTGGTCTGCAACAATCATCGAATCAATGTCGGTAAAATAAATATCAATTGCTTCAAGAATGCTCGGCAATGCTTTGAGAACAATTCACTCAAATAAGGGAAATTGCTATCGGACTTAAAGTTCTAGAATTAACAAACCTTTGATATGTTGCTTTTGTAGGCAGTAGTTTTTTGAATGTATTGAGTGCTGTCACTGTAAATGGAACCCGGGAAGGCTGAAAAACCAAAGAAAAGTCCCTGTTCTGTGATGATAATACATCATGCTCATACAATGACTTTTTCGGAGGTTGATTCTCATTCCGGATCATTTGTCACTCTAAACTCAAAATCTACGGGATAATCTCATATCTTAATTTTACCTCTATGCTCTACTTAATATACTTTCCTAATTCATGTATATATACGTGACCTCGAAACCACTCAAACCAAACCATAGCAGCAACATAGAAGTTGTACGTTTATGAGATTAACTAAATGTTTGAAGGCCATACCTCTAGTGTTATATGTCCTCCATCTCCACCACGTTTGAAGCCCATAAAGTTAGTCCACCTTTTACAATCATTTTTCTGTGCTATCTCCATCATCCCAAGGAATGCCACCTTGAACTCCAAATGGCCCAATGGATCTCAAGAAACGAAGATCAGAAATTGGATCAAAGAAGACTCCTAGTGCATCCAGAAGTTTCCATGAAAGCCAATTATCTTGCTGCATGTCAATGCACAGCTAAAGAAGCTTCCTTCTTCCTTACCAAAGAGTCCATGCCTTCTTATATTGCTTTCGAACGTGAGTGATTGAATAACAGAATCATCATGTCTGATAACCTGATACTGAGGTCAAGAACTCATAAGGGTAATCCAAGTTAACCTGCAGAATTAACAAGTATTTATTGCATTTAACTGTCACATTGATCCATGTCAAAGATGATAGATAGATTATAGTTGCCTATCACGTACGACCTAGAAGTTGATCCTAGACCTGAGAATTTCTAAAGACTACTATTCTTACATCATACTTAGAGGGTCAACGATAAGATGATAGATCATTGGGTTCTCTGGAGTGCTTTGCTGATTCGCTTCATTTAGCATTAAATAAAAAAACCTTATCATACTGGGTTACTCACATGGAGTCCATCTTGCACAAAGCATATTAATAGACCAAAAACTCATCATTCGGGGTTGCTATCATGGAGTCCATCTCGCATAAAGCATTTTATTGACCTTTGTGTAATGTATAAAATAAAAAAGAATTGAGTATATTAAAAGTTTTAAAACTTGTCAAAAAGATACAATTGAGTTCTAGAACTTTTGAAAAATGTAATTAAATCTTAAATATTTGTCAAATTAGTACAATCAAGTTCTGAAATTCAAGTATGTGACCATGGCCTTTCAAACTTGTCGAGCTTGGCCCTGGTTGCTCGAGCTTCTTCAAGCGGCTCAAGTTTCATCGAGTTCTGCCATGGCAGCTCCTGCTTCCAGGCTTCTTCAAACTCATGCTTGTGGCTAATCGAGCTTCAATAAGCTCAGTTATGATCGCTCGAGCTTCTTTGAGCTCATAGCCATTACAACTCGAGCTTCATCGAGCTTGGCCATGGCCGCTCAAGCCTTGTCGAGCTCTATAACCATGGCCCCTCGAAGCTGGTTGAGCTCGAAAACTAAATTTCAATTTTATGAATTAGTTTGCGTGTTTGTCTATTGAGACTTGGCAGTTCTTCTGCATTGTGCTAGGGATCATCCTGTGTTTTGATTATGTCTCTACAACAACTATGGGAAGTGTTCAGTTTTTTATGGCGATAACTTCAATGGATCGTTTATTATTAACAGGCATTTATGTGCATAGGTTAGTACAATGGATTTATGTCTAATTCCCCACAGTTTCTTTTAGATTTTCTTTGTTTAGACATGTCACAAGCTCTATCCCAGTTAATGAAGTGAGTATTATCCTTGACCAAAAAAAAAAAAAAAAAACTGTCCTTCAGAGTACAATTTCTTTTGGCTGACTAACTTTGTTAAAAAGATAGTTCCAGAGGACTCTCTGATCCTCTTCTCTTTTTCTTTTTTTGAAATTTGTTTTATCTTTTGATCATTTTGTTTTCATTTACAAGTTTCTTTCTAATGCATCACTTTGTGGGTACCACATGTCTTAAGAAAGTAATAAAAAAGATATGTCCCCATTTTGCCTTATCCTAATTGGACTAAACTAATGGAGATTGCACTAACTTAACTAGATTTAGACTTGATGATACTTTTTTAAAGTTTTAGAACTTGATTACATTGAGCAACAAGTTTTAGGATTTCTTATGCACTTATTCCCAAAAAATTATGGAAATATATAATGAAAAATATAACTTCAATCATTCAATAAATTTGAATGGCTTTGATTTCTCTCTAAGATGCTTTCCATACGCCATATATTATTAATGTACATTATGTATACGGGTTACCATCCCTCATAGCTTACTTTATAAAACTTGTTGTTGGGAATAACGGATCCCAGAAAAACGCGGATTCGACACTGAATCGAACCCCTAAATCAATGCGGAAGACAAGCCCGGGAAAACAACACGCATCACCGATCCTAAAGCACACCACGGATTCGAGCGTACCTTTTTAGCCACAGATTAAACACCAACGTCAATGGAGGAAGAGAAACTAGGCCTGTTCAATCCGAGGAAGCAAAATCCTTTCACGTGCTTTACTGTTTTGCTTTTGAAGAAAACGGGAGAGAGAGAGAGCGAGCGTAAAACAACGTACGTCCTTTTTTTAATCAAACGGTGTGTTTTTTTCTCTCTCTCCTCCCTTTTATACCCCCCTCTTTCCATGGGCCCTATTCCCGTGGGCCGGGCTTTCTGGGCCCAACTTGGGCGGACGGGCCTTAAGCCCAATTCTAATAAAGCCTTCATCTCCCACTCGCACATGGTGGGCCGAACAGTATTCTCTTTACCTCTCTTCAACATTCATACTGGTGAATAATCCGTGCGACTAGTATACTTTGAGAGCTTGTTGCTATACATCTGTTAGGAATATATAGCAGCTCATAATGGGCGTCACACTCCGAGAAGATTTAGTATGCAGTACCCTAGATCGATCAATCACATTTATATCTCTTTTAATCTCTTTTAAACATGATATATATATTGTACTCACAATTACAGTTATCACAAAGACAATCATAATTGGTCGACCAATGAATACAAAAACTACAATGTGATTCTCCAAAATCGATCTTCCTCTTTCCTTCAAACTCTCAATTTCAATTCAGCTTGCTTTTTTAGAAATGTCCCATTAGATCGAATCAACTCATGACCATTGGCAACATCCTAAGATAGCAAACACTAAATAGAAACCTTGAGAATAAGTAAAAGTCATGAGGGCACTAAAATTGAGGAACTCTTTTCCTCAAGAGTCTCACACGTCATAAAAGTTGAGATCAAACTTTTTGCCACTCTTATTGGTCGTCTCATGCATACGTAGTATGAAATACATATTACGGTATTAACTCCTTTCCCATGGAGCGTATGTCTACACATTTCAATACCGTACAGATGATAGTTCAGACATACCCAATGTCTAACTTGAGTTCACCTATCTACTCATTCACTAAATTCATCAGAACTCACATCTGGCATCTTAGACAGATTAAATAAAATATGTGGGGTATTTTACTTTCGGACATCGTAAGTATTATGTCCTCATCATAACACTCAGTTAAGGCGACATACGTGTTTTAAGCTTGAGCTCTCGATTATCACCTAGATAATAAGCTTAAAAACAATCTCATCTCTATTTATCACACAGTAAATAGAGGCGATTACCCGTGTGAGTGGGCTAATCTTTTATCTGTCCGACATACTTCCTCAACTTATAATAATACACTGAGTATTAAGATGCATAAAGATCATACAAAGATTCATAGACATTAATCAATGAAAAACAAAATTTCATAAATGTGAACAACTCAGGGAAATTACAATCCAGTACATCAGACTCTACGCAATCCTAGAGATTTTACATGACCACAAAACACATCTCTAGGTATTGGCTTTGTCATAGGATCTGCTACCATTCTATGCGTAGATATGTACTGCAAGTTCACATCCTTTCGTGCAACCATATCCTTGACAAAGTTATACTTGGTATCTATATGTTTGGTCTTGCCATGATATTTTGGATCTTTGGTGTACGCTATAGCTGCTTGGCTGTCACAGTTAACCAACAATGGATTTGCAGCTTTCTCATTAACACCTAAATGATCCAAAAATCTCTTAAGCCAAACTCCTTCTTGTACCGCTGCTGATAATGCCACGAACTCAGCTTCCATCGTGGATAAGGCTATGCACGCTTGCTTCTTACTGCTCCATGATATGGCGCCATTGTTCAGTAAGAAAGCAAATCCTAAGGTAGATTTTCTTTCATCTAAATCTCCTCCCCAATCAGCATCTGAATAGCCTTCAAATCGCAGATCCTTTCTTTGGTAATTCAACTTGAAATCAGCAGTTCCCTTCAGATACCTTAGTATTCTCTTAACGGCTTTCCAATGTCTTTGGACTGGATTGGATTGGTATCTACTCACCATTCCAACTGCAAAACATATGTCGGGTCTTGTACACATCATAGCGTACATCAAGCTCCCAACAGCACTAGCATAAGGAACATGTTTCATTTGTTCCTTCTCTTGTGGAGTCCTTGGACACAGTCTATGGCTCAATCCTTCACCTTTCGGAATAGGAGTGTCTATGGGTTTACAATCTTGCATACAAAATCGTTCAAGAACCTTATTTATATAGGTTTCTTGCGAAAGAGACAACGATCTCTTCGAACGATCTCTTGAAATCTTAACTCCAAGAATGTATGCAGCCTCACCCATATCCTTCATCTCAAAGTTGGAAGACAACCGACTCTTGACAAAATTAACAAACTCCATATTGCTTCCGGCAATCGGTATATCATCAACATATAATGATATGATCACAAATTGATCCTTGGATCTTTTGATATATACACAATGATCCTCATCAATCATTGTAAAATCATATGCCATTATGGCATTATGAAAACGTATATACCATTGTCTCGATGACTGCTTAAGGCCATATATCGACCTCAAAAGTTGACATACCTTTTCTTCTTGGCCTTTCACTATGAAACCAGCAGGTTGTTCCATATATATTTCTTCCTCTAATTCTCCATTGAGGAAAGCAGTCTTTACATCCATTTGATGTAACTATACTAGTTACTATTGCCAGAATAATGCGAATCGAGGTAAATCTCACTATAGGAGAAAACCTATCTTCATAATCAATTCCTTCCTGTTGATTATACCCCTTCGCCACAAGGCGAGCCTTATGCCTTTCTATCGAGCCATCAGCCATTCGCTTTATTTTGAGAATCCACTTGTTCCCAATAGCTCTGCATCCTTTTGGAAGATCAACCAGTTCCCTGATGTAGCTAGTGCTAGTACCTAGAGGGGGTGAATAGGTATATAATCGATTTTTCTTTGATAGAGGCACAATACTTAGATAGTTAAGAGATTGTAACAAATAAAAATCAATCGTAAGACTCAGTGAATGAAAGAAAGAATTAAACACACGGTTTATAGTGGTTCGGCTTGATTCAAGCCTACGTCCACTCTTCTGCACTGACAGCCAATCGGCTGGATTCCATTATGAACAAAGAGATGTTACAGTGTTGATCTTCCTTGATTTCTGGGTGTAGATGAACTACCACACTCACTCAAGGTATCACCAAGTATGGACACTCTCTGTGTTTACAATTTCGCTCAGACTGTATCGACTAATAATCAGGATGTTTCAGACTCTGGAATTTCTCTATCGATCACACTACTAGAACAACTAGAACGTCTTCCTTTTATACTCCTTTATGCCATCATACCCGTTGGCACTTACCAAAGGAATTCCTCCAATCTACCCGTTGGACGGAAACAATCAAGGAGATCATTCGAGCTATTAAAGGAATCTGACGATAGCCCAATCAATCATGTTCGCCCATACAATCAGGATCTTGGTTTCCATGAATAGAACCTTGCAAGAATACTTCGTCGATTATCGGATCTTCAATTGATCTAGATACGAATCAAAGAATCCGTTGTATTTATCCAGCCAAAAAGATCTTCTCCAGAGATCAAGATGAAATCCTTAATCATAATCCTCAGATTTGGATTTCCTTCGACACTGGATCAGATAGACTGTCAATGAGAATAATTTTTGAGTCTTAAGTCTTGAGTCTTGAATCTTGAGTCTTGAGTACTGAGTCTGGTGGTCAGAAAGTCTTCAGACGCAAATATCCAGACTAGACTGATGGAAACGTTTTGTCAGCTTCACAATCTTCTAGAGTGATTTCTCCAACAATCTCCCCCTTTTTGATGATGACAAAACTTTCCTGTAGATTTGAACAACCTTGACCTGCAAAAACATTTCTCAAGCAATATGGCTATCTCATAAGGATTAATAAAACAACCAGACTCTACATCCACAGAAAATTGGTTAGACTTTCATGAGTAATACCATATAACAACACTCGATATAATGTCAACAGTCAAGCATCACAATCCATAGCAAAATTCAGTCCATACTCAAGAACTTAAAAACTCACAACCACAAAAGTAAATTTAAAATCAAGGTTAAAAAATGGTTGGTTCAAATTTCTTCTCCCCCTTTTTGTCATCAGTAAAAAAGGTGAGAAAAGAGTCATGTTTGCTTGGGAATGCGCACGATTTGGATATCTCCCATGGACTGTACTAAGCCTTCGAGCCTCTTCAAGTCTTCCCTTAACTGAGCTACCTCCTCTCCTTTGGCATTGGCTTGAATTTGTAGAGCGAGGTCTTTCATTCGTCTTCCGGGGGTAACTCGAAGATGCTTGCCCAGCATTCTTGATGGTTTGAATCTCATAGTCCAGAGCATAGATTTGGCCCCGCATTTCCAGAAGAACATCAAGAATACGTTTAAAATCTGCTGAATTGTCTGTCTGCGTACTAACATTTACTTTCTCAGATGGAGTGAATGCAGACGATGGTGCTTCTGTATAACCTTGCAGATTTGATGATGTATCATGTTCTTCTTCAGGCAATCGAGAAGCCTGAAACTCTTCTGGGCAGCATGAGGTGAGGACTTTCTTTCTCCCCAACTCCCCCTGTCTCTAAGACATCTTGCTGGCCAACTCCCCCTGTCTCTAAGACATCAAGATGGGAGGAGTGATGATCATGCTCTTCAGATTCTTTCTCTCCAGATTTAGCAGCAGACTTTTCTTGCTCTTCTTCTCCTTCTTCTTCAGCTTCTTTTTCTTCCTCTCTCTGCTCTTCTTCTCCTTCAGCTTCTATCTCTTTCTCTCTCTGTTCTTCTTCTTCTTCATCTTCTATCTCCTTTTCTTGCTGATTTTCTTCTTCTCTTTGCTTCGACTGAAGTTCTGTTGATCGAGATACAGAACGTCTAGTCCTTACCAGTGCAGGAATAGAAAGATCTTCCTCTTCTTCTTCATCCTCCAAGATGAGAGATCTTCTCTTTTTGGATGGAGCACCAATGGGCTCCTTCCCTTTTCTCTTTGATGCAGAAGATAGTGGAGTTTTCACCTTGAACTTTTTCATTTCCTTACTAAGTTCTTTCAGACGCATCTTCGTCAACATATTCAAACCTACCACCATTTTATCGCACGGTCGAACACAGAGAGTGTGTGGCAGTTCAATATTCATGTGTCTGAAGATCTTTGTCACAAGATTTGGGTAAGGCAATTGTCCCTTGTTCTTCGACATTGCTCTGTACATATGGAAGAGAATAGTATGAGGCAGAGAGAACTTCTTCCCTGAGTTGATTGCATACATCAATTTTGCTTCCGAGTTAGATACATCAGTCTTTGATGTAGACTTTGGCCTGATGCAATTTATCACAATTTTGTGCAACACAATATTGATGGCACTCATCTTCGAGTAGGAAATTTTAGCCTCTGTATCTCTGTTTTTGACAAGCTCCAGAGTAGCACGAGCAATCGACACTTTGATTGGTTGATAACGTCCTCGTTCAACACGATTATGTCCGCCAGCATGTCCACATCTATCACATAATCCTGATCTCGAACACTGAATGATATCCTATTCGCATCTAGAAAACTGAGATTTGAATAGAAGTATGCAGTCAAGTGCGCATAACCATCAGTAGTATCGGTGCAAAACTGTTCAAGTTGAAGCAATTCGAACTTTTCCCTTAAGTTCAGATTAATAGCATCCAGGAAATCAAAATCAACACTCCTGGGGTTTATCACCCCTCGTTTTAACAGTCTGAAGAACAGGTTCTCCTGTTCCTTCGATTTAAACAACTCCATCTTCTTTCCCTTCACCTTCGCAGCAATTCCCATTCTCGGTTGAAAATCACTAAACATCTTATCATCTTCGTTCCCCTCATTGGGAATCGGTCCTGAAACACAAGGGTCACTTGGAATGTTCGCAAGTGTCTCTTCAGCCTTTCCTTTGGGAGCAACTCCCAATTCCTCCATTCGCTTCAAAAATCTGTACTCGTTTCCATAATTCTTATCTCTAAGGAAACTGTCTATATAATTCAGAGGAGAACCAGAAGCCTTCAACGCACGATAGAGCATGTAAATAAAAGAGGGTTTTTGTGCTCTTACTGGTTCAACGTCCTCTAGAATGACTTCCTCCTGATGATGACTCGCATCTTGTGGGGTAGATGGAGAGTGATGAGGTGGAGAGTGAACAGGACTCTGTTGCTGTCTTGACAAATCATCTTCCTCGGTGAGATCGAAGTGCGTAGGTCCCTCTTTCATTCTCTGTGGACCCCTGCTTGCAATCCTTGACGACTTTCTCGAAGAAGACATCTTTTCTTGTCAATGGATGATTCCTTCACTCGCTTTCCCAAGGAAAAATGACAACTTTCTCGAGAATGAATACAAAGTAGAAAACAGGGTTGAGAGAAGAGTGCCTTTTAGGGTTTTGTAAATTGAGTAAAAAGTGAAAGCTGAGTATATATAACTCAGTTTTGAAAAGGAAAGATCAATCTATACGAAAGAAAAATGAACAGTCGTCTTTCTTTAATAATAACTGCCATTTTTAAAAGAGATTATCCCTTTTTGAAAAGACATGTTAAAGATTGTATCAATCAAATATAACTGAATGAATGATCGTACCTTTTCGTGATTAAAAAATAACTTACAGTCTCTACAATGAAAATCTGAGTCTGAGAATTCAGAGTCTGAAGGATAGAGTCTGATTGATGTATATTCTTCAGACTTTAACTTCTTCAAGCTTCAAAATGTTTAGTCTGGTACGGATAAAATCGAATTGATTTTTCTCCAACGGCTTTGTGAATATATCCGCTAGTTGACTTTTCGAATCAACAAATTGAATTGAGATTTCTCCATTTTGAATATGATCTCTAATGAAATGATGTCGAATCTCTATATGCTTTGCTCTTGAATGAAGGATTGGATTTTTGGTGAGATTGATTGCGGTGTTGTCACATCTAATTTCGTGCATGAGTCTTCAATCCCAAAGTCTTGTAGCTGTTGTTTTATCCATAGTATTTGCGAACAGCAGCTTCCAAGAGCTACATACTCTGCTTCTGTTGTAGAGAGAGCTACAGTGCTCTGTTTCCTTGAAAACCAAGACACCGTTCTGCTTCCAAGCAACGGCGGTTCTGAAGTACTCTTTCTATCTACTCGCAACCGGCCGGATCGGCGTACGAATATCCCGGAAGATTGAAGTCTCCCTCCTTAGGATACCATAGACCGATGCTTGAAGATGAGGCAACGTATTTAATAACACGTTTTGCAACCTTGAGATGAGATTCTCTAGGATCGATTGAAACCTAGCACGAGATGCAAACACTCAACAAAATGTCAGGTCTAGAGGCAGTAAGATAAAGAAGTGAACCGATGATATTTCTATACAGCTTTTGATCAACTTTCTTCCCTTCTTCATCTTTGTCTATTTTCAACGAACTTGACATTGGTATATCAGTCTTTTTGCAATTTTCCAATCCAAACTTTTTAACAAGATCATTAGCATATTTTTCTTGACTGACAAAAGTACCTTCCCTCAATTGCTTTACTTGAAGACCAAGAAAGAATGTTAATTCTCCCATCATACTCATTTCAAATTCATCCCGCATAGACTTTGAAAATTTCTTGCCTGAGACTTTCATTAGGAGATCCAAATATGATATCATCCACATATATTTGAACAAGTAAAAAACTTTTGTTTTCCTTTTTAATACATAAAGTAGTATCAACTTTACCTTTAGCAAAACCATTCTTTAATAAGAACTTACTTAGTCTGTCGTACCAAGCTCGAGGTGCTGCTTTAAACCATACGAGCCTTTTCGAGTCTAAAGACGAGTCGGCTTCTTTGGGTCTTCAAACCCTGGAGGTTGTTCCACGTAAACTTCCTCATGGATAAATCCATTTAGGAAAGCGCTTTTGACGTCCATTTGGAATAACCTGAAATTTTTATAGCAAGCAAATGCAAGCAATAGACGAATAGCTTCTAACCTTGCCACAGGAGCGTAAGTTTCATCATAGTCTATTCCTTCTTCTTGCGTATATCCTTTTGCCACGAGTCTTGCTTTGTTTCGTACGACTTTTCCTTTTTCATTCATCTTGTTTCTGAACACCCATTTGGTTCCGATAATAGTTTTACCTTTTGGTTTAGATGACAGATCCCAGACGTCATTAATGTTGAATTGTCTGAGCTCTTCCTGCATGGCTTCAATCCAGCTTTCATCAGATAGAGCTTCTTCTACGCTTTTTGGTTCAATTTCAGAAATAAGAGCTACGGCACTAGATTCTTCACGCCTTTTGGATGCAGTGCGAATTCCTTCATTGATTTCTCCGATAATGAGATCTTTAGGATGACTAGATTTATGCTTCCGATTCTATTGGTTGATTTGACTGTTGAAGATCTCTTTCTTTATCGAGTCTTCATGAGTAGCTTGATGCTTGATCTCCAGTCGAGAAACTTCTTGAGTTGTAATCTTTTGAGGGTCTGCGGAGCGGTTCGGACTCTTCATGCTAAATCATTTGGATTCATCTTGCGTAGAGTCTTGGAATTTAACATTCATTGACTCTTCCACAGACTAGCTCTTCTTATTATAGACTCTGTAGGCTTTGCTTGATGTAGAATATCCAAGCAAAATGCCTTCATCTGATCTTTCTTCAAATTTACCAACTTGATCTTTTGCATTTTTCAATATAAAACATTTGCATCCAAAAACATGAAAGTATGAAACAATAGGTTTCTTTCCTTTGAATAATTCATAAGGGGTTTTCTCCATAATAGGTCTTAGAAAGACTCTATTGATTATATAGCATCTTTGTTGAACAAATTGACTTCGGCCCAAAATCGTGAAGAAATTTTACTTTCTATTAACAAAGTTCTAGCCATTTCTTGAAGAGATCGATTCTTCCTTTCCACAACTCCATTTTGCTGAGGAGTATATGGAGAGGAGAATACATGTTTAAATCCGAGTCATCACAAAACTTTGTAAAATTTTGATTTTCAAATTCACTTCCATGATCGGTTCTTATACTTGATATAACACATCCAATTTCATTTTGAATCTTTTTAGCAAATTTTTCAAAATACATGAATGTCTCTGACTTACTTGCAAGAAAATATACCCAAGTAAAACGGGAGTAATCGTCTACAATTACTAGACAATATTTTTTACCTCCAATACTCTGGGTTCTGGTTGGTCCTAAGAGATCCATATGCAGCAGCTGCAGTACATGATTAGTAGAAACATGATTTAATGGTTTGAATGAGTTTCTTACCTGTTTTCCCAGAATGCATGGAGTGCATGGATTTGTCTTTTGATATGGTAATGTTGGTAGTCCTCGAACAAGCTGTTTTGATGAGATTTTGGCCAATTGCTTCATGTTGACATGGCCAAGCTTTCTATGCCATAAGCTTGTTTCGTCTTGAATTGAGATTAAGCAATGCGATTCATTTGGTTTCACGTCTAGGAGGTAGATATTTCCATGTCTTCGACCTTTGAAAGATCGAGTAGAGTCTTTCTTGATTCCGAACATGTTCCTTCTTGGAAGAAAATCTTGAATCCGGTATCACATAGTTGACTAATCTTTGAGAAGGTTGTAATTGAGTCCTTCTACTAGAGAAACATTGTTTATTGTGAGATTTCCAATTTTGACAGTTCCAAATCCCACAATATTTCCTTTGTTTTTCCTCCAAATGATACTTTTCCTCCGTTAACTTGAATAAGTTTTATGAAGCGATTTGAGTCTCTGTCATGTGTCTTGAACATCCGCTGTCAAGATACCATTTTACCTTTTTCTTGACGGAGACTGCATTCAAAATAGAGTCTCAAACTTTCTTTGGTACCCAAATTTTCTTGGGTCCTTTGGTGTTAGCAGAATAATCATTATAAGGCCATGCTTTCTTAACGAGGCTTCCAAATCATAGGACACTCTTTTTCAAAGTGATCCTTATTGTTACACTTTGAACATCTTAGAGCATTTCGACCTACAGATTTTACAAAAACTTTCTTGAAATGATTTTTGTAGGCCTCTTTAGATGGTCTCTTCTTAATTCTTTCTTTTACTTTAGGAAAATCAATCAAGGGAATAGTTTCGGCGGTCATACCTAGACCGGACTTATTGAAGTAAGGTCTTTGAACGAAAAGAACTTTTTCAAGTTTTTCGGATCCTATAGAAAATTTCCTTGAAATATTTGATAAGTCATTTTTAGAAAAGTATTTTCTTTTAAGAGATTAACTTCTTTTTCTTTAAGAGTGGAAACATTTAAGTCTAAACTTTTGATTTTATCTTCTAAAATGTTTTCTTTTTGTTTTAAAGCTAAGTTTTCTCTTTTTAGTTCGGAAACTCTTTTGAGAGAAGTCTTAAGACTAAAACACAATTCATCAATATATTTAGAGACTTTGACAGGAATTTTAAAATCACTTACCTCAAATTCACTTTCGAGTCGATCCAGAATCCGAGTGCGAGTCCGATTGTGCCATTAGACACGAGATTGGCATATTCATCCTCACTTTCTTCACACTCGGTATCACTCCAAGTTTCGGCTTTGAGTGCTTTTCGAAACTTTTCAGCTTTTCCTTTCTTCTTCTTCGAGGAAGAGGACAGTTGGGTCTTATGTGTCCCTTTTTCTTACATTCGAAACAAACTACTTCTTTGTTTAGTTCCTCATCATCAACAGACTTGGATTGCTGTCTTTGAAGATTTTGTTTCTTGGAGTTGAACCTTCTTCCTTTTCTATTCAGTTTTCTGAACCTTCTTATCATAAGAGCAAGCTCCTCATCGTCCAGATCATATTCAAAATCTGCATCATCAGAATCATCATTTGATTTCAATGCAATAGATTTCTTACCTCTTGGATCTTCGTCTTCATTGATTCGTTCCACTTCATAAGACTGAAGAGTTCCAATAAGCTCATCAACAGATAGTGGCATAATTCTTTGCGTCTCTCTTATTGAAGTCTTTATATGATTCCAATCCTTAGAAAGTCCACACAGTAGCTTGTTCACTTTCATGGGATCAGAGATCTTTTGTCCTTGGTTCTCAAGACCATTGACAATATCTGTAAAACGACTAAACATGTCAGTTATAGGTTCTCCTGGTTTCATTTTGAAGGATTCATATTGACCAAGGAGAATGTTGATTCTGGTCTCCTTCACTCGATCTGTTCCTTCATAAGTGATGTGTAATCTGTCCCATACTTCTTTTCTTTGTAACACAAGAAGATATTCTGTTATATTCGAGTTGGTGACAAAGCACAATATAAAGAGTAAATTGCTTTTGCATCGAGTGCTTGTCTCTTATTGATTTCTTCCTGAGTCATTCCACCGGTCTCAATTGTTTCTTTTCCTCTTTCAGAAACTGATGCAGTAATAGGAGTGATCCCTTTTTCCACAACATCCCATTCCAGAGGATCCTTTGATAGCAGAAAGGCTTTCATCTTGTTCTTCCAGATGTTGTAATCCTTTCCATCAAAGTAGGGAGGTGCAGGTATTGCTTTGCCCTTCCATCAGCCACAGTGCCAGGCATACTAGCCATGGATCTTTTACTCGAAGTAAAACACTTCAAATAAAGTAAGAACACGAGCTCTGATACCAATTGATGTAGCTAGTGCTAGTACCTAGAGGGGGGTGAATAGGTATATAATCGATTTTTCTTTGATAGAGGCACAATACTTAGATAGTTAAGAGATTGTAACAAATAAAAATCAATCGTAAGACTCAGTGAATGAAAGAAAGAATTAAACACGCGGTTTATAGTGGTTCGGCTTGATTCAAGCCTACGTCCACTCTTACGCACCGACGATAGCCAATCGGCTGGATTCCACTATGAACAAAGAGATGTTACGGCGTTGATCTTCCTTGATTTACGGGTGTAGATGAACTACCACACTCACTCAAGGTATCACCAAGTATGGACACTCTCGTGTTTACAATTTCGCTCGGGCCGTATCGACTAATAATCGGGATGTTTCGAGACTGGAATTTCTCTATCGATCACACTACTAGAACAACTAGAACGTCTTCCTTTTATACTCCTTTATGCCATCATACCCGTTGGCACTTACCAAAGGAATTCCTCCAATCTACCCGTTGGACGGAAACAATCAAGGAGATCATTCGAGCTATTAAAGGAATCTGACGATAGCCCAATCAATCATGTTCGCCCATACAATCAGGATCTTGGTTTCCATGAATAGAACCTTCCAAGAATACTTCGTCGATTATCGGATCTTCAATTGATCTAGATACGAATCAAAGAATCCGTTGTATTTATCCGGCCAAAAGATCTTCTCAGAGATCAAGATGAAATCCTTAATCATAATCCTCGAATTTGGATTTCCTTCGACACTTTGGACCGAGATATAGACCGTCAATGAGAATAATTTTGAGTCTTAAGTCTTGAGTCTTGAATCTTGAGTCTTGAGTACGAGTCCGGTGGACGAAAAGTCTTCGGACGCAAATATTCAGACTAGACTGATGGAAACGTTTTGTCAGCTTCAAAATCTTCTAGAGTGATTTCTCCAACATTCCCAGACTTGGTTTGATTTCATTGACTCCATTTCCTCTTCCATTGCATGAATCCATTTTTCCTTACTAGGGCAATTCAGAGCCTCATTAATATTTCTTGGCTCATCCTCATCTTGTGGAGCAACCATAAAAGTTTCCCCTTCAATGTCAAAACGTCGACGGAGAATACTTTGGCGACTTGTTCGTCGTATGGGAGATTGTACACTTTGCACATCATTCCCCATCATGCTCCCACTTGGATTAGGTAATAATGATGTCGTCTCATCATGTGGTTGTAATTGAGAATGAGTTGAATTCAATTCATCACTTCTCATATTACTCCCACTCGGATGAACTCCACTAACATCATTATCCTGATCCAAGGTCTCAAATAGGGAGTGATCTACCCCTATTTCGCCCTTCTTAAGAAATTCATCCTCCAAGAATGTGACATCCCGTGATTCAAATTCAGTTATACTCCCACTTTCCTGCTCCCCTATGAACACATACCCTTTTGAGTGTTCCGAGTATCTTATGAAAATACTCTTCTTTCCTCACGGGACCCAATTTCCCAAACTTGTGAGAGGACTCATGTGTATAGGCAGCACAACCCCATGGCTTAAGAAAGCTTAAGTCCGGTTTTCTACCTGTCCATAACTCATATGGAGTGGAAGTAACTGATTTGGAAGGCACCCGGTTAAGTATATAGGCAGCGCAACAACGCATCACTCCAAAAAGTGATAGGTAAGTTAGCATGCGCCATCATGGACCTAACCATTTCCGGTAGGGTTACGTTTCTTCTCTCCGCAACACCATTTTGTTGAGGAGTATACGGAATAGACAACTGTCTTTCTATTCCTTTTTCATCACATAATTTTCTGAACTCATCAGATAAATATTCTCGACCTCGATCGGATCTCAATGCTTTTATTTTCTTGTCTAATTGATTCTCTACCAGGTTCATAAACCTTTTGAAACAACTTATTGCTTCAGATTTATGAGAAATCAAATAGACATATCTGAATCGAGTGTAATCATCAATGAATGTGATGAAATAAATAGCCCCATGCCTTCCTCTCACATTCATTGGACCACAGACATCAGAATGGATTAAATGCAGAGGAAATTTAGCTCTTTTCCCTTTCCCAAATGGTTTCCGTGTTGTTTTCCCTTCTAGGTAATGCTTACATATAGGCAAATAGATTTTTTCAATGTTGCCCAACAAGCCCTCTTTGGCTAGTCTATTCATACGTTGTTGGCCAATGTGACCAAGTCTAGCATGCCACACATTCACATCATTATCATAGGTATTAGAAGACGTGATAAGGGAATAACAAACATTTGCATTAGCATAGTCAATATCTAATACAATGAAACCATCCAGAAAATAACCACGACCATAGTAATTTGTATCTAAAAACAAATCCACACCTCTATTACAGAAGTTCATATTAAAACCTAGTCTAACCAACACTAAAACAGACACTAAATTCCGACGAATCTCCGGAGCATACAGCACATCATGAAGGAACAAAGTGCGTCCACCACGCATGTTCAGTTGGCATGTGCCAATTCCTTTCACTTCAGCCCTGGAGTTGTTTCCCACATAGATCCACTTAGTTCCAGTTGGTACTCGTCGGAATTCCACGAAGGATCCTCTATCCTTCGCTACATGGTCCGTCGCTCCCGAATCCACAGTCCACAAAGGATTAGACTCGATTAAGAACACGAGAACTCGACACAAAAGTAAAGTTCTGAAAAGTACAAGGGGTGCATACCTTCTTTGGCTCACGACAGTCGCGAGCATAGTGACCCTTCTTGTCACAGTTGTAGCATTTCACCCTTGCAAGCTTCTTCATGCGAGGACGCTTTCTTCTATCATGTTGGTTAAACTTGGATTTCTTCCCTGAAGGACCTGCTTCTTCCTTGCCTTTCCCCTTATCAAACCAGTTAGGGCACTTGCGCTTGGAGCTCGAAGCTCCATTTGAGCTAGAACTAGCATGATAAAGTTCAGCATCCGGCTTAGCCGCCAACAGGCGGTCCTCTTCCAGCTCAAGATGACGCATTGCATCCTCAAAGGTTTTGATATTTTCATTATGAGTCAGGTGCACCTTCATATGCTCCCAACTCTGAGGCAAGGAACGAATCACTACTTGCACTTACTGCTCATCTGTAAGGACATGGCCAGCATCTTTCAGCTTAGTTATCATGTTTGACATCTTTCTAAGATGTTGCTTCATGGTCTGACCATGAGGCTTCTTATAAGAGTCAAACCTGATAGTGAGCTGCCTCAGTCTAGTCACCGAAGTATGACCAAATCTAGCTGCCAATGCCTCCCACATTTCCTTGGCATTGTCAAAACGCCGAAACTCTCGCATGACGTCATTTTCCATGCTGCTTAGCAACGTGATGCGAGCTAGAGAGTTCTTTCTTTTCCACGCGGAAAAAGCTTCTTTGGCTCTTTTGTGCTGTGCAGTGGTTCCCTCTTCAGGTTCTACCATGGTCAGGTTAAGAGCCTCAAGTGCTTCTTGCTCTTCCAGTACATACTGGATTTTCATTTGCCAAATTTCATAGTTGTCACCATTGAGCTTTTCACCTTTGTTCAGCTCGGCAACTATGCTCTTTGTGGCTGAAGCCATTGATTTGAAGAAATCAGATAAATATGCATGAATTATTAATGCCTATCATTTATGCATCCCTATTTACATAGACCCATCATATTAATGAATAATTTCAAGTAAGGCTTGAGAATCAAAGGTCACTACGTTTCCAATCATCCTCCAAAAATCCTAACTTAAAACTATCATTAATATGATTGTCATATGCAAAATCAATTCTATGAAGTTACAAAAACTTCTATAACTACCCACAGACTAATTACCCACAAAGAACAACCGCAATAACGAAAAGCAATATATAATAGGCATCCAATAAAACAATAATGCTTTCAACTAATACAAACAATATATAGGTTGTTACTTCAACAACAATCGGGTAGTAATCATTACATAATATGTCCACAAAGCACACTTAACAAAAATTAACCAATACAACTAACACCAAGTCAGCACACGAACTGGGAAAGATCCTCTTTTGTTCAATTTCTTGATCTTTTCCCTTGAAACAATACAGTAATATTCATTTACAAAATCCATCACAATTTTCTTATCGGAAGCAGCTCCGTTGACATCCCATATGCGATTCAACACATCTTGCCATTCAGGTGGAAGAGTGTTTATGAAAAATCGCACCATCTCTGACTGTGACATAGGACGACCATTCCATATGACCTGTTGAATTTTCCCGTTGACTTCAAGGACGTGATCAATTAAGTCACCTCTCTCCCATCGACGATTAGTCAGCTCAGCTATCAACTTAGATAGCCTATCCTTTTGTTCATCGGTAACTGCGCGAATAGGTGTGCGCATCCTCAGGGGCGTCATTGTTCCTGCAACAAATGCAGAACAAAAATAAGGGATTACTTATAATCCACATAGACTTAATTGAAAAAGAAACACGTTTTTCTTTTTTTCTTTTTTTTTCTGTCTGCGCGCGTGCCATCGTCCGCGGGTCGGGTCGCCGATCGGGTCGCCGGCCGGTGACCGCATGGCCAACCGACGTCAGTGCTGACGTCATCGATGACGTCACCCCAGCGGTTACCGACCGTTGGGAGACGTCATGCTGACGTCAGCACGCGTCGGTCCGTCGACCGGCGCATGCCGGTTCGCCGGCCGGCACGTGTACCGCACGCGCTGGGCGACCCAGCGCTTCCGGGCGCGTCGCACCCACGCGCAGCGGCTTCTGGCCGCGCGTGTGGGCGCATGCGGCGTCGCCCGGCGGCGCTCGAGGTGTCGCCAGACTCATCTCGACGTCGCCTTTCTTCCTATGCCATCAGAATTGATTTCGACTTACGCAAACTCAGAAAAAAGGACGTACAGTGCTCGGGTGTCGGGATTTCACGCCCCGATCAGTATGGCCGAGAATTTTTTGCGAAAAATCAATGAAAAAACGTCAAACAGGTCGGGAAAACGTGAACTAGGGCTCTGATACCAATGTTGGGAATAACGGATCCCCGAAAAACGCGGATTCGACACTGAATCGAACCCCTAAATCAATGCGGAAGACAAGCCCAGGAAAACAACACGCATCACCGATCCTAAAGCACACCACGAATTCGAGCGTACCTTTTTAGCCACAGATTAAATACCAACGTCAATGGAGGAAGAGAAACTAGGCCTGTTCAATCCGAGGAAGCAAAATCCTTTCACGTGCTTTACTGTTTTGCTTTTGAAGAAAACGGGAGAGAGAGAGAGCGAGCGTAAAACAACGTACGTCCTTTTTTTTTTAATCAAACGGTGTGTTTTTCTCTCTCTCTCTCCCTTTATACCCCCTCTTTCCACGGGCCCTATTCCCGTGGGCCGGGCTTTCTGGGCCCAACTTGAGCGGACGGGCCTTAAGCCCAATTCTAATAAAGCCTTCACTTGTCAAGTTTATTAGGAAACTAATACTCGATATGTTAGTTGCACAGAAATGAGAGGAATGGGGGAAGGGGGGGAGGAGGATCAATGGTAGTATGGATGGAAAATATTCAATGAACTGACCGCATAAATATTCCTGTTTTCGTGATCATGGGCAAAGGACCAAACAGATTCTAGAGGATACATCAAATCGACCTACCGACAACCTTGGACACATAAGGGCTTTCTTTTGAGCTATTTCGTATTTTCAAAAATGCCGGTGATCATACACATTTACTTCTAAACTCAAACAACGATTGTAGGCGCACATAAAGGTTGAGCTTGGCATGTCAAGTCTCAAAACGTGCTCCAAGTGAATCAAGGAAGCGTCCACACCTCCCATGAAACCCAACAATCTTTTTACCTGTTGATGGAAAAGAAAAGTACTTCCCGTCTTCTACACCAATTGGCCCAAAAGTTCTTTCATTGCTCTGAAATATGAGAGAGCGCATGACACCCAAAGAAATCTTTAAAGTAACCAGAAAACGAAGTCAAATACTCTCGAGGATAATCAAATTTAATCTGCAAAATTAGAAAGACGAACACATTACAGAAAACTGTAATTTGTTAGACAAACAATGTAAAGCCAAATAGATAATGCGGCTGCATCTAGAGGATGAGACCTACTTTGGTCCGCAACAATTATCGAATCCTTGTCTGCAAAACGAATATCAATTGCTTCAAGAATGCTTTGGCAACGCTTTGTGAACAGTTTACTAAAATAAGGAAAAATTGTTATCAGAATTAAATTTATAAAGTAAAAATACCTTTTTAATATGTTATTTTTGTAGGCAGTAGAAAAGTCCCTTTTCTGTGATGATATTCCATCAGGCCCACACAATGACTTTCTCAGTGGTTGATTATCATTAAAGATCATTTGTCAATGTAAACTCAAAAATACCGACTGTTCTCATATCTTACTTTTACCTCTACGCTGTACTGACTATACTTTCACGCTCATGTGCATGTACGATACCTCCAGACCACTTAAAACCAAACCTTAGCGGCAACACAGAAGTCGCATGTTTACGAGATTAAGTAAATGTCCTAAGGCAATACCTCAAGTGTTGGATGTTCTCCATCCGCAGCACCATCCGCACCTCGTTCAAAGCGCTGAACAGACCCATTCTTGTCGTACTCAACAGTTATGGATTGAATAACTAATCCACCTTTTACAAATATTTCTCTCACACCCGTGCTATCTCCATCGTCCCATGCACTGCCACCTTGACCTCCAAATGGCCCAATGGATTTCCAGAGTCGAAGGTCAGAAATTGGTTCAGAGTATACTCCTAGGGCATCAAGCTGGGCGCCAGACCTTCCGTGAAAGCCAATGATCTTGCTGCATGTCAGTGCACAGCTGAAGAACCTTCCTTCTTCCCTGCCAAAGGGTCCATGCCTTCTTATATTGCTTTCGAACGTGAGCGATTGGATAACCGGATTATTATCTCTGATATAACCTGATACTGAGGTTAAGAACTCACGAGGGTAGTCCAAGTTAACATGCAGAATTAGCAAGTGTCTATGGAATCGTGCTGCCACATTGATCTATATCAAAGATGATAGATAGACCACAGTAGCCTAGGAAAACACCGCATCCACGTACAACCTATAAGTTAATCCTGGGTCCAAGAATTTCTGAATTTTAATATTTGGATGGACTACTAATCTTATCAACAACAAATGATAATAGATCATTGAGATTTTAAAAATTAAAAAAAAAAATGTTGTAGTAGGTTGCTCTCATGGAGTCCATTTCGTACAAAGCATACTAATTCACCTTTGTGTGATGTATAAATGAATACTAAGCAAAGAAATTTAAATAATCAAAAGACATTTTCAATCATTCAGTACAACTGGATGGCTTTCATTTCCCTCTAAGATGCTTCCCTATCACCCATAGTTTACTTTTATTAAGCAATTGAAGCTCATTAAAACAGTAATACTTGGTATAATGGTGGCACACTGCGGTGGTAGCCGGTAGGTGCCCAAGACCTTCGCCAAAACCTTACTGCACCGTATAAAACCATTCCTCCTAAAATAGCTACGAATAAAATAAAATCTGTTATAGCCAATTTTATACATTCAATATGCTCCTGAAAAGATAATCATAGGTTCTTCCCATCATCAGAACAATAGGAATGTTATGCTAACTACTTAAACTTGTTGAAGAGATGAAATATAATCAAAGTAAATATTCTTTATCAAAGGTTAAATTGATCATCATCAGAAGTATTAGAACAAAAAATTAGGATTCATTCTAAAAAATTAAAACTTCCATGGAAGAAAAGCAAATGAAAAGCCTTCATAAAAATTCGAGGTAATTATCAAATCAATCCTAAATCTATGATATGGATATTAGTTTGGTCCTAAACTTTCTAATTTTGTCAATACAATTCTAAATCTTTATGTGAAATTCTAATGAAACTCCTTTGGCCAATTACCACCCAAAATTGCTAATATGGCATCTAGTTATCACCGTCATCCTAGGTGGTACATCAACATGGACAACTTTACTTGAACTAACATCATACGTGGACCGCCACATCAACATCTTCCGGCATCAATTGGCCGGAATGAGAATGTTAAAATTTTGGGCAAAAGTTAAGGACTATAAATTTGGAATGTTCAAAATTTGAATTGGCATCATTAAATTAGGTTTAGGAATAAATTGATAATTTTCCCTCAAAATTGTCATAGAGAGAGAGAGAGAGAGAGAGAGAGATTTAACGTACTCACCATATGTATATCTCCATTGCCACTGTGAACATGTGTAGTGGACTATATAGATTCACCGTTATCATCACATTCAAAGGAGATGCAGTTGACAACATTTTCCAATATCATCTTTATTTTCTTTACACCATTATATTTTCCATCGTCTCAAGGGTGTCCACCTAATGGTCCACTACACTTGATCGGTTATATATAAGATATTGGTTCGAAATATGCTCCAAGAGATTGAAGATGGGAACCAGAACTCCCATAAAATCCAATCATCTTTCCACCAGTTGCGGAAAATGAAAATTTTCTTCCAGTTTCAATGCCGAATGGTCCGTATGTTCTTTTATTACTTTGAAATATGAGAGAATGGATGATAGTAGAACCAAAATCATTCGCAATAGGAAACTTCATGTACGGTTTTGCAACGGAGATTCATTGAATTGAGCAACTGGGGCTCCATAGTAACCCAAAGAAAGAAAACTCAAACCTAGAGAAAGACACTCCCTAAAGTGGGCTTCCAGCCTCAAAGGCAGACAGTCTCTATACTTTAATTTGACTTTAGAATAAAAAAATTCACAAAAATTGATTAAGAACCTAGTTTTACAATTTTTCCAAATTCAGGTTCAAATTCTGCCAAAAATAAAATTAGTTTATTTCAATTCATATTTTAGCCTAGTTTCCTTAACATTGTTTGAACTAATTTTGGAATTTGGCATTTTAGGATGAAAATCTCCAATTTTAGCCCTAGTCAAGGGTCCTGATCAATTCTTCATGTTTGAGTAACTTCACCTTAATTGAGCTCATTTTCTTAATGGCAATACAAATCCAGAATCAATTTTGTCAAATTCACTTGGGAGAATCTCAATTTCATTGATTTAGCTTACTGGAACATTGCAAATTCAAGCTAATATGCTTTGATTGATGTAATTCAAGTTGACCCATTTTAGACTAGGGTTTAATTTGACTAATTGAGGTTCAATTTGACAATTAAACCTCAATTTCCATTTCGTACCATCATGTTAAAATCAAATTGAGTGCATTAGGGTATTTTAAGTTCGACTAATCAAATCATTTGGTGTGTTGTTAAATCAATTGAACTCAATTGCAATTAATTTGATAATTGATGAAAATTGTGAAAATTGGGTTAGTTGATTAGAATTCCAAATCTCGTGTGCCCATTAAATCAAGGTGCAATTGGTGTCATTTATGTAGTAATTAGACCAAATCAAATCAATTAAGGTGTTGCCATAATGTTTAATTGATCCAATTTACATAAATTTGGATTATTTCTTTTCAATTTAGCCCATTTCTCTCTTAATTGATAAAAAAATATTTACATTTAGATCCTAGTTGCACAAATTTTCTACTAGAACTAACAAAATCAATTTAGACCAATCCAACCAGTTCTAGTCCAACCACTTTTTTAGTGCCTGGTGACTACCATGAGTTGGCCGTCCCTTGGCCGACCAACCCCTCTATCACGCCTCGATCCTCAGGCACGCACACATCCCTTACCTTTGGTCGATTTTTAAAGCGATATCCCAGTACTACGTATCGTCGATCCTTTTTCATTTTAATATGCACATGCGGAAGCAATTATAATCCCCGGACAATAAAACAATGGGATAGAAAAGTAATGCCATATTTTTCATATTGAAATCCACAACCAAACTTTTATACATGGCATAACTCAAAGTCTATTCACAAGACTATTCATAACATTCTAGTCACACTCTACATACACCACACAAGGTTCACAAAAGAGGATGGGATCTCAATCCTCATCCGGGTCGTACTCAGGATCATCCCGATCCCCTTTTGACTCTTCTTCACTAAGCTCATTTCCTTCAAGCTCTTCATCTTTTTCTGGCTCATCATCCTCTTCTGGTTCCTTCTTCATAGGCTCATCTACAGGCCTGAAATGTTGTCCCACAACCGGGATGAGACTACTTCTCAGCAAGTTCTACCCCACTAAGACTCGATTAGGAAACCAATACACTAACTGGGCTGCCTATACACGCACGGGTCAGAGGACTTACCTTGGCCTCAGATTCCACCTGCATATTAGTACAGTTCAATAGGCACCATAGCAATCACATCATAGATCGATATCTCAATCAATCGACCTAGTCGATTACATGTCAGTCGGACCATTTTCAGGTCAAATCACTCCTCAATATAAAACCTCCCATTTGCATTCTCAGTCACAGAGCTATAGTAATGCTCTCGGGCGTCGTTTTCGCCAAGGTGACATATGTACTGGACAGCACTCGTGCGTTCTTTAAGGCGCCGTTTCACTAGTGATATTCTTAATCACCGAACCACATATGTCCATAATGAGGCATGCAGTAGACAGCAGTCGTGCGTTCTTTAAGGCGTCATTTTCACCAGTGATTTCCTTATTACCGAACCACGTATGTCTATACTGATGCAGGTAATAGATAGCACTCGTGCGTTCTTTAAGGCACTGTTTTCAACAGTGATTTCCTTATCACCGAACCACGTATGTCTATACCTCGTACCTAATCGATCTCAGCCAAGATTATTCTCAGTTCAGCCTCACGATTTTCTCTACTTTACAACTCATCAAAGCATTGTTAATGCTAAATAACCAAACTCGGCTATCTACCGATCAATCATTCAATTTCACTCAATTTCAATCAATTTAGGAATAATTCCTCAAATTGCACAATTAATTCAATTCAGCACAACGTAGAGCTCAAATAAATAAACGGACTGCACCACGATAATTAGCATGAAATTTTGGTCGTCAGCTATCATTGCCTAATTTTCGAAATATAAATAATTAAATAATTAATTTAAAAAATTAATAAATAAATACTAAAAATCTAATTTAGGCCCGTAATGCCTAATTGAAGCCCAATAAGGGTCGGGAAAAATCCCGAGATGCATTCAATAAATAATAGTACGTCTCTACTTGCTAATTGCACAATTCAATTGCCTAACATGCATCACAATTATCTAATAATCACTAATCTACTCTAATCTAACCACCTAATTGCACTTAATTAAATCTAATCAACCCTTAAGTATCATTAGTCTACTAAGCAAGGATTAGTGAGATTACTCACTTGATTAAAAGTGGGAACCGAGACACCACAACGGCGACACGACGGTGGCCGAAATCAGGCTTTCGACGACACCAGCGGGCTTGGACCGGACCTTGAACTAGGCCCAACAAATCTCAGCCCAACTAAGATTTGTTCTTGCACTGGACTGGACTCGCTCTTGGGCTTGGGCTTGGCTGCGATTGGTCTTTCTTCGCAGGCCGGACTTGGGCCGAAGATGGGCTTGACTTTTGATGGACTGGCCTTCGCGGGATGTTGCAGCTGAATTGGGCTTGAAGAACTCAATCAATGGGCTGTTCTCTTGGATTGAAATAAGTTAAATTTGCTGGGCTTCAAATCCAATTGATGATGGGCTGGCTGTTTTCTTTGATCGACTTCACGCGGCCAATTTGAGACAGAAACAGCAAAAAAATCGCTGAAGCTGCAGACGCTGAATTCGCTGGCGTCGAGTTGCGGCCGATGCTTCGGTTCGCTGTTGGCAGGGGAGAAACACATGTGCTTCAGGGACGTAAAAGTCCGAAGGACATGGCTGCTTCGGTGGATGTTGCTCAGTCAACAAAACCGCAAGTCTTCGGTGGAGGGCTGCAGGGACTAAGCTTGCTCGGTTGAAGACACGAGGCAACAGAGTCTACCAAGGGCTTCGAGAGACAGAGAAGTTGACCAGCGTGAAAATACTTCGATGGAGCTGCAGGGGAATTCGGCTTCGATGAGTCTTCGGTGGACTGCTTCGTTGGAATTCTGGGGCTTCTTCAGACGGTGGTAGCTCGGCAAAATTGAAGACGCGTGGCCTTAGGTCTTCGGTGGGATGCTGGGCTCAACCATTGCTGTGGCGTTGAAAACAGATGCGGCTTCGTGGATTGAAGAAGCTGAAGACACGTGGAGATGCTTACCAAGAGGAGTCAACGTCCGCAGGCTCCTTGCTGGGAAAATCCGCCGGTTTGTTGACCGTGCGTGGGGACGACAAGCAGCTTCAATCGCTGCTTGCTTTGCGTGGACAGCTGCAAGAGGCCTTGGTGGACTCCTTCGGTGGAACTTGAAGATGCGTGGCTGAAGTCGAAGTTGCTTCGGTCAACAATTGAGGAGTCGGCGGAGGAATTCCTTCGGTGGATTTCGTGAGTATAAGGTTGTGTGGGCGAGTCGGTGGAGGAGCAGGCATCGAAGGAACCAAAATGAAAAGCAGAAGTAAAAGTAGTCTTCGGCTGAGGATAAGCCCGCGCGAAGGAGATGGAGGCCAGCAGCTGGGACGTGCTCAACAAGCCAAGAAAAGAGGAAAAGATCAACACAAATATCCCTTCACTTAAATGCTTGGTCCCCTCTAAAGTCCACATAATTATCCTAATGTTTCCCACTTACTTTCCAACCAATTTCCACCAAAATAAACCAAATTAAAGCCAAAAAATGCAACCCATAGTCCAATTCCGAATTTCCTTACTTTTTGGCTCCAATTCTTCGTTCGGTTCTCCAAATCAACGTCCAATTTTGGTGATGAAAAATCCTGAACAGTTTTCTATAAGTCCCCGACACTCAAAGGCTTGGCTTGGAAGTCCAAATTTCCTCCAATTGAGCCCATTTGAAATTCCGCTAACTTTCCGCAACGTCCGAATCGATTTTCCGTAAAAATCTCGAAATCTCTGAAAAATCTTCTGAGACTGAGTCGACGTTCCTAAAATAGCTCGTGACACCACAGTACTTTCAATTTCTGAAATCGGGTTTGAATTCACGGTTAATTTCCATTCGACGCGTTTTTAGCGTGACCTAGGCTACCGGGTAACTTTCAAAATTTTTTAGTACGACCCGTGGTCGATTTTCTTCGAGTCACTATGAACCCACTCAACTCATTGTCGACTTTGATTGTCGTAAAAATCTTGAGAATTCAAATACGAATACAGGGTACCAAAACGACAGTAAAATCATATTAGTGTCGGTCGATGATAATTTTCCAATTTAATGGTGTCATCCACGATTAGCCACACATCTGAATCGAACCAACCTATATCTGATCTCAAATCGATTTATATCTATGCCGTAATGGTCTCGACAGATAAGCACGGTCTAGAAGTCGATTCATGGTCGAATTCTCAAGTCTATTTGCCTTAAAATTCTTAATGATTTCCCCAGATAGTCTAGTTATCTCTAGAATGATCAGTTCTGAGAACAGCCCTATAAATGAGTCAATGAAATGCCCGATTTATTCAATTGAAAACATGACTGAAAATCTGGGATGTCACACCCTCTCCCTCATGAGTGAAATTATGAAAATGCCCTTATTGCCATGTCACTAATCCAAATCTTTAGAATTCAACCAATTAGAGAGCATACTTAAAGATTAAGCAACTAATCTCAACCATCTATTACCGTTCAATCTTGGCCATCCATTGAGACATGTCATCAATCCATCTGATCATGTTTAAACCCATAGGGATCTAGCTTGCTCGTGAAGATACCTATTTTTACCCCTTGGATCAATCCAATGGTTGAGATTCAATTTTGGGGGGAGATATATAAGGATTTTCCCTCTAAAATTTGAAGAGGGCCTCATTTGACAAGATCACCCCCCTCTCTCTCTCTCCCTCTCTCTCTCTCTCTCTGAGCAAAGCAAGAGGCCGAAGCCTTACTCACTGCTCGCTGGCCGACCACCACCCTACTCCAGCTAAACCAACCTCATGTCCCTCCTCAGGAAATTGAGTGGCAAAGATGTCCTCTGGATCTACTAGAGAACGACTTACTCCTTCACTGGTGGCAGGGAATGAGGACGTTCCTCTTTTCTCAGGATCTCCCCCTGTTTCCATGCCTTCAGGTGGAGAAGAGTGTTCCTCATGCTCTGCTTCTGCTTGATCTCCTCTCTCCTCTTCTTCTTCTTCCTCAATTCTTTCTTCCTCTGCTTCTTTCTCCAAATCCTCTCTCTCTTCAGTCCTCTGTTCTATCTCATCCTTATCTTTTTTCCTGTCTCTCCGTTGTTTCTGGAATAGAACGACACAGGTTTCTCAATGCCATCACAGAAATGGTCACATCATCCTCATCCTCTTCATCCTCAATGATGAGAGCTCTTCTTTTCTTGGATGAAGCAACCATGGGCTCCTTCCCCTTTCGCTTTGCTGCCGAAGAGACTGAATGAGTCTTGACAGGGGCTTTCTCCTTGAACTACTCCAAAGCCTTGTTGAATTTCTTTAGACGCATTTTAAAGACCATTTTCAGTCCCACTACCATTTGATCGCATGTTCGAACACAAAGAATCTGGGGAGGCTTAACATTCAAATGTCTGAATAACTTGGTCACAAGAGCTGCGTACGGAAGTTGACCCTTGTCCTTCACCATTTTTCTGTACATATGAAACATAATAGTGTGTGGAAGAGAGAACTTTTTGCCAGCATTGATGGCATACATCAGCTTTGCCTTCGAGTTTGAAACGTCGGTCTTTGAAGTAGATTTTGGTCTGAGGCAGTTAATTACTATCTTGTGAAGCAAAATGTTGGACACATTCATCCTCAAATAGGAAATCTTTCCTTCCAATCTCTATCCTAAACAAGCTCGATCATTACACGAGCAACAGACACACTGATAAGTTGATATCTCCCTCTTTCAACCCCAATCACATCAGCCAATGTATTCATGTTAACTACATAGTCCTGATCTCGAACACTAAAAGAGAATCTATTCACATCCAAAAAACTGAGATTAGAATAGAAATAAGCAGTAAGTTCAGCATGAGCTTCTGTCGTTTCAGAACAAAACTGTTCGAGTTGAAGAAGATTGAATTTTTCCCGCAGATTGACATTCACAGAGTCAAGAAAATCAAAGTTCACACTTCTAGGGTTTATCACCTCACGCTTTAGCAACTTGGAGTACAGTTTCTTGTGTTCCTCCGAGCGAAACAAGTCTGTCCTTTTGTTATGGATTCTCGCTGCAATACCCATTCTAGGTTTAAATTGACTGTACATCCTATCATCATCATTCCCATCCGGTTGACTTAGCCCTCCAACAAGTGGATCACTTGGGATATTCACCAAAGCTTCTTCTACCGACCCCGCAGGGGCAATTCCCAATCGTTCGATTGTGCGTAAGAAGAAGGTTTCATTTCTATACCATTTGTCCTTAAGAAATCTATCTATGTAGTTCAACGGAGTACCACTCATCTTCAAAGCACTGTAAAGCTTGTAGATAAAAGAGGGCTTATGAGTACTTACGGGTTTTGCGTCTTCGATGATTTCTTCCTCTTCTTGATGTGCAACATCCTGGGGGCTAGATGGAGGAGATGGATGCTGCTGAGAATGTTGTGGGCTCTGCTGCTGTCCAGGAGATTCTTCTTCCTCTGTGAGATCAAAGTGCGTAGGCCCCTCACGCATTTGCTGTGGTCCCCTGTTCGCGATCCTCAAAGACTTTCTTTGAGACGACATTTTTCACAATCTTTGAGAGATTCCAAGCTCGTTTCCAAAGAAATATGAAAACTTTTCGAGGATTAAACAAGAGAAGAAGACAGAAGTGGAAGATCTGTGCTCTCTTAGGGTTTTTTTGTGTGAAACGAAGAGGAACCAACAGTATATAAGGCAATCGAAGCGAGGCATACGAAACGCTATAAAAAGGAAATATAAAAATGCCTTTTTTAAAAATAACCGCTGTTGACACATAAATTTTGACAATTTAGTTTATTTATTTATTGCATAGAAAATTAGGGGTTAATTTTATTAATTGCATAGCATATAGATTTAGATTGCATTTATTTTGTTTTTGCATTTTTGCATTTTATTGGGTGGTGGCGGATGAGTTCGAATTAGATGGATCAGGCCCACGAAGCGAGCAGGTTGGCCCAAGCCCGTGTTTTTTAATAATTAAAAATTATCTCGTGGGAATATAATATTTTAAAATTTTTCCGAGATATGAATCTTTTTTGGATAGGGTAGATGGGTAAAAAATATTGCGATTTGGCTTTGAAAGATTTGGATTTAGAGAAAATTTTTATCTTAATCCGAATCCTTATCAATAAGGGATGAATTTTGTGGAAAATATTGCGGATGTTGATTTGAGGAAGAATTTAAAAATCGAATTCCTTCCCCTATAAAAGGCCATATGCGTATGAGAGTAAGGGAGCTCTTTTCCTTTGGTGAAAAAAGGCAAAAAAGGAAAAAGTAAAAGAGAGAAGTGAGTTTGAGGGGGAAGCGTAAAGGCCAAAACAGTAAAGGGGTGATTTGACCTTTACTGTTCATCATCTTCCCTAAATCTTCTGCCCCACCTCTGCAATTGACCGGCCGGCTCTTCTTCAAACGCGCTGCACTCGCCTCGCTGTTCGACCCTAGCAACGAAGCTACACCTCACCGCGACTCAGCCGCACCCACGGTGACCCCTGACACGTTCGCACCCGGGCGTCGACGCCGCACACCCCTTCCTCCCGCGATGCCAGCAGCCACGCCTAAGCCCTCTATGACGCCAGAAGCCGCTGTTGCTGCGCCTGCACTGCAAATCCCGAGCCCTGGTGTCGACGCCCATCGTCCCCCCTGTTGCTACTAGAGCACCTAGTGCCTGCATCTGCTCGCCTGTTGTTGCTCTTCCGCCTAAAGCTCTGCCTCGCTGGTCACCATCCGAGACTGCCCAACACCGACCGCGCCGCTCGATCCGACCCGAGCCCACCGTGCCGCGCCGAGCTCTACCCCTGCTCACTGCGTTCACTCAGCCCGGCGCCTGCTGGTTGCCATCCGCAAAACCGCGCCGGTGGCCGTTTGCCTCACGTGATCCATGCTACGCATCCCTCTGCTGCCACTCGTTCGCTGACTCACCTCTGCCGGAGTTCCCTTGCCGGACTGATCAACCGGTTGCCCTTGGAGGCCCACGATTCCACGTGGGAAAGGAAAGGAAAAAAAGGAAAAGGGAATTAGGTAGATTTTTCATTATTATTGCTTATTTAGTTATATTTTTTTTATTTTCCTTTATATCTGATTTTGTTTAGTGGAATTGTTCCTCTTAAATGTTTGATTGAGATTCCAACATGAAAGTGCCCCTCAAATTAGGGATTGACAGTCCGATTTTCGCGCCCGAAATCTGACTCGCAATCTCTTGCAAAAATCGACAATCCGATCTCACGCCCCAGATTCGATTCGCGATTTAATTTTTAAAATTGGTCAATCCGATCTCATGCGCGAGATATGGTTCGCCAATTTTTGGATATCAATCTTATCTTACTTGATTTGCTGTCGTAGGTGTTTGAGTCAATTTTAACTTCGTAAAAGAAAAGAAATCAAAAAAAGTTTGAATTATGATTAGGTTTGTTTTAGAATATTCCTAGTTTTAGGGTTATCTTGCATGTTTAGGATTGCAATCTTATTTTGAATTTTACAAAGAAAAATACAAAAAAAATCATCCGTATCATGTAGAATTAGGGCATCCTTGACACGTCATTGCATGTTAGGATTGATATCAATTATAGGTAGATAATCTCTCCTAGATAAATTGCATGTTTTGTTAGGAAAATAAAAATGTCCATGTCATATAAGATTAGATTCATGGAATGCACGTCATTTATTGATTGTTGTTAGGTCCATTTAATTAGAAATTACCCGTCATTAGATCAGGTCATTTAATAAATGTCGCGTGACATATAGCTCGCATATTAAATTGCATGTTGCATGTCATTTTAGTTGAAATAATTTTGTATGTCATTGCATTGCATTGCACGTCATTAGAATTAAGTTATTTTGGTTAATATAGATTGCATATTTAATTATTGCATGTTCATTAAGAGATTACAAAAATTTTATTCATATAGTTTAGGACATGTTGCCATGCCATATCATTTCATATTAGATTAAAAACATTGCATTGCATATGGATTATAGTTTCATTGAAAAAGAGAAAACAAAAATTGAGCAATTGCTTGTTAATTAGAAACCATATATATGGTTGTTGATATGGATTTTAATTTAACACTGCAGATGCTTTCGTTGCTTTGAGGTAAGTCCTGCATTATTTAATTGCTTTCTTGGGTGTTAAATTGGTGGTTTGCGCACCTGCATGGTCACCTCACATGTTAGGAAAGTAAATTAAAATTGACTCAAACTACTTGCCAAACATTTTTCAAAATAAAAGAGAAAGGTACCGAAAGGGCGTTAGAGAAATCTAACGTAACAAAGTCCCCGAACTCAAAAATCTCTGGTTCGTAAGAATAAAGTAAATCTCCCGTTACTTTATTTGGGTTTCTAATCGACCCACCAAAAATAGATTAGTGGCGAGTCCTAGATAAAATCTATTTGCATGTTAATAATTTAAACCTAAGTCGCGAATTGCTATGAGCTTAGGAGAGCCCGAGTTAAGTCTAGGCTTAACAATCCATTAGCCAAACCCTAGGTGATTCACACCCGAAAAATTTGGTCGCGACAGCTTGGCGACTCCGCTGGGGATCTTGAGTTAGAACTCTTAGTGGACTTAGACCAATTTTTCTTTTCTTTTGAAAAATGTTTTTCTTTGGCAGCGAGGATTCCAGGTACGACCCTAACATTTAAGGTGCTAAATGTTTTTGTAGGATGGGAGGTATAAGGGGAAGTGTTTGCTAACCTTTATTTTGCAGGGAGGTGTAGAAATATATGGTTTATTTTCATAAACGAAGTGTTATTTGATTTAAACTGCTGTGCATGCTTTACATTTATCACTACACTTTGCACACACAACCTGCCGCTGGACCTGGGCCGCATAGGATCATTTAGGATGGTATTGAGATGGATACCACTCCGACCGCATGCTCGCGATGCAGTCGCCCATTTCAATCCCGGTTTCTTTCATGGTGTCAAGAGTACCCACCTCGGTCCGCATGCCCGCGACCCGGGTTGGCTCTTTGACCAAGCCGGAGTCATGAGGACCCGACTTAGTCCGCATGCCCGCGGCTAGTCCGATCATCCTTATGGCTTCACTTTGTTAAGCCTGTCTAGAGTAGAAATCGAGCCTCACATCTCATGTGCATGTCTATGTGATTGCCGTTTATTTGGTGAAGTAAGTTTTCTATCCCTATACTATGCAATTTACTTATTTTGTCATACTTTTGGTTGGTCCATGACAATTTAGGTCAATAATTGATTTAATTCATTTGTCAATTATGAATTAAATGAGGAAAAAGCCATGCAATGAATCATTTGAAAAAAAATTGGAAATTTGTTTTCAATACGTGTCTTGGCTCTTCCTAGTTCATGTTTAGGAAATTTCGTCCTTACTGGGGCATCTCGTGTCTTTGTTTTCTTAATCCATTTTTAGGAAATCCTTGCCATGTTTGAACTTTTCTTGACTAAAAATAGATTGTTGTCATGGATTGGCTCTCTATTTACACCTCATGTTTACATATTTTCATTCATTTGAATTAGGTGAATACGGATCCTTCACGTTCACCCATCATTACACGATCGAGAGCAAAAATGGGTGATCAAAATGAAATGCGTGATCGTATGTCCGCTGTTGAGACTCAACTCCAACAAGTACTCGCCTCTATATAGCTTGTGATGGATCAACTCCAATTTCTCCAAGCGAATCCAACGGCTGCACCCACTCTTCCTGAAGTAGTTATCCCGAAGCAAGCAAACAAGGTTCAAACGATTGACGACGACATGCCCTAGCTGGAAGATGACTCAGTCACTGCTGAAAAGACAAAGCCTGACAGCATTCCCAAGATAGATCAGGATGAGCGTGTTGTGAAGTTGGAAGAGAAAGTGAGACAGCTGCAAGGATCACAGAGCTCACTCCCATTTGACTTGTCAGTGTATGAGAAAGTCAAGATGCCAAAGAAGTTTAAGATGCCAGAGTTTGAGAAATATGACGGTACATCTTACCCAAAATCTCATATGCAGATGTACCACATACGCATGGCCCAATATGTCAAGAATGAGCCCCTCATGATTCAATCATTTCATGCGAGTTTGACTGGGCCTGCACTGAACTGGTATATAATGAAGAATGTAAACCTCCTTGACACCTGGAATGAAGTGACTGATGCATTCCTCAAGCAATATAAGTTCAACATGGATATTGCACCTTCCCGAGAGGATCTTGAGCAGATGGAGAAGAGGAAGAGTGAGTCGTTCAAGGAGTATGCTGTGAGGTGGAGAAATCTGGCCACTCAAGTCACTCCGAAGCCTGCTGACAAAGAGCTGATTAAGTTGTTCATCAAGACTCTCCCGTTTGAGTTTCGCAACCGAATGGCTAGCACGTACGTTGAGAACTTCAACCAACTTATCCCAGTGGGTGAACAGATTGAAGTTGGGCTAAGAGATGGATGGTTCAATGAACCAACCAATCAAGGCAAAAGGTTCACCATGAAGAAAGACAAAGAACCAAGCACGGAAGTCAATGTCACATATGCACAATCTAGCAAGCCTCCAGTTGTTCATGTCCCTAGAAATCAACAAGGGGAAGGCCGACCGTCTGCCCCTCGACAATTTGTTAAGAGGCAATTCACTCCTCTTCTTGGCCCTCTGTCCCAGGTCTTAAAGGTTCTTCAAAAGAAGGGGTTGCTGTCTTATGAGCCAAAGCGACCCAATGCTGAAAAATTTTCCAACTACGATCCCTCCAGGAAATGCGAGTATCATATGGGGGAAGTAGGACATTCGACTAATGAATGCTTGACTTTGAAACATAAGGTCCAAAACTTATTGGACACCAAGGCATTTGCCTTCAGTACCGCTCAACCGAATGTCAAAAAGAATCCTCTACCTGAGCATGAGGATAGGGTGAATGCCATTGATGAAGGACCTTTGGAAGAAATGGGCCTTGGCTCGCAAGAGTAACTTATTACTTTTGCACATTCCCATGCACGGGAATTTTTTATCACTTTCTAGGAATTTTATCACTTTTTAGGAGTTATTATCGCTATCTAGCGATTGTTTTCGATTTCTTCTTTTTCACTTTCTTTTTAGGACTTGAATTCGCATTTTTCATTCAATAAATGTAATTGATTGATGAATATCAATGAAATTACAAGTTTTATTTTGAGGGCATGATGAGGTACATCAAACTAGCCCGGTGATGTTATCCAGCCGATAAACAAAAAGGAAATCCAAGGAGAATTCTGAGGCCTGGGCTTCATCATGCTTTCTCGTGTCAAAATGTTTTGAAAAAATGCTTTTGTAAAAGAATTTCAAAAAAAATTCACAAAAAAAATAAATTATGATTTACCCCATTTGTCTTTTTGATCCTTCTATTTCATGCTTCAGGGATAGTCATATACCATGCAGAATCAAATTCAAGATCCTGGGGGCAAGTTTGCTCCAAATTACAGCCTATATGTGGTAAGGAAGGTACTTCCAGGAGGTGCCATCCTAGCAGAAATGGATGGTCGTGAGTTTTCAAACTCCAAGTAATTCTGATGTTGTCAAGAAGTATTACCTATGATTGAATTTGCCATGTCATGTTTTGAATTGCAAGAATTTTTATGATGAATAAATTGCCTTAATAAGTTGCAAATTCAATGGTTCAAATTTGTTATAAATCTTGCATGTTTTCCTTGATGAATTATGTGAGATAAATTGAATGTGTCAAATTGGATACTTTGGAATGACGAAAGGCAAACCTTATTCCATACACTAATCCCTAGTGAGTTGTGTGGAAAAATTCCATGCCCGCAAGGAAAAGGGTGATCTCGCAAATGGTACGTCAACCGAAGTGATGAGAGGCAATTTTTTCTCTACCTAAAATACTACAGGTATATCCATTGTTCAGCCCTTTGAGCACACACACATGAAGAGCTTTTTAAATTATCCCTATTAAGAATCGTCCCATACTGGGACAAGATTTGAAATGAATGATAGGAATTTTCTTACTCACACTTGCATCAATCTTTGAGTATTGCTTTTACAGTGTGACTTGTACGATAATTTAAAGTGCCTTAGGACGACGAAGAGCAGTTCTTTCTCTATCCTACACATTTTATCCATTCATAGCTCCCTTGAGCCTATGAATTCATTTCACATTAAACCCAGTTGGTGATCATCCCCCACACTGGGGCAAGGAAAAATCAAACCACTCAAGTAGCATGATTTACAATGCTGATAAAAATGGATACTTTGTCAAAAAAAAAAGAGTGTAAAAAAATGGCGCATGAAAAAGCAGCGTGCCTGGTAAAAGCAAGGCCAATGCCCAAAGAAAAAAATCAAACACTTGATGAAGTGAGTCGTATCTCCAATAAGGTGGTACCCAAAAAAAAAATCTCAAATGTTGAGATGTTGCAATCAGTGGAGTTGTGATGTGAAGAAAATCTTCGATGATGAGGAGGAAAATTGGTGGAAATGTCAAGATGATCACCAACTTTGACCCCCTAAACACTTTTTGAGCCTAATCATCTTTTTGTTTCTCAACCCATGAACTTAGCCTACGTTACGTCCCTCACAAAGTCTCTTCAGATTAGGGCACTTGAATTAACGTAAAAGTTCATATGTTTGAAAGCATCGCTTGAAGAAGTGCAAGTAAGATAATTTCTGCTTTATTTCTCACGTTTCTTGATTTGTAAACCCCAAGATGATTGTGAAATATCACTCATTTTTGAATAGCCTCGACTCAAAGAGTCTCCTTTGCTAAGCCGTTGACCAAGCCTACATTACGGTCCCTATTAAAGACCTCTTAGATTGGTAAGTTTGTACCACTTGCGAGATTACTCGGACCCTTGTTTGGCATGACGATGGTGAGATAGAGTGATTGTAAAAATCATGCATCAAAGGTTAGGATGAAATGGCCCCTTTAATGAGGATGAGTGAAAAATCCTTTTAGACTGAAAGATCCCTCATTTGACATATCCATGACATTCATGTGTTCAGATTGGAATGAAAATGCCAGATTGATGGAAATCATCACGCATGAACATCTCTTGAATTAATGCATGTTCATGATTGCAAATGCATATTGCCTCTCCTACGACCATGTTTTGCAGGAGACATATCCCCCAGGATCAGAGATGTTACCAGGTAAGTATATCTCTATCCATACCTCAGATACTCGTCATTGCACAAGTATTTCCCTCTCAAATGCACCGACACTCAACTCAATTGAGTTGTCCCCCAGAAGCTTTCTGCAGATTCAGGCGATCGAGGAAATGTTCGAGTCCTGGTCAGATAATCAATGTTGCAATGCTAGGCGACCATAGAAAAGCACGGGTCCTGGATATGTAACACCAACTACTTTGGATCACTCTACCCTCCTTGAAGGTAAGATATTCCAGGTAAGTTTCTTTACCATTTTCCAAAAATTAGACATCTCAGTTTGGATCTGGATGTCTCCATTCTTTTCGTTGAACATTTCACTCTGGATGTGAATGTTCTTCGATCTTCCTCGTTACCTTAGTTTGGATCTAGGTATTTCCAGCTTTCAAAAATCATGACATCTCTGTCTGGACCCGGATGTCTTGATTATTTTCATTGAATATTTCACTCTAGATGTGAATGCTCTTCGATCTTTCTCATTATACCTTAGTCTAGATCTAGGTATTTCGAGCTTCCAAAATCATGACATCTCTGTCTGCACCCGGATGTCTTGATTATTTTCGTTAGAACATTTCACTCTGGATGTGAATGTTCTTTGATCTTTCTTGTTATACCTTAGTCTGGATCTAGGTATTTCGAGTCCCAAACTCTTGACATCTCAGTCTGGGCCCGGATGTCTTGATTATTTTCATTCAAACATTTCACTCTGGATGTGAATGTTTTTCAATCATTCACGTTATACCTAGTCTGGATCTAGGTATTTCGATTTCCAAAATTTCTACATCTTAGTTTGGATCTGGATGTCTTAGTTATTTTCATCTAAACATCGAGCCCCTTGTTTCCTCTAATGTTAGTTAAGCTAATGATGATTTTGCATGTAGGGGTTTCGGTGGATGCATGCATGGAGGAGAGCTGCTGAGGACGTGTTATCAGCTTGCTCACCCTTGAGCTTTGCTAGACGTCCACAAGAGAGCGACGTGGCCATTGCTAGCCTCCCCTTGGTCAACAATGAGAAGAAACATTGTGAATTTGTTGATTGGCTTGTCAATAATTAAGGGGTTTTGGGGTTAATTTGGGTCAGGCTTTTGGTGGCCGCACGGTCCATAGTACACGGCCCAAATTTTCTTCCGAGCTTAATCCTTAAATTTCCACACAAGTAGGGGGGTTCATTTCGGTTATCATGGTCTACAAGGAAATCAACTAATCTCCTCTTATTTAGTCCATCTCTTGTACCAGTATGTGACTGAATTCTTGCATGGAGAAGGATCTTGAAAGAGTTAAATGGTGATAAGAATTTCATTTCCTTACTTGTTGTATTGCAAAATGAAAAAGACGTGCATGGTCCTTATGCACGGTTCAATTCTCCAAGATTTTATCCTTAACTTTAGCACGTGCGTGGGTTGAAGCATCATTACTCACGTAATTGCATGGAATTGCAACGATGTGGATGGGAGTCTGGTTGGTCTCATATAAAATATGTTAGATGTTTCGGGACATTGGGTGGCAATGAAACAGTGATCACATGTTGTGCCGACGGCGAAGAACTTCGATAACATCTTTTTGTCAATCCGTGATGTATCATCAATAATTTCCAAAGTCGGCAAGGTGCATATAAGGTCGGTCTCACTATCGATAGTACATAGGGAAAATGCCATAACTCATTCAACAATCGATCCCTTTCTAATTGTGACCCCTTGGTCCGATGGTGGTAATAAAACAATGCCCGTACGAAATACCAATGACACCATCCGACGATACTCCCATCGATCGGTCACGGTCATCACATGTCCGAGAGTTGTCGAAATTCTCGAATGCCACAATTCTCCCCTCCTTAGAGAATTTCGTCCTCGAAATTAGGCACCACTCATGACCCTATAAACAAATGAGGATACTTTTCCCTCATTTTTTTCTCACTTTGCCATGTGGTTCTTCCACATTGTGATGTCGCCACAATATTTTAACCAATGGAATTTTCTTGGTCCTAAGAACTTGCTCTTTTCGATCTAGTACTTGTACTGGCTCTTCAATGTACCTCACTTTCTCATCCACTTTGATGGCTTCATGATCAAGAATGTTCAGGGTCAGGATGATACTTCCTCTAAAGACAAGGATGCAGGCTCTTAACATGTCCTCTAATGCTTGGATCACTCTTTTCGTTTGTCCATCCGTCTGTGGATGAAAAACAATACTAAATTGGAGCTTGGTTCCTAAGGCGGTTTGAAAACTTTGCCAAAGGTTTTGAAGTAAATCTCGAGTCTCGATCAGACGTAATTGTTACAAGAACGCCATGTAAGTGTACCACTTGGCTTACATATAAATCCGCAAATTTATCTATCGGATAGTTTATGCGGACTGCTAGGAAATAGGCAGACTTAGTGAAGCGGTCTACTATCACCCAGATGGAGTCGTGGCCACTTGATGTCCTTGGTAATCCTTGCACGAAATCCATCGTCACATGATCCCATTTCCACTTTGGTATATCTAACGGTCTCAATCGAACACACCATTTAGCCAAATTATTCTTATACACTTGTCATCATCAATTCAAGCCTAGAATCATCAAAATTGACACCACTAATAATTCATCTAGTTCAATCCAACAAAGACATTCACTACGCCTTCACTGCAAAATGGATTCAAGCCCAAAATACAGTATCATTCCTTCGATTCAAATGTTGATAGCCCACCAAGACTTATTCAATTCAAAGATCGACAATCCACCAAGATGAGATCTTGTCTAGTTTCCATCGAGTATATCTCAGGTCTTACCCTAAAGGATCATCACTTGGACTAATTACTCATCAAATCCACAACTTGAACTTTCACCATTTCACCTTGGAAAGAGTATAATCACAATTGATCATATCCACTAATTCCACCGAACCTTTTCAAACTAAGATCTTTACCTAAAATTAAAAGTTGACCACCATCGATTAAACCTATTATTCCAACATATAAACCACAAATAATTTCATGTCTCATATGACCACTCAAATTCATGACTTCCATGATCAACCTGTACACACTAAAAGCTTCCATGTAATGCATCAAGACTTCCAAGGAGATCCTCTAATAGGAAGTCACTACTTAGCTCAAATGATCATAACTTAATCCTCAAATTCATAACTCGCTCTCCGTAATTCACTTCTTAAGCTTTGTTTGCAGCACTACGCTTAGATTCTGTGTATGTTCTTTGGGTCCTTTAGAATATATCAGGATACCATAAATGAAGACAATCACAAATTGATCCAAATAGGGCTTAAATATCTTATTCCTCAAATCCACGAATGCAGCTAAGATATTCGTCAATCCAAATAGCATAACTAGGAATTCATAGCGTCCATAGCGAGTCCTAAATGCGGTCTTAGGAATGTCTTCTTTCTTGATCCTTAACTAATGGTATCCTGACCTCAAGTAAATTTTAGAAAAGACCAGATTTCCTTTAAGTTGGTCAAATAGGTAATCAATTCTAGGTAATGGGTACTTTTTCTCAATAGTCACATGATTCAATTATCTATAATCAATGCACAAACGCATCGACCCGTCCTTCTTTTTCACAAACAAGAGTTCTACAAGCTTAACCATGCTTCCGCTATGCCACTTTGATAGAATTATCCCAGAAACACTGCCCTCCCAGTTCAGTTCATAGTTCGGTTCATTACTGCCCCTTTTGCCATCCTAGAAGCCTGCTAGGAGCCGCTCCTTGCTCAGGCGCTCTGGACTCGGCGTCCACTCCCCGCCCTCATCGGACCGGGTTGTTACAAGTACACCATCTTTCACCTGGTTCAAACCCAAACTACACATCTACTGGAGGGTCTCGTTTCAATAGGGCTTAACTTACAGAGATATTATCCGTTTTGGCCTATCCCATACTAGGCCTCTTGGTTTCATCTTTGGCGCATGGGCAAGCACTATCTTAGGTAGCTCTTGGTTTGAATAGGGTCTCTTACCTTGTCGTGCATCACTCAATGTCACTTGTCTCCTTGATTCCATTCATTCTCTTAACATTTCTTGCTCTCCAAGCTGGGCCCTTTCATAAATTTCATTATAATCCCTCATGTTCAGGAGCACTAGTTGTCTCATAATATCCATCCTCAGGCCCTTCAGAAATCTCTTAACATTTTCCTCTCAATACTCTATCAATCTAGGGGCATACCTAGGCAGCTCGGAAAATTTCGCTTTAGGAATAATTAGCAACTCAGTGTCACTAATTAGTTAAGAAAGAAAAGTAACGTTCATACGTTACTAAAGTCACATAGGTAACATAGAATGTTACTGACACACAAGGGTAACATCGCACTAGCCACCAGAGATCTACGAGGGAAATCAATCACCCGTTATTCAAAATTAGTCAACTACTCTTGGTTAGCATCCTATGGTGTACATCATTCTATCCTCAATTCCATTTGAGGCATCTTATCACTCCAAATAGACCATAGCTTTGATACCATTAAATTGTGGCACCCCTCGAACGGCCCCTGATTCATTAGGGTCACCACGGATACCTTCCTTTCACTTTGTCTTGAAGGTCGATTACTCTGATACCAAAGAGTTATAATAATTTTATAAGTCCTGGGGTTTTATATCTTTTCCATAGGTCCCTGCGAAGAAATATAGCAGAAGCACATCCATCAACTCCCCTTTCATCAATATAAAACGATGCACACCTACTAAACATTTTATAAGTTAAAGGCGAACACTTTTATTTACATAACTAGATGGACATCATTAGTCGGTACATCAAAATGCCGTAGTCTTCTATATTGGGCTTTACTTTGAAAGATGACCAACGTTTCCAACAGTCATATACTTATAGTCCATCGATCAGTGTCGACGTCCAAAAGTTCCTTCCTTTGCTGTCCTCCTCACGGTCATATCCAACCACTCGGTCCATCTGCTGGTGGTGGTGGTAGCAGAGATATCTTGTCTAGTCTGAAATGTTAGTCCCCAAAAGGGGTGAGTACAACCACTCAGGAGTAAAAGATTCATCAAGTTATATCAAGCAGTACCATCATTATCTAGACTCATGTAGGATAGACAAAATCAGGTAATCAAAGGATCAGTATGCATCAAAATCATGAAATTCTTTATTGCAAAGGCAAGTACAATTTCGAAACCCTCGAGATGCATCATGTCCAGTTCACAAGTCCCGATCATAGGGCCAAACTGTAATAACACGTCCCATTCCATGCCATACAATTTAGTCCCATAACCAGACCACACTCACACTTAATATAATCATCCACTTTATCATTCAAAAGGTTTCATCCCCCTAGAGAACCAATGTTTGCATCCTTCTGGGATTCCGCACCCATCCCTGGTGTCGCGGAAGCCTCCGCGCATGTATTCAAAATACAACCAGGCATTCAAAGGGCATCGACTCATTCGAACCTTTGGGCATCTCACACCCCACCTGGCATCACGAAGAATCACCGGGGCCTCCAATGAAAATAGTTTCCCCGGCCATCCAAAATTACGTACCGACAAGCATACCACCGGGCATCCTGAAACTCCCGGGGAAAAACCTTTGGGCATGTATTCAAAACACAACTGGGTTTCCAAAGGGCATCGACTCATTCGAACCTTTGGGCATCCCGACTCCTGGGGCATTGTTGACTCGAGGGTCCAACGGCAACAATTTACATCTTAATTTCAGAAAAACACTTTTCAATGCAATGGAAAAATGTCTCTTGAGTCTCATCACACCTCAATATTGCATGATATGCCAATGCCAGTATCATCATGTCACATAACCACTCAAGATGCATTCACTTTTGAAATCAGTTGAGAAAAGTCCGGGTAAAACAGCTTAAAAACCAGAATGTGCAGTTTTAATGAAAATTTTGGAATAACCCCTAAATGAACTCAGAAAATTCTGAACTTTGGATATGTTATAAAAAAGACCTAAAGGAAAATGTTTCATGAAGAGCACTAAGTCAGATTCATTGTATATCAAGAGCAGAAATTTCGATATTCCTTACTAACACTCTGTAATAGCTTCTAGATTTCACATTTACAAAGAAATTGTTTCATCGACCAAACCGTGTCCATTTATTCTCAAATTTTGATATGTTATTCCTAAGGATGTATCCTACAACTTTCATTAAGGGTTCGAAGTCTAATTCTGGCTAGATAATTACAGAAAATTCATGGAGTCACCGAAGGTCAAGCTGTTCTCTACAAAATAGTATACCAACCTAAAGAGAATTATTCCTACCCTTGAATCTCGGCATCCAACGCCCACAATTAAGTGTATACAAGTGTATTACACTACAACATACCCTCTTCACTTCCAAAAATCCACCATAGTTAGATCTTTAAATTCTTGTTCCAATTTAAAATTCGTAATCCACAATACATGCCCTGTTTTACTTAGCTTCTAGATCTAGCTTCATCTTATATGTCAAAATCAACATGCAGCTCTCAATTTCACATTTTCTCATATCTACCAACTCGTCGCTAGATAATAACAGCATGCAAAGACATAGGTTGATGAACTTCCACTTGCCTCACTCCTAAACTCAATCGACAAACCGAACAGGAAGCTTGCGGGTCTTTGGACGCAGCTCAACGGCGGCGAAGACCAACGGTGGCAGCTCGCACCAGCACGGACGGAGGGCGGTCTCCTTTCCCTCTTCCTTCACCGTACTCTCTCTCTAGCTCGCTGTCCTCTCTTCCTCTCTCTCTGTTTGTGTGTTACGAAACTGCCTCGTCCTCTCACTTTCTCTTAAAACCGAGCCCCTTGTTTCCTCTAATGTTAGTTAAGCTAATGATGATTTTGCATGTAGGGGTTTCGGTGGATGCATGCATGGAGGACAGCTGCTAAGGAGGTGTTATCATCTTGCTCACCCTTGAGCTTCACTGGACGTCCACAAGAGAGCAATGTGGCCGTTGCTAGCCTCCCCTTGGTCAACAACGAGAAGAAACCTTGTGAATTTGTTGACTAGCTTGTCGATAATTATGGGGTTTTGGGGTTAATTTGGGTCAGGCAGCCCAAATTTTCTTCCGAGCTTAATCCTTAAATTTCCGCACAAGTAGCGGGGGCATTTCGGTTTTCATGGTCCTTATGCACGGTTCAATTCTCCAAGATTTTATCCTTAACTTTAGCACGTGCGTGGGTTGAAGCATCATTACTCACGTAATTGCATGGAATTGCAACGATGTGCATGGGAGGTCTGGTTGGTCTCATATAAAATATGTTAGATGTTTCGGGACATTGGGTGGCAATGAAACAGTGATCACATGTTGTGCCGACGGCGAAGAACTTCGATCACATCTTTTTGTCAATCCGTGATGTATCATCAATAATTTCCAAAGTCGGCAAGGTGCAGATAAGGTCGGTCTCACTAGTGATAGTACATAGGGAAAATGCCATAACTCATTCCATGATCGATCCGTTTCTAATTGTGACCCCTTGGTTCGATGGTGGTAATAAAACAATGCCCGTACAAAATACCGATGGCACCATCCGACGATACTCCCATCGATTGGTCACGGTCATCACATGTCCGAGGGTTGTCGAAATTCTCGGATGCCACAGCAGGGTATGTTGAATAGACCTCTAGCGCAGGGAAGGGTGTATGCTGTCACCCGACGAGAGGCAGAGAACTCACCAAACGTGGTCACATGTATGGTCTCGTTGAACAACCATGCTGCTTATACTTTATTTGACCTTGGAGCTACGCATTCATTTATTGCTGAGCAGTACGTTATGTTGGTATGATTGAGTCCAGAATTGTTGGGAGAAGTTGGAACGAATTAAGTTGGTATGATTGAGTCTAGAATAGTTGGTACAAGGTTTCAAATACGGGCATAGGGTATAAAGAAGACAGAAAAAATTGGTCTAGTACCGTTCGACGAGAATTTTGCAATTAGATGGAATCACCCACTCTTTAATCACATGCCTCTGTTGAACCAGTCTATCTCTGATCTCTGATCGATATTGATAGTGCCATATTGACCCTTGCAGATTAGCATGGTTGAGCAGTCAATTTCTGGTCGAATTCTCATGTCTATTGCCTTTAGATTCCTTAACGGCTTCACCGAATAGAATAGTTATCCCGTGAAATGCCCATCTGATTCAACTGAAGACAGAACCTGAAATTCAGGATGTCACAACTCTTCCTCTCTTATAAAAATTTCGTCCTCGAAATTTAAACCTATTACAAAACTTAACCAAAAAGGTGAGGGTATTGTCGTCTTATTGAGTCTTCACTTTCCCAGGTTGCTTCCTTTGTGCCATGGTGTTGCTAGACCACTTTGACTAATGGAATTGTCTTGGTGCGCAAAACCTGCTCCTTCCGATCCACAATCAGAATCGGTCTTTCCACGTACGACACCCTATTGTCCACATCTAACTCTTCAAAATTCAGCACGTGGGTCCAGTCGGGCTTATACTATCACACCCCGATCCTTGAGTGCAAGCACGTCCATCCTTGGTTGATGCGAATGCGTCGTTCCCAAGACGCATCGCCGACCCAATCGATTAAGCACATGTGAAAGCGAAATAATAAACCCCTAACAGCAAACAGCACAGGATAGAAAAGCTAGCAACTTTCACAAAAGCTGGCAACTTTCACAAAAGCCACACTTTTATAAACAATTGGGTTTAGGTATAACACGAGTCTAGTCAAAAGTCTACAAAAGATCGGCTCTCAAAAAGAAGCAATCCTATGACATACTAGTCGGACACCAACGCCGACTCTTTGGACTCCACCTCCACCGACTCCGGGCTTCTAGTCCTCCACAACCACCATCTAAGGACCTGAAAAGTTAAGCCCACAATGGAGTGAGACATTGTCTCAGCAAGTTCACCCCCTAAATCCCTATTAGGAAGAAAATACACCCAAGGGCGGCCTAGTCACGCAATACAGAGAACTTACCTCGCCTCAGTTCCCTCCTATACGTCAGCACAATTCATATACATAATGCATATAATCACAGCACACAACAATTGAAACGCCTCATCAACTCAATTAATTACAGCGGTCCCATACCATGCCACACAGTTTTGTCTCATAATCAAGTGCATCTAACTCAATCAACCATATGTTCCAATTGTTAATTACGCCCCTCTAGGGCACGGCCTACTAGAAGTTCGACGGCTTACTAGCATAGCTAGGCATCGTCTCATCCCTTTGAGCACGACTACGTCTCTTAAAGACAGCTTTCCCAAAGGAGTATAGGTCCAAAATCTACTACAACCCAAATCCCATATAGGGACAAAGTCCTACGTAAACGCTCGTGAAGGGTTCGCATAACCAACACATGACCAATCAATTATAGTCAAGACATCGTGCATTGCACTCAACTGTCTCAATTAAGATAACGCACTAGACCCATTTTCTTCGTATTAAAAACACTCGGTGAAAATAATTTTGTATGGGTACAGGGTCAGATTGAACCAAAAAAATTGATATCCTTCATTTTCAAAATCTCACTATTTTATATAATATATAAAACCATTTTTGGGGTCAAAACTCGACACCCAAGATTTTCTGAATAATTATCGAAATTCACAAATTTTGGAATAAATGACAAAAATTCCAACCAGCACTCAATTTGCATAAATTAACATCCAATTGCATAAACTGAACACACCATTACAATCAGCACAAAATTCTAGTCACCGACTATCCCAGTGTAAAAACTGGAAAATATTAAATAATTAAATAATTCAATTTAAATACCAAAAATGCTAACTTAGACCAGAAAAGCTTAATTAACTACCTAAATAGGCCGCGAAAATTCTCAAACCTATCTAGATAGATAATACATCCTATCTAGTTCTTAATTAATCTAATCTTACCACTTAGCATGCATAAACGAATAATTAAATCACTAATCTGATCTAACTAACCACATAATCCATAATTAACTTAAACTAAACACCCCTTAAGCATAATTAACCTCCTAAGCAAGGTTTAGCGGGTAAACTCACTGGTTTAGCATTTCGATAAGTTCATGGTGACGGCGACGTGGAGGCAGGCGACAAACTCCGAAGTGGCGACACCCGACAAGGCCTGAAAGTGTCCTAAAATGGGCCACAAAGTTCCAAATCTTCCTGGAAGCTTCGCTGTTGCTTGCTGGCTGAAGGGGCTAAATTGACGGCTCGGTTGGCTAAAAACGGTGGAGACAGGATAGCAGGCTGTAGCGGCGGGACACGGCGGGGCTCCGATGGCTTGAACGGTGACCATGATGGCTGGACGACAACGAGCAGAGCATGGATGCAAGTAGGGACTCATAGGAACAACGTATGAGCTAGCTAGGCGAACGAGCGACCAGCGGGTGAGCGGCTAGCCCAGTGGCGGTTAGATGGCTTGGCGAGCGGTCAATGGCCAGGGGGGAGGCTAGCTCGATTTTTTGCAACTTCAGAGCTCTCAAAATGGTCACAAATGGAGAAAGGAGGTTGGCTGAAGAAGAAAGGGGACAACAGAAGCTTGTAGGGTCCCTCTTGGCTTCCATTCTATCCCTTTGTTCCTTGAGTGGTCCAAAAGTGAGGGATGCCATGGCATACGAATTTTGGGACAAACTCTCCCGAATTGAGCCAAGTTCCTTTCCAATTGGATCCAATTTGGTCCCCATAAATTCCACCAAGGTGTCATCAACCAAATTGACATTTTTTATCATCAATCCGTCCAACTGGGATCCCAAAAACGCGACTAAAAACGGCCCTTGGATTTTTCTGGTCCAAAATACCCTTACTTTGAAAATTTGCCGAAGATCTCGATTTGCAGAAAAATCTTTGGAGGATGAGTCGACGGTCCTAAAATGACTCATGACATGACAGAATTTTCAATTTCTGAAATTGGGTTCAAATTCGCAGTTAATTTCAATTTGGCGCGATTTTAGCATGACCTAACCTACCGGGTAGCTTTTAGGAATATTTAGCGCATTTGACTCATGGTTGATTATTATCAAGCCACATTATATATTTTCAACACATTGGTGACTCTTAGTTGTCGTGAAAATGTCTAGCTTTCAAATACGGACAGAGGGTACAAAAACGACAGAAAAATTGGTCTAGTGCTGTTCGATAGAAATTTTACAATTAGGTGGAATCACCCACACACTAATCACACATCTTTATTGAATCGATCTATCTTTGGTCTCTGATCGATTTTGACGGTGCCGTAATGACCCTTGCAGATTAGCACGGTCAAGTAGTCGATTCCTGGTCGAATTCTCAAGGTTATTGCATTATATATTTCTTAACGGCTTCACTGGATAAGCTAGTTATCCGATGAGTGGCCAACTCAGAGAAAAGAGCTATAGGCGCGTCGATGAAATGCCCATCTTATTCAACCGAAGACAGAACCTGAAATTCAGGATGTCACAATTCTTCCCCTCTTATAAAAATTTTGTCCTCGAAATTTAAACCTGTTACAAATCTTAAACGAAAAGATGAGGGTATAGTCATCTCATCGAATCTTCACTTTCCCAGGTTGCTCCTTCTGTGATGTGGTGTTGCCAGACCACTTTGACTAACTGGATCGTCTTGGTGCATAGAATTTGTTCCTTACGATCCACAATCTGAACCGGGCTTTCAACATACGATATCCTGTCGTCGATGTCTAACTGTTCAAAATTTAGCACGTGGGTTGGGTCAGGCTCATACTTCCTCAATATCGACACGTGAAAGATGTTATGCACTTATGTCAACTTCAAAGGTAATGCAAGACAATACGCTCGGATCCCGATTCTCTCTAGCGCTTATCAACATAGCTTTTCTGGTGGCTCTGAGTGGTCTTTAATCTTTCTTTGATGACCGTAACTGCATCCACTGACTACTGAACTAGCTCTAGGCCTGTGATCTTCATTCTCTAACTTTATCCCAACACACTAGCGTTCTACACGCTCCGCTATACAATGCTTCAAAAGGAGCCATCTGAATGCTTTGTTAGTAGCCGTTGTTGTAGGCAAACTCAACAAGATGAAGCTGTTCCTCCTAGCTTCCTTTGAAATTTAACATGCAAGCTCGCAGCATGTCTCTGAGGGTTTGAATGGTCCTCTTTGACTGGCCCTTCGTCTGAGGATGATAGGCCGTACTGTACTGTAACTTCGTTCCTAAAGCAGCCTGCAAACTTTTCCAAAAGGCAGTTGTAAACCGCAGGTCTCGGTCTGAAGTAATCGTTATCAGTACTCCAATCAGACAAACAATCTGACGCATGTACAACTTTGCGTGCCTATCCAAATCAAGGTCCTTTCGACTGCAATGAAGTGAGTCGGCTTCGTCAGTTTGTTGACCACTACCTAAACGGAATCATTACCTCTCTGACTCCGTGGTAAGCTCGTCACAAAGTCCATTGTGATGTGTTCCCATTTCCACTTGGAAATCTCAAAAGGTTGCAGAAGTCCTCCCGGCTTACAGTGCTATGCCTTCACTTGCTAACACGTCAGACACTTGGTGATATGCTTGGCGATGTCTGCCTTCATACCGGACCACCAATAGTGTTGACGCAAATTCTAACACATCTTCCTTAAGCAATACATTGTCAGGTACACACAATTGTCCTCGGAACCTGAGTGTTCCGTCCTCAGAAATCTGAAAATCAGCCTTCCTCTTCTTGGTACCCTCTTGCAAGATCTTCTAAATCTCTAAATCTGTTGGCTGAAGTGTCTTAATCTTGATCTGCACTTCCGACTCAATTTTGATGGTGGCCATAAGATTTGAAAGGTGGTCTACCTCAATGTCGCGACCAATATTTTTTGGGGGTGAACCACCTAGGGTTTGGCTAATGGATTGTTAAGCCTAGACTTAACTCGGGCTCTCCCAAGCCCATACCAATTCACGACTTATGTTCAAGTTCTTAACATGTGATTGATCTTCAATTACGAGTCGCCACTAATCTATTTTTGGTGGGTCGATTAGAAACCCACTAATCTAAAGCCTTATAGATGAAATAAAAAACCACGGTGCGGTTGCGAATCAAGTGATATATCGAGATTTCCAATTATGCATAGATAGGTATTTCGATCAAAGAGAACAACTTATAAAGAGATAATAATAAAAAAAAATTAGGGAAAAACCTAAACTTGCCTAATAAAGCTAAGCAAAAATACTTAATAAATATTTTTCTTTTTAAAAAAAAAAAAAAAAAAAGGAAATCTTGGCCGCTGGTTTTAGGGCTCCAGTGAGGGGCAAGATCGCCGGCTAGGGTTTCGGCGAGGGCTCTGGTGAGGATGAAGACATGTGCCGGCACGGGGCTGACGTCGGATCTAGGTGCGGGCGTCGCGGATCGGCACGGGGCGGCATCGGATCTGGGAGCGGGCGTCGCGGGGCTGTGAGACGGGGAGCTCTAGCGTCAAGATCTCGGCTTGGCAACGACGGCGACTTCACGAGCGGAGTAGGAGCAACGAATCGGGCCTACTGGACGTTGGCGCAGAGGAGGATTGCGGGCCTGGCTACTGGATGTAGGCGCGAGATCTGTAGGTCGCGGATCTCGGGCGAGGCGGTGGCGGGGACAGAGCTAATCTGGGTCATCGAAGCAGAAGACTTCGGGTGACAGCGTCGATCTATGGCGGAAGCGAGCGGAAGTGGTGCGGGCTATGGTGGCATCGGATCGTGGCAGAGACAGCGACGCGACGTCAGGTGGAGGCGAGCCGGAGTGCACGGGTCGCGGCTGCTGCAAGAGATCTCAAATCTGCTGCCGTCGGGGTTGGATCGCGACAACAGGGGGCGAGGCAGGGGCCTCGACGCGTTCTAGCGAGGACTCTAGGCAAATGTGGGTCGATCTGGAGCAATGACGTAGGGGAGCAACTCCGGTGCGGCGGATCGGGGTTGATGCGGCAAATCGGCGACGGCGGGGCAGCAGATGCATCAAATTGTCGTCGGATTTGGGAGTTGCAGGCGACGGGACCGATCTTTTGGGTCGACAGGCGCCGGGGTTCGCGAATGGAGATGCGACGGCGAAACGTCGGGGGGCGCACGAGCTTCAGGCGCCGTGGCTCGCGGTCGGAGATGTGGAGCCGGTGCGACGCCGACGGGGTCGCGGGACCCTCGGGGAAGATGAACAGTCCCCCAATTAGGGTTTCACCCCTTTTTTTTAACTTTTTCTCTCTCTTACGTCACTCATTTTTTGCCTGTTTGTGCTTTTTTTTTTTTTTACGGAAAAGGAACCCCCCAATTTGCCGTACGTGACCCCTTTTATATGCCAAAAAATTGTATCTTTGGGGTATATTTCATTTCTAATTTTGCTTGAGCACGATACCCCTAAATATATCGTTGAAATATTTTTCGCAAATTCCATCAATAAAATGCCCTTTCTGTGCAAAAGTGCATCTCCCAGTGTATATTACCTAAATATGTGAAAAATCTTAACAAAAAATAAAATTTTCCTAAACTGTTTGCAATGTGATTTTATTTTTTTTAGTAAAAATTAACCCTAAAAATTATGCAAAAATTTAGGTGTCAACAGCTGCCCCTCTTTGAAGGTGAGCTCGAAGAGGTTGCCTTCAAAGACAAATTGAGACCTAAATTTTGGTGATGCACATGCAATGAATGATTTTTTGTTGGAAAATGAATTCCATTTTTTAATGCAAATTATATAATGTATGAAAATACTAATGCAAATGATAGATGAACCTACCTAGAATAACTTACCTTCGAGGAGGATAGAGTAATTCGAGGTAGTGGGTGTTACCTGTCCAGGACCCGTACCATTCTACGGTCGCCTAGAATAGTAACATGACTTTGTAAAGATGCTGCTTTCCTAGGACCCGTACCATTCTACGGTCACCCAGTATGGCAGAAAGGAGCTGCTTTCTAGGGCCCGTACCATTCTACGGTCACCTAGTACAGCAGAAATGTTTTGTGAGGAACTGTTTTCCAGGACCCGTACCATTCTACGGTCGCCTAAACTGAGGTTTTGCTTGGCTAGGACTCGAACCATTCTTCGATCGCCCAGCCTTGCGACAGAAATCATCCGACCAGGACCCGAACCATTCTTCGGTCGCTTAATCAGATTGAATCTGGAGGAAAAATCTTTGGGGGACAACTCAATTGAGTGTCGGTATGCTTAAAAGGGAATACCTGTGCAATGACAAATATTCAAGGTATGGATAGAGATATGCTTACTTGGTAACATCTCTGATCTTTGGGGATACGTCTCCTGCAAAACATGGTCGTAGGAGAGGCAACATGCATTTGTAATCATAAACATGCATCAATATAATGGAGGTTCATGATGATTTCCATTAATCTTGCACCACCTAATTTCCATTCTGAACACATGAGTGTCATGAATGTGTCAAATGGGGGATCCTTTGGTCTGAAAGGACTTTTTCTCTCATCCTCATTAAAATGGCAATTTCATCCTGACCTTGGATATAGGATTTTGTCAATCACTCTATCTCACCATCGTCATGCCAAACAAGGGTCTGAGCAATCTCGCAAGTGGTACGATCTCACCAATCTAAGAGGTCTTTAAAAGGGACCGTAATGTTGGCTTAGTCAATGGCTTAACAAAGGGGACTCTTTTGAGTCGAGGTTATTTGAAAAATGACATTTCGTAACTGTCTTGGGATTTTCAAGTCAAGAAATATATGAAATGAGGCAGTAATTATCTTACTCACACTTCTTCAAGCGATGCTTTCAAGCATATGAACTCTTACGTTAATTCAAGTGCCCTAATCTGAAGAGACTTTGCAAGGGACGTAACGTAGGCTTGGTTCATGGGTTGTGAAATGAAAGGATCATTAGGCTCAAAAAGTGTTTAGAGGGTCAAAGTTGGTGATCATCTTGACATTTCCACCACTTTCCTTCTCCATTGTCGGAGATTTTCTCTGGACTCATTGAGTGCAACAGCATTTGAGTTTTTTTTTTCTTTTTTTTCTTTTTGCTTTTCTTTTGGGCATCGGCCTTGCTTTTACCAGACACACTGCTTTTTTTCATGCCCCATTTTTGCATCTTTTTTTTTAACAAAATCTCCATTTTTGTTAGCATTCTAGTTCATACTACTTGAGTGTTTTTGTCTTGCCCTAGTGTGGGGGATGATCACCAACTGGGTTTAATATGAAATTAATTCATAAGTTCAACTGGGCTATGCAATGGATAAAAGTGTGTAGGATAGAGAAATGACTGCTCTTCATCATCCTAAAGCACTTCAATTATTGTACAAGTTACACTGCAAAAGTAATACCCGAAGATTGATGCAAGTGTGATTAAGAAAATTTTTATCATTCATTTCAAATCTTGTCCCAATGTGGGATGATCCTTGACAGGGATGATTTAAAAACTCTTCATGTGTGTGGGCTCGAAGGGCTAAACAATGGGTATACCTGTAGTGTTTTGGGTAGAAGAAGAAATTGCCTCTCATCACCTTGGTTAGTGTACCCTTTGCGAGATCACCCTCTTCCTTGTGGGCATGGAACTCTTCCACACAACTCACCAAGGATTAGTGTATGGGATAGTGTATGGAACAAGGCTTGCCTTTCATCATTCCCAGGTATCTCATTCAACACATTCAATTTATCTCACACAATTCATCAAGGAAGAAAAATGCAAGATTTATGACAAATTTGAACAATTCAACTGATTGAAGTATTTTATTAGTCACAGAAATACTTGCAATTCAAGACATGACATGGCAAATTCTATCATGGATAATATTCTTTGACAGCATCAGCATTAACTGGAGTGAAAAACTTATGACCATCCATCTCTGCTTGGATCAAGGCACCCCCAGGAAGTACCTTTTTCACCACATATGGACCGTTGTAATTTAGGGCAAACTTTCCCCCAGGATCTGGAAAGATTGGCAATAGCTTCACACCTTTGCATGCTATAAGACTGTCTCTGAAACATGAAGTAAATAAATTAGAAAGACAGACAGAGTAATCTATATTTTTTTTTTTTAAAGTTTTGGCAAAAACATTTAAAAAAAAAACATTTTGACATCAGAAAGCATGATGAAGCCCAGGCCTCAGAATTCTCCTTGGATTTTCTTTTTCTTTTATCGGCTGGATATTATCACTGGGCTGGTTTGGTATACCTCATCATGCCCTCAAAATAAAACTTGCAATTTTATTGATATTCATCAATCAATTACATTTATTGAATGGAAATGCGATTTTCAAGCCCTAAAAAGAAAAACAAGCCCTAGAAAGCGATAAAAATTCCGCGAGGGCATGTGAGAAAAGATAAATGAGTTACTCTTGTGGGCGGGGCCCATCTCCTTCAGAGGTTCTTTGTTAATGGTCCCCATGAAGACGTCATCGAAAAGACCAGTGATTCCTTCCAATACATCATCGGGGTTTTTCGTCTCCGAGGGTGTTAGATCATCCATGCCGCCCCATCCATCTTAGACAATGTTGCTGGGATTAATGTTGAAACTGGGAGGAGCCGAATACTTCACCAGATAGTCGAATTTTCCGCTTGGCTGTCCCAGGGTGTCTATTATTTCTGCTTCATCCTGCATCATTATGGGAGGACTAGGGAATGTCTCGCGAATGTTCGGGGGTAATGGGTTTTGCCTTCCTCACCCATGTTCAGGTGGCGGGTTCCGCCTTTCATGTCTTCGTCCTCCAGAACTTTCCCCATCTCTTCCATGGTACCCTAATCCAGCAGCACGGGACCTCTGAGGGGCTTCAATGGGGTTTCGAATCCCCTGACCATTTCTTCCAAGGCCATTACCAGGAATAAAACCATTCTCAACCATCATCCTTCCCACCATGAGAGCAACATCTGAAACTTCAGGAGTTAGTGGTGGTGAGTCTCGAGATGCATGTATGGTGGATACCAACTCAAATGAGTGGTAACTCAATTCAACTTCTACATTTGGTTCTAGGATAGCATTGACCGTACCCTCATGCTCCGGTAGAGAATTCTTCTGGACGTTCGGTTGAGCAGTTTGAAATGAGAAGGCCTTCGTGTCTAAGAGGTTTTGGATCTTATGCTTGAGAGTGAAACATTCATCAGTTGAATGTCCCAATTCACCGCTATGATAGTCGGACTTCTTCATCGGTTCGTAGCCTCGGCTGCTCTCACGATTAGGACGCTTCGGTTCATTAGTAAGCAAACCTTTCTTTCTTAGGATAGCCAACACTTGGGATGGAGATCCAAGGAGAGGCGTGAATTGCCTTGTTGCTTGGGCGAATGGCTGATGGCCGGCAATTTGTTGTTGCCTTTGATTCGTTTGGATAGCTGGGGCGCGATTGGTACTTTCTTGGCCATAAGCCACATTTACGTCTACAGCAGCCTCCTTCTCTTTCTTGGCAGAGAATCTTCTACTCGATGGTTCAGCAAACCATCCTTCCCTTATCCCCATCTCGATTTGTTCCCCCACAGGAATAAGCTTATTGAAGTTTTCAACGTACGTGCTGGCCATCCAGATACGGAACTCAGATGGGAGAGCTTTGATAAATAACTTCATCAGCTCCTTGTCAGTAGGCTCGAGGGTGATTTGAGCTGCCAGATTTCGCCATCTCACGACATACTCTTTGAACAACTCGCTCTTCTTTTTCTCCATCCTCTCATGATCCTCTCGGGAAGGTGCAATATCCATGTTGAACTTGTATTGTTTGAGAAATGCGTCGGCCACTTCATTCCAGGTATCAAGAAGATTCACATTCTTCATGACATACCAATTCAGTGCAGGCCTAGTCAAACTCGCATGGAATGATTGGATCATGAGGGGCTCGTTCTTGACATATTGGGCCATGTGCACATGGTACATTTGTAAATGAGCTTTTGAGCAGGAAGTACCATCGTATTTCTCAAAATCCGGCATTTTGAATTTCTTCCGCATCTTGACTTTCTCGTACACGGACAAGTCGAACGGGAGTGAACTCTGTGACTCCTGCAATTGTTTCAACTTTTCTTCCAATTTCGCAAAGCGTTCATCCTACTCCGTCTTAGGGATGTTGACAAGCTTAGCCTTTTCCACATTGATCGGGAATGGATCATCTTCCAGCCCGGGCATGTCATCCTCACCCATTTGGGGCTTGTTTGCCAGCTTCGGGATGACTATCTCAGGGAGAGTGGGTGCAGGAGCCGGATTCACTTGGAGGGATTGGATTTGAGTTGTTATAAGCTTCATAGAGGCAGCTAGCCGTTGGAGTTGGCCTTCCATAGCGGAGACACGATCACGCATTTCGGTTTGTTTGGCCATCCTAGCTCTTAATCGCGTGATAATGGGTGAGCGTGGAGGATCCGTTACCACCTAATAAAATATGGATACACATAAGCATTTCACCTAAAACATGTTAGTCCATGACAAAAGTCTAATCGCTTTTATTCATTAATGAAATTGCTTGTCATTGACAATGTATAAGTAAATGACTCAACTTCCTAAACATTAAGCTAAAGTAAAAAGACTAAATAGACTCAAGGAACTTTATTTGGCCCGATCCATAAACAAATGGGAAGCCAACGCTCGACGTAATTGCCTCTTCTCTTTGGCATCCTTCTTGGCTTGCTTCTCAAGTTCTTCAATCTTCTTCTTGTGACGATTAAGCTCCGCTTACCGAGTGGGTCTTTCAGTCACATCTGGGACCTTTGGGAGATACTCAGTTGGAATCTTGTTCTGACGGATGTATCGAGTAGTGGCATAGTAAGTCTTTTCCTTCCCTTCAAGCTCATCTTCAGGTAAACTCAACTTTTGCTCGTGACATGCAAGCCAAGCTTGTTCAATACATCGGATCCATTTTTTGTGATCACCATCCTTGGTAGTGAATCGGACTTGGAACAAACCAAGCTTGAGAGGGGGCGGTAGATCCTGCACGACTCGATATTGACGGGCCACTCGGAGTGGGTATTAAGAAGTGGCACCGGTGATCCCCAATAGCGGGATCAGCTCATTATCACCATGAAAGAGACGTGCCTTGGAGACTTGGAACCATTTAACATGCCATAGGAAAATCTTGGTATTGGGATTTTTCAACAATTTGACCCATTTTGAGTAAGAAAAATTTGGAGTTCAATTCTGATGATTTTTGAATACCTCGATGGGATGATGGTAATTAGTGACATTAATAATATTCATGCAAATATCGATCTTACTCATATGGGAAAAGAACCAGATTTGTAAGAGTTCAATTGGTGCATGAAAGGTTTTATCTTCATCTTCCTTAAATCGGGTGAGTGACAAAAATGTTTCAGCTAGAATAGTGTTGACAAAACTAATCCTAGCACACACTTGTTTAACCACCCATGTGACAGTAGGATTAATGGCATTTTTACGAAGGGGAAAAATAATAAACCCGAAAAAGGCTAGAAGGAATATCTTACATTTTAAGAGAGTGTTAGCACTAGCAAAACTCCGATCTAGGAAGGAAAAAGGACATGCAAGACAATTATCATTCAACACTGTTTTAATCTGATTCTTGTCCATCCTAAGAAAGTCAGACAAAATTGATTCAGGTTCTATTCCAAGAGGTGGGTTTATTAGTTCCAATTCCAAAGGTTTTCCTCTGGCAATGCTGTGTTCCTCCAAGGTTGGGGTCAGCTCGTGCTTACCGAATATGAATGTCGATGTTTGGGGGCACCAAAAATGAGCAAGTGCTTGCATGACGCCACTTTGAACATCACTGTCGAGGAGGGGAACAAGCCGACCAAGTTTGCTTTCCACATAGCTTTGACCATTGTGACCTAGATGATTCCACCATGATTTGAGTTTAGCCTTCGGTGCAGGCACAAATCGAATGTCGGATCTTCCCATTGTTTATAGACCAAGACTCGACCAACCTAATGTCATGGACCGACCAAAGACATAATAAAATAAGTAAATTGCAAGAGTAAAGGGTAGGAAACTTACTTCACCAGATGATTAAAGCAATCACATAGACAAGCGCATGAAGTGTGAGGTTCGATTTCTAACTAGGAAGGCTAAACAAGGTGGAGTTAAAAGGGTGGGATGACTTAGTTGCAGCCTCGCATACTAAGTCAAGTCCTCATAACTCCGGCTCAGTCAAGAATGATACCCCAATGCGACGCAGCCTCGCGGGCAGAGGTAAACATCCTTAACACCAAGAAAAACTTTCGGGATTGAGTTGGGCAACCTCTACTACACGGCCTCGCGATCGAAGTCGTATCCAACTCAATACCATCCTAAATATCCTAGTGCGGCCCAGGTCCGGCGGCAGGTTGTGTGTGCAATAGTGTAGTGCAAAATGCAAAGCATGCACAATAGTTTATATCAAGCAACACTTTAACATGAAAATAAACCATACATTCATATACCTCCCTACAAAACAAGGGTTAGCAATCACTACTCCCCTTATATCTCCCAATCTGCAAGAACATTTAACACCTTAAACGTTAGGGACGTACCTGGGATCCTCGCTGCCAAACAAAAACATTTTTCAAAAGAAAGAAAAATTGGCCTAAGTCCACTAAGAGTTTTAACTCAAGTCCCCAGCGGAGTCACCAAGTTGTCGCGACCAATATTTTTCGAGGGTGAACCACCTAGGGTTTGGCTAATGGATTGTTAAGCCTAGACTTAACTCGGGCTCTCCCAAGCCCATACCAATTCGCGACTTATGTTCAAGTTCTTAACATGTGATTGATCTTCAATTAGGAGTCGCCACTAATCTATTTTTGGTGGGTCGATTAGAAACCAAAGTAAAGTAACGGGAGATTCGCTTTACTCCTACGAACCAGAGATTTATGAGTTTGGGGACTTGATTACGCTAGATTTCTCTAATGCCCTTTCGGTACCTTTCTTTTTATTTTGAAAAAATATTTGGCAAGCAGTTTGGATTGATTTTAAATCTAGGGAAAAAACCATCAAAAACCCTAAACTTTACCAAAAGTGACAAATTTACCCCAAACTTTTTTTTGTGACATGAAAAATCCTGAAGTTTGCTAACCGTGACACATTTACCCCGAACTTTCATTTGCGACACAAAAAACCCTGAACTTTCATTTTTGTGACATATTTACCCAAAATCATAGGGATATTTTTGTCTTCTACTTTTTAAAAATTTTTTTCTTTTTTTTTTTTTTTTCTTTCTTCCCTCTCGCCGGCTCCCATGAGGGAGGCCGGCGCCCGGCGAGGCAGCCCTTGGCGTCGGGCGAGGCTGCCCTCGCGGCGTCGGGCGAGGGCTCCTCGCCGGACCCTCGCCGGATCCGGAGAGGGCACCCTTGCCCGACGCCGGCGAGGGCCTCCTCGCCGGATCCGGCGAGGGTCCGCGAGGGTCCGGCGAGGAGGCCCTCACCGACGCCGACGAGGGCCGCCCTCGCATGCGTCGGGCGAGGGCGGCCCTCGCGGGACGCCGCGAGGTGCCTCGCCGCGGCTTCGGCGAGGGCCGCCCTCGCCGGATCGAGGAGGCCCTCGCCCGACGCCGATGAGGGCTGCGTCGGCGAGGGCACCTCGCCGGCGTCGGCCCAGCGAGGGCGACCCTCGCCGGGAGGCCCTCGCCCGACGCCGACGAGCCGCCCTCGCTGTGTCGGGCGAGGTCACCCCATCGACGTCGGCCCGGGCGAGGGCGACCCTCGCCGAGGGAGGGCTCGCGGGGCCGGCGAGGGGCGACCCTCGCCGGGAGGGCTCGCGGGGCCGCGAGGGCGACCCTCGCCGGGAGGCCCTCGCCGACGCCGACGAGGCCGCCCTGCCTGCGTCGGGCGAGGGCACCCCTCATCGGCGTCGGCCCAGGCGAGGGCAACCCTCGCCGGGGAGGCCCTCGCCGACGCCGACGGGGTGGCCCTCGCTGCGTCGGGCGAGGCACCTCGCCGGCGTCGGCCCTGGCGAGGGCGACCCTCGCCGGCGCCGGCTTCCCTCCGCCGGAGCGGCGGAGAGAAGAAGAAAAAAATAAAAAAAAAAAGAAATAAAAGAAAAAACAGAAAGAATAAGACGAAAATGCCCTTAATGGGGTAAATGTGTCACAATTTGTAAAGTTTGGGGTTTTTCGTGTCACAAAAAAAAAGTTTGGGGTAAATCTGTCACTTTAGGCAAAGTTTGGGGTTTTTGGTGGTCTTTCCCCTTAAATCTATTTCCCTAACATGTGAGGTGATCATACGGGTGCGCAATCTACCAATTTAACACCCAAATAAATAATAAATAAATTGCAAAAACTTACCTTAAAGCAACGAAAGCATCTGCAATGTTAAATTAAAATCCGCATCTATAACCCTAGATATGGTTTCTAATTAACACGCAGTTTATTTTTCTTTTTTTTTTTGTTTTCACTTAATTAATAAAAATCATGCAATATGCAATGCAATGTTAACTAAATGACCTAATTCCAATGACATGTAATTTATAATTAAATGGGCCTAGCAAAAATACTAAATGATATGCATCTCAATGAATCTAATTCTAATGATGTGCATATGACATTTTTTGTATTTTTCATGAAATTCAAAATTTGGTGAAATGTGAAAATTACCTAACTAGATTAAGATCCTATTTAATTTATATTAGGAAATAGGTTGAGCCACATCCTAATTTAAACTAAAATATTATCTTAACCTAAATAATCCTAAAATGCAATCTATCTAAAAAATGCCTAAACTTATAATAAATTAAGGAAAAATATTATCTAAAATTAAACTAATTGCAATTTATCCCTAATATGCAATGACATACAAAATATGCCCTAATTCTACGTGACATGTGCATGATGGTTTTTGTTTTTTTTATATTAATTTTCGAAATTTATAATTGCCAAATAATTAAACACGCAACTCAATTTAAAATCTAGCAACCTAAATTGATTTTTTTGAATTTTTTTAAATTTGAAATAAAATTCCTATTCTAAACATGTAAATCCTAAAACATGCAATATTCTAACTCAAACATATCACAAGATAAACAAAGCAATTAAGACAAGACAACTCATTCAAAATCATCAAAATATCATACATCGTTCAGATCAAGGGATAATATTTCGCTAGTAAAATCGATAAATTGATCTTAAGCCTTAAAGATCAAAATATCAATTTTATTCCCACTTGATTAATTATTTCATCTAAAGCCTTATAGATGAAATAAAAAACCACGGCGCGGTTGCAAATCAAGTGATATATCGAGATTTTTAATTATGCATAGATAGGTATTTCGATCAAAGAGAACAACTTATAAAGAGATAATAATTAAAAAAAATTAGGGGAAAACCTAAACTTGCCTAATAAAGTAAAGAAAAATACCTAATATATATTTTTCTTTAAAAAAAAAAGAAAAAGGAAATCTTGGCCGCTGGTTTTGGGGCTCCGGCGAGGGGAAAGATCGCCGGCTAGGGTTCCGGCGAGGGCTCTGGTGAGGATGAAGACACGGGTCGGCACAGGGCTGACGTCGGATCTGGGTGCGGGCGTCGCGGATCGGCACGGGCCGGAGTCGGATCTGGGAGCGGGCGTCGCGGGGCTGTGATACGGGGAGCTCTAGCGTCTGGATCTCGGCTCGGCAACGGCGGCGACTTCGCGAGCGGAGCAGGAGCAACGAATAGGGTCTACTGGACGTCGGCGCAGAGGAGGATCGCGGGCCTGGCTACTGGATGCAGGCGTGAGATCTGCAGGTCGCGGATCTCGGGCGAGGCGGTGGTAGGGACAGAGCAAATCTGGGTCATCAAAGTAGAAGACTTCGGGTGACAGCGTCGATCTATGGCGGAAGCGAGCAGCGGTGGTGCGGGCTATGGTTGCGTCGGATCACGGCAGGGACAGCGACGCGACGTCAGGTGGAGGCGAGCCAGAGTGCTCGGGTCGCAGCTGCTGCAGGAGATCTTAGATCTGCCAGTGTCGGGGCTGGATCGCGACGACAGGGGGCGAGGCAGGGGCTTCGACGCGTTCTGGCGAGGGCTCTGGGCAGATGCGGGTCGATCTGGAGCAACAACGTAGGGGAGCAACTCCGGTGCGGCGGATCGGGGTTGATGCGGCAAATCGGCGATGGCGAGGCAGCAGAAGTGTCAGATCGTCGCCGGATCTGGGAGTTGCAGGTGACGGGACCGATCTGTTGGGTCAACAAGCGCTGGGGTTCGTGAACGGAGATGCGGCGGTGAAACGTCGGGGGGGGCGCACGAGCTTCGGGCGCCGGTGCGGCGCCGGCGGGGTCGGGGGTCCCTCGGGGAAGATGAACAGTCCCTCGATTAGGGTTTCGCCCCTTTTTTTTTAACTTTTTCTCTCTTACGTCACTCACTTTTTGCTTTTTTGTGCTTTTTTTTTAGGGAAAAGGAACCCCACTATTTACCGTACGTGACCCCTTCTATATGCCAAAAAATTGTATCTTTGGGGTATATTTCATTTCTAATTTTGCTTGAGCACAATACCCCTAACTATACCGTTGAAATATTTTTCGGATATTCCATCAAGAAAATTCCCTTTCTGTGCAAAAGTGCATCTCCCAGTGTATATTACCTAAATATGTGAAAAATCTTAACAAAAAAATAAAATTTTCCTAAACTATATGCCATGTGATTTTTTTTTTTTTAAGTAAAAATTAACCCTAAAAGTTATGCAAAAATTTAGGTGTCAACACTCAAATTTGAAATCCGAAACTTAAGCCCTCTCGAGTAAAATCCATTCCTTGACCATCATCTGAGCAACTGAAGACTTTCAGCTCAATGAGTCTGCGACCTTATTTATTTTCCCAAGGTGATACAAAATATCACAATCACAATCCTTCAGAAGCTTCTTCCAACGATGCTGTCTCATATTCAACTCTTTCAAAGAGAATAGTACTTGAGATTTTGATGGTCAGTGAAGATTTGGAATATTTCTCCGCACAAATAATGTCTTCGAATCTTTAGAGCGAATATAATCGCGGCGAGTTCTAAGTCATGGGTTGAGTAATTCACCTCATGAGATCTCAACTGACGAGACGTGTATGCAACGACTTTGCCATGATACATTAACACGCAACCTAGTCCTCTAAATGACACATCACTGTAGATCTCGTACCCTCCAGGACTAGATGGAATGGTTAGCACTAGTACGGTAGTCAACTTCTACTTAAGCTCTTGCAAATTATGGTCGCACTTATCTGTCCACACAAACTTTTCTTCCTTCTTTAGCAGTCGAGTCAATGGTGAAGCTAAGGCTGAAAACCCTTCTTCGAACCTTATGTAATACCCTACTAAACCCAGAAAAATTTTGATCTTTGTCACTGTTGTTGGTCTTGGCTAGCTAATTACTGCTTCAATTTTGGCGGGGTCCATGGAGATTCCTTCGCCTGAAATCACGTGACTTAGGAAAGTAACGCGAGTCAACCAAAACTCGCACTTACTGAACTTGGCGTACAGCTCAAGAATCCTTAGAGTTTGAAGCACCCTCCTTAAATGTCTCTCGTGCTCCTCAGGACGTCTCGAGTACACTAGGATATCGTCAATGAACACGATCACAAACTGATCTAGGTACTCCTTGAACACAGGGTTCATCAGATCCATAAAAGTAGCTGGGGTGTTCGTCAAACCAAATGGCATTACGGTAAACTCATAATGATCGTAACGTGTGTGAAATGTTGACTTCTGTATATCCTTCTTCCTGATCCTCAGCTAATAATAGCCAGTTCTCAAGTCGATCTTAGAAAATATTGACGCTCCTTGCAACTGGTCAAACAAGTCGTCAATCTTTGGCAGTGGATACTTGTTCTTCATTATCACCTGATTGAGTTAGCGATAGTCGATGCACAGGCGCAACAGACCATCTTTCTTCTTCACGAATAGAACTGGTGCTCCCCAAGGCGATGCATTGGGATGTATGAATCCCTTACCTAACAACTCGTGCATCTGCACCTTTAGTTCTTTTAATTCCGACAATGCCATCCGGTAAGGAGCCTTAGAGATTGGCTTTGTCTCAGGTGCTAACTCAATCACGAACTCAATCTCACTCTCTGGCAGCAGACCTGGCAATTCATTCGAAAACACGTTTGGAAACTCTTGGACTACTGAGATATCTTCGATCTTAAGCTCCTCAACTGTTGTATCCATGACAGTCGCCAAGTAATCTTGGCAACCCCCGTCTAACAAACGGGTTGCCTCTAATGACGAGATTAAGGTAATTGAGGGTCTTCCTCGACTGCCAATAAACTCGAAGCTCTCATCTGCTAACGGGTTAAACTAAATCACCTTACGATAGCAGTCTATCTTAGCTCGTTACTTGGTGAGCCAATCCATTACAATTATCACATCAAAATCATACATGACTAGGATTATCAAATCTATCTTCCCTTCTCGCTCACCAATCACTAACTTGCAACCAAGACAACCCATCATAGACAACACCTTATCCTATAATGGTGTAGATATACTAACCACTAACTCCAATAACTCAGGACTTAATCATATTAGCTTAACAAATTGCTCAGCTATAAATGAATGAGTTGCACTAGGGTCGAATAAAGCATAAGTAGCGTCGTCGTTTAGTGAAATTGTACTTGTTACCACATCAAGCAAGTTCTTAGCATGTCCACGGGTGATTGCATACACCCTTCCTTGAGCTGGCGGCCTATTCAAACCTCCCTACAGCACATTCAGTGGCGCGATTCCTCGGTTTTGACCCATCGGTGGTGGCGGCGGTAACTGTGGTTCCATTTGTCTTTTAGGACAGTTCTTGGCTATATGACCCTGCTGGCCACACACAAAACAAGCACCCGTCCTAGCAAGACACAGGGCTAGTCCATGTCGTCTCCTACAGGCATGACATACTCCATTCTGGCTTGACGCTGAGTTTCCTATCCCACCCTTCCTATTGGGTGAAACATGATACATTCCTCCAATCATTGGTCTTTTCTCAAACCAATTCCCATCCTGGTTGGACCCAAACAGTGACCCAGATGTGGCACCCCTCGATGGCCCCCGATCCGATTGGGGTCGCCACAGTTCGTTCACCATTCACTTGACCTAATAACATGTCACTCTGATACCATTTCAATTGCAGCGGGTCCATCCAACCATGGGGGTTTACATCTTTTAGATCGGTCCCTTGCGCAGTTCATATAGGGAAGCACATCCAACAACTCTCTTCCCTATATTTAGAAAACGATGCACACCAACTAAACATTTATAGGTAAAAGCCAAACATTTTTATGTACTTAAACCATATGGACATCATTCATTGGTACATCAAAATGCCGTAGTCTTCCATACTCGGCTATACTTCAAAAGATGATCGACATCTCCTCCAACAGTTGTATACTTAAAGTCCATCGATCAGTGTCGGCATCCAAAAGTTCCTTCCTTTGCTATCCTCGTCCTCACGATCATATCCAACCACTTGATCCATCTACCGGTGACAGTGGCAGCAGAGGTATCTTATCTAGTCTGAAATGTTATTCCCCAAAAGGGGTGAGTATAGCCACTTAGCAGGTAAAGGACCCAATAAACCACTCAATGCATCACACAGTACAATCATAACAATCATAGCATAAGACATATCATTCAAGCATCCATGCATAATTTACCTTGGAGCCATGCATATGTCGTCATACCACATGTACACACATCCTCATGTAATCATCACTGTCATATCATACATGTACCATCATGCCATAGGTGCACATACATCCATGCACTTACCATCATGATGTCACACATACCATCATGACATAGGTGCACATACATCCATGCACTTACCATCATGCATCCCTGAATATATCACCATGCCATAGGTGCACATACCACCATGGACTCATCATCATGCATTCATGCATATCCATGCCATATGTGCACATACCACCATGATCCATATCATCCATGCTATCAAGCATACATCACCATGAGATCCATTCATGCCTTCATGATCACATTTTCAATATCAAATAGCATCAATTTATTTTCATAAGCCGATCATGCATCATGCCATATGCAACACCCATGCACATGATTCATTTTCAATTCTTATCTTTCACAAGGATCTCATCAGTTTTTCTTTCCAAAGACCAATGTTTGCATCCTACAATTCATCGCTCGCACCCAATCCTGGCATCGCGAGGAACCTCCGGGCATGTATTCAAAATACAACCGGGCATCCGGCCCCCCACATTCTGGGCATCTCGCATCCCAACTAGCATCACGAGGCATCCCCCTAGGCACAAACCTCCAGGGCTTCCAGAATTACGTACCGACATAGCACCAGGATTCCCCCCCTCCTCTGGAATTACGTACCGTATACCACCGGGCATCTCGAAACTCCCAAGGACCCTTCGGAATTACGCCACTAGGCCACCGGGCATCCGGCACCCCCCACTTTCCGGGCATCCCGACACTCCCGGGGCATCGTCGGCTCACACCTCCGACGGCCTTCTCATCATCACAATGCATATTCCCATACATCTCATTTTCAATTATAGCTCAATTTCAAGATGGCATATGATGTGATGGCAAACAAGATCATTTTCATCATTTGATTCATATATGCATTTCCAATCATCATCATACATGCAGCAAGATACAACCACTTATGACAATACAATCCATGGGGTCCATACAACTTAGAATAATCCATACATCATGACTTTTTGAAATTTACGAAATTCCAGCTTACACAATATAGGAAAACATGTAAATTAAATATCCATATTATCTTCAAAAATCATACAATCAGAGCATGTAATAGACAAGACATAAGGTTAGCAATTTCATGCAGAACACATGCCCAAAAGAGCTTCACACAAGAAGATATAGCTCACACAATACAGCATGCAAAATTCGGATAAAATCAGATTGCGCAGTTCTTGAAATATTTCGATTAAAATGCCCGAATGACCTCCAAAAATTATGAAATTTTACCCGGTGATATTCAAGACCCTAAGGTAGATTTTTCGTGAAGACATCTAGGCCATATTCGCTCTATAAAATTAACTATGGACGGTCGAAGCTCTTGTTCCTAGTACCGAACAGTCCAGTTTTGCTGTCTCTGAAAATCGAGATTTCGCCTACTTATCTTCCTTCATTACCTCTGAATTTTTGATATGTTTTACCTCAAAAGGTCCACTACAACTTTCATTAAGGGATATAAGTGATATTCTCAAAGAATAGTCACCATATAGTCTACGAAGTCTCGGGAGTCCAGTACCGTACTTCCAGATCTGCCGTCTTCAGAAGAAAATCGTTTCACTAGGCTAAACTTGTTTTATTTACCTAAAATTTGAGTATGTTAATCTTCAGGATGTTCTATACAACTTTCATGAAGAAGTCGAAGTGATATTCTCGGTAAAAAGTGACATGCAACACACAAAACCACCAAGAGGTGGACAAAACAGTTCCAGATCTAGCGTTTTCGTAGAAGAAGGGTTTCACCCCTTAAAACTCAACCATTTTGTCTCAAAGTTTAGTATGTTATACATTGAGATGTTTTCTACAACTTTTGTGAAGAAGTCAAAGTCGAAATCCAACTCAAAACCCACATGCAAGCCTCTACAAAATTCTGGGTCAGGCGGCCCAGTAAAAAACAGAACACATTTTCAAGAACAACACACTCAAGCTTCGGTTTCTCACACCCTAAACGTCCGAGATTCACCACCATTCAAACACACAAGCAAGACAAAACATGCAAGAGCATAATATAGATCCCAACTTGCCTCCAAAATCGAACAAACGACGGCACATGGACGGCGACGAATGAGCGGACGGACGGCGACGGACGAGCGGACCTCCTCCCTTGCTCGGCTTCTCCCTCTCTCTCTCGGCTCCTCACTCTCTCGCAACTCTCTCTCTCTCTCACTCTCTCAAAACCAGCCACTCCCACTCTCTCTCTCTCTTTGGTTGTTTAAATACTTGCATGCATCCTCATTTTGCATGGGGGACACTTGTCCCCAAGGAGGAGACAAGTGTCTCCCTTGCCGAAGACACTTGGATAACCCTTCATGCCACTTGTCCGATTACATGCAAGGTTGATGGGCCTTCTTCTTGGGCCAATCTTGGGCCAGCTTGGTCGACCACTTCATGGGATCCTTGGGCCGGGCCTCTTGGCCCACTTTAGGCCAACACACTTGGGCCTAAAGTCCAAGCTTAAATGGCCCAAAATTTTCTTAAATAAGTCCATTTTTACTTTTAATAATTTACCTTAAATCCCCATTTATATAAATACTAAATTAGAATTTTATATGGCCATAAAACTTGAAATCATAAACCCATAAATTCCAATTTATAAAACACATGGCCAATGATGGGATTTTCTTTCCTATCAAATAATTATCCATTAAAAGCTTGGCCATAAATCTTATTGCAAATTATGGATTAAATGGCTATAAAATAACTTAGTGGTACTTCCATCTCCTATTCATAGACTTTAATGTAACTAGAGGTCGTCAAGAATTTTGGGATGCCACCCCAGATGCGGTGGCTTCTTCATTTAGATTCCTCTCTATTAGTTGGGCTCGTTCGTACAACCCATTATAGTTCTTTAGATTGAGCGGTACAAATGGATTTTTCAGCTCCGATCGAAGGCCATCCCTAAACCTCTTCGCTTTGTCCTCAGGATCCTCGATCAACCAAGGAGCATACTAAGATAAGTTGGTGAACTTCGCCTTGTATTGGTCCACAGTCATTAGACCTTGACGAAGGCGTTGAAATTCTACTATCTTCAGTTCCTTGGCACAGTTGGAGAAATACTTGCTATTGAATGCTCCAACGAAGGCGTTCCACACCGGATCCACACCTTTTGGAAATACACTCTCTCTAGTGGCTCCCCACCAAGTACTTGCATTACCCTGCAATTGATATACTACAAGGATGACCTTTTCATCTTCAGTACACCTTAGCAGTGCAAACGCTTTCTCGAAGTCTTAGATCTAGGGGGTTGCAGCCTCGGGATCTCCTATTCCTGTGAACCTTGGCGGTTTCAACTTCCTGAACTACTCAACAAGCTTATGCAATGGTCTCTCGGCAACTATGTTCCCAGGTGGAACCTCAGCAGGTGCAGCAGTGGTTGCGGCAGTAGCGGCGGCTTGATTTTGGGCCTGCTGCCCCATCAGAATTTCGATCATCTTTAGAGCCTACATGATCCCGTCCATTCTCGAACCACTAGGGGCTGCTATCCTAGCACCAATTGGTAGCGGTGCTACTTCACTCACGCTGACCTCAGCTTGCACTCTACTCTGGGTACCTCGAGTACCGACTTTTGTCGGCATCCTACCCTGAGTCGCAAGGCCTACTGCTCTCTTCCCAGGAGTCCTTTGCTCCTGGTCACTCATCACGAATATTCTTTACAGAAACCTACTTTCCAATTCCACACTGAATTAGAAACTGAGTTACCACACAAACAAGCTACCAATCAGCTATCAATCACATGCATCAGCATAATAAAACGGCTTTCCTACTATCCCATGACCCATCATGCCTTATCACTCCAAACACTAACCTGCTCTGATACCACTTAAACTAGGCTATCACGCCTCGATCCTCGAGTGTGTGTACATCCCTTTGTGGTCGATACAAATGGGACATTCCTGGGACGCATCATTGACCCAATCAATTAACCACACGTGGAAGCGAAACAATAAACCCCTAACAGTAAAAGGCACGGGATAAAAAAGCAGAGCAACATTTCACAAAAGCCACACTTCTATAAAAAAACTGGGTTTAGGTACAAAACGAGTCTAGTCAAAAGTCTACAAAAAATTGGCTCTAAAAAAGAAGCTGTCCTATGACATATTAGTAAGACACCAAAGCCAATTCTTTGGACTTCACCTCCACCAACTTCGGGCTTCGGGTCCTCCACAACCACCATCTAAGGACCTAAAAAGTTAAGCCTACGACGGGGTGAGACATTGTCTCAGTAAGTTCACCCCTAAACCTTGATTAGGAAGAAAATCCACCCAAGGGCGGCCTAGCCATGCAATACAGAGAACTTACCTCGCCTTGGTTCCCTCCTGCACATCAGCATAGTTCATATACATAATGCATATAATCACAACACATAACAATTGAAATGCCTCATCAACTCAATCAATCACAGGGGTCCCAATTATAAGGCCAAACCATTATGACACATCTCATACCATGCCACATAGTTTTGTCTCATAATCAGGCGCGTCTAACTCAATCAATCATGCGTTCCAATTGTTAATTACGCCCCTCTAGGGCACATCCTACTAGAAATTTGGCGGTCTACTGACATAGCTACGCATTGTCTCACCTCATTGAGCACGGATATGTCTCTCAAAGACGGCTTTCTCAAAGGAGTATAGGTCCAGAATTTACTGCGACCCAAAATCCCATATAGAGACAATGTCCGGCGTAAACGCTCGAATGAGTTCTCATAACCAACACATGACCAAACAATTACGACCAAGACACCGTACATTGCACTCAAATGTCTCAATTAAAATAATGCACTTGGCCTATTTTCTTCATATTAAAAACACCCGATCAAAATAGTCATGTGTGGGTTCACAGTCAGATCGAACCGGAAAAATTGATATCCTTCCTTTTTAAAATCACACTATTTTATATAGTATATAAAACTATTTTCGGTGTCAAAACCCGACACCCAGAATTTTCTGAATAAATATCGAAATTCACAAATTTTGGAATAAATAACCAAAATTCCAATCAGCACTCAATTTGCACAAATTAACATTCAATTGCATAAACTGGACACACCATCACAATCGCACGAAATTCCGATCACCGGCTATCTCGATCTAATTTCCGAGAAAATATTAAATAATTAAATAATTACCAAAATTAATTAAATAATTCAATTTAAATACAAAAAACGCTAACTTAGGCTTGGAAAAGCTTAATTAACATCCTAAATGTGCCGGGAAAAATCCTAAACCTATCTAGATAAATAGTACAACTTATCTAGTCCCTAATTAATCTAATCTAACCACCTAACATGCATAAACGATTAATTAAATCACTAATCTAATCTAACTAACCACCAAATCCCTAATTAACTTAAACTAAACACCCCTTAAGCATAATTAACCTCTTAAGCAAGGTTTAGTGAGTAAACTCACTGGATTAGCATTCCAATGAGTTCACGGCGACGGCAACGCGAAGGCGGGCAACAAACTCCGAAGCGACGACACCCAACAAGGCTTGGAAGTGTCCTAAAATGGGCCATGAAGTTCCAGATCTTGTTGGAAGCTTCGCTGCTGCTTGCTGGTCGAAGGGGCTGAACCGGCGGTTGGTTGGCACAAAAATGGCAAGGACGAACAGCAGCGGTCCAGGCGGAGCTATGGCGACTTGGGGGCGGCGAACGATGGCGATGGCATGGCTGGATGACCAGAGATGGCGACGAACAAGGGCTTGGGACGCAAACAATGGCACTGGACTAAGAGGCAATTGTGGACAGCGAACGAGTTGGTGCAGGCTCGCGGTTGTAGCGACGAGCGCTCGGCGGCCTTGAGCGAACGTGCAATAGCAAGGGGAGGGAGGCTGCTCGGTTCTCTGCAATTTTTAGGAGCTTCCAAGCTTGAAAATGGAGAAAGCAACTTTGCTGAAGAAGAAAGGGGACAACAACCACTTGGAGGGGCCACTTTGCTTCCATTCTATCTCTATCTCTTGAAGAGGTCCCGCCAACATGGGCTAGCTTCCTCAGCCATTTTGTAGACAAACAAGCTTCCTTACAAAGCCATTGAAGTGGTCTAAAGGTGGTGGTGGCCATGGCATACGAATTTGGGCATCAAATCTCCCAAATTGAACAAACTTCTCTTCAATTGGACTCAAACCGGTCCCTATAAAATCCACCGAGATGTCCACGCTTCAAATTGACATTTTTCCTCATCAATCCGTCTAACATGAATCCCAAAAATGCGACCAAAAATGGTCCTCGGATTTTTTCGGTCCAAAATACCCTTACTTGAAAATTTGCTGAAAATATCGGTTTGCAGAAAAATCTTTGGAGGATGAGTCGACGGTCCTAAAATGACTCATGACATGACAAAACTTTCAATTTATGAAATCGGGTTCAAATTTGTGGTTAATTTCAATCTGGCGTGATTTTAGCGTGACCTAACCTACCGGATAGTTTTTAGGAATTTTCCACGCATTTGACCCATGGTTGATTATTTTCAAGCCACAGTGTATATCTTTGACACATTGGCAACTCTCAGTTATTGTGAAAATCTTGATATTTCAAATACGGACACAGGGTACGAAAACGACAGACAAATCGCTCTAGTGTCGTTCGACAGAAATTTTGCAATTAGGTGGATTCACCCACACACTAATCACATATCTTTATCAAATCAACCTATCTCTGATCTTTGATCAATTTTGACGGTGCCGTAATGACACTTGTAGATTAGCACGGTTGAGTAATCGATTGCTGGTCGAATTCTCAAGGTTATTGCATAAAATCTCTTAACGGCTTGACCTGATAGGCTAGTTATCTTGTGAGTGGCCAACTCAGAGAAAAGAACTATAAGTGCGTCGATGAAAAGCCCATCTTATTCAACCAAAGACAAATCCTAAAATTCAGGATGTCACAAAACTCACTGGTTTAGCGTTCCGATGAGTTCATGGTGACAGTGACACGAAGGCGGCTGACAAGGTTCCAAATCTTGCTGGAAGCTTCGTTGTTGCTTGCTGGCTAAGGAGGTTGAATCGGCAACTCGGTTGGCTGGAAACGGTGGAGACAGGACAGCTGGCTGCAGTGACGGAGCTCCGACGACCTGAACGGCTACCATGATGGCTAGACAACGCTGGACAACGGCGAGCAGGGCATGGACGCGAGTAGGGGACTCGCGGCAATAGCGTGAGAGCTGGCTAGGAGAACAAGCGATTGGCGGGCGAGCGGCCGGCCTAATGGCAATCGGATGGCTTGCCGAGCGATCGACGGCCAAGGGGGGAGGCTAGCTCAGTTTTCTACAACTTTAGAGCTCTCAAAATGGTCACAAATGGAGGAAGCAGGCTGGTTGAAGAAGAAAGGGGACAACACAAGCTTGGAGGGTCCCTCTTGGCTTCCATTCTATCCCTTTATCCCTTGAAGAGGCCCCACTAGCCCTTGGCTATCATCCATGGTTCTTTTGCAGCCTACAAACTTCCCAAGGAAGTTAGTGAAGTGGTTCAAAAGTGATGGAGTCCATGGCATACGAATTTTGGGACAAACTCTCCCTAATTTAGCTAAGTTCCTTTCCAATTGGATCCAATTCGGTCCTCATAAATTCCACCAAGGTTTCCTCAACCAAATTGGCATTTTTCCTCGTCAATCCGTCCAACCCAGATCCCAAAAATGCGACTAAAAATGGCCCTCGGATTTTTCCGACCCGGGTCAGTCCAACTCGGACCAACCTTGACTATATATATATATATATATATATATAATATATATATTACTTATAATTTTTTTATAGAGAGAAAACCTTAAAATAAACGGCATCAACAATATTAAACAGCTCTTTAGTGAGGAGTTCAAGTAATTTTACATTGTTCTATAATAACTTAGATTTTTAATGTCTTTTACGGTGTTAATAATCATAATTTACCAACCAGGAAAATGTTTTTGTGAGGAGTCCTCACGGTGTCCAAAAAGGTATAAACAACTCCTTATGGCATCATCCTTTAGTACTCGTTCTCTTCTATCTTATTTGTTCTCTTAGTCTTCAATTTGCCAAAATCTTAAGAAACAACTTCTCCGCTCACCACTTGACACTCATCTCGCTCACTTTGGGTCACTCATGCTGCTTGCCGCTCGATGCTCGCTTGGCTTGTTGCTTCCCACTCGACATTCAATGCTCATTTTGTTCAATACTCACCCCACTTGACCCTCACCGCTTGCCTTTCTTAGCTAATCTCGCTCATCATTAAACCCATTGGGTTGGTATGGTCCTCAGTTGCCCTTTTAAGGAGTACAAAAAATTGAAATAAAAAAATTATTGGTTGGTCTTGGGTTGACTTTGAAACTGAACCGAACTCATTAGGTCAATTCGGTCCTCAATTGCTTAAGGAGTATAAGAAATGAAATAAAAAAATTATTGGTTGGCCCTAGGTTGACCCTGAAACCAGATTGAACCCAATGGGTCAGTTTAGTCCTTAATTACTTTTTTAAGGAGTACAAAAAATGAAATAAAAAATTATCGATTAGTGCCGAGTTGACCTTAGAACCGGACCGAACCCATTGGTCGGTCCAGTCCTTATTCCCAAGCTCAATAGGGTTGGTCCTCGATCCCAAAAATTAAGGACCAGCACTATGCGGGTTGATCCTAGGGTTAGGGGGCAGACCAGCCCAACCCGGACCATACTCACCCCTATCCACGATAGTCGCCAAGTAACCCTGACAACCCCCATCTAACAAATGGGTTGTGTCAAGTGACGAGATTAAGGTAATTGATGGTCCTCCTTGCCTCCCAATAAACTCGAAACTTTCACCCACTAACGGGTTAAATGAATCGCTTTACAATAGTAGTCCATCTTAGCTCGTTGCTTGGTGAGCTAGTCCATGCCAATTATCACATCAAAATCATACATGGGTAGGACTATCAAATCTATCCTCCCCTCTCGCTCACTAATCACTAACTTGCAACCATGATAGCCCATCGTAGACAACACCTTATCCTTTAATGGTGTAGATATATTAACCACTAACTCCAACAATTCATGACTCAATCCTACTAGCTTAACAAATTGCTCAGCTATAAATGAATTAGTAGCACTAGGGTCAAATAAAGCATAAGTAGCGTGGTCGTTCAGGGAAACAGTACCTGTGACCACATCAAGCGAGTCCTCTACCTGTCATTTGGTGACGGCGTACACCCTTTCTTAAGCTGGAGGTCGGTTCAAATCACCCTGTGGTGCATTCGGTGGCACAAATCCTCGATTCTGATCCATCGGTGGCGGCGGCAACAACTGTTGCGGTCCCATCGATCTCCTCGGACAATTTCTAGCCAAGTGACCCTATTAGCTACACTCATAATAAGCACCCGACCTAGAATGACATGGGGCTGAACCATGTTGCCTCCCATAAATCGACACATGCTCATCTGGCTCGGTGTTGACTTACATATCCCACTTTTCCTAGGCAAAACAGGGTACTTGCCTCCTATCATAGGTTTCTTCCCAAACCTATTTCCATCCCTATTCGAACTAAACCGCAATCCAGATGCAGTGGCTTGTTCATTCAGGTTCCTCTCTATCAACTGCGCCTGACCATCTAGTTCGTTGTAATCCTTTAGGTCGAACAGCACCGGCAGATTCTTCAACTTTGGTCGGAGGCCATTCCTAAACCTTCTAGCTCTGTCTTCAGGATCTTTCACCAGCCTTGGAGCATATTGTGGCAACTCAGCAAATTTAGCTTCATATTGATCCACGGTCATCATCCCTTGACAGAGGCGTTGGTATTCCTCCATCTTTTGCTCTTAGGTGCTGTCTGAAAAATATTTGCCATTAAAGGCTTCGAGAAAGGCGTTCAACACTAGGACCTCACCTTCAGGAACTATTCTGCCTCTGGTGGCCCTCCACCAGGTACTTGCATTACCCTGCAGCTGATAAACTGCCATGAATACCTTCTCCTCCTCAGTGCACATCAGTAGTGCAAAGGCCTTCTCCAAGTCCTGGATCCAAAGAACGGAAGCCTTGGGATCTCTTGCACTAGTGAATTACGGCGAGTTCAGCTTCATGAACTGCTTAACGAGCTTGTACATTGGCCTCTCAGCAACCACGTTCCCAGGTGGAACCTAAACAAGTGTGGCAGTGGCAACAACAGCAGCATTGGTGGCGGCAATAGCAATAGCTGTAGCGACGGCGGTAGTGGTGGCGGCTTGATTTTGAGCCTGCTGCCCCATCAGATTTCCTAGTGTCTTAAGCGCCTGCATGATCCTATTTATCTAAGGGCTGCTACCCCAGCACCAAGTGGAGGTGGTGCTATTTCATTTGTGTTGGCTTGAGCCCGCGCTCTACCACAAACACCTCGGCTACCGACCCTAGTCGGTGTCCTACCCTGCTGCTAGAGCAGAAGCAGGAGAAGAAGGAAAACAGAGGGAGAGAGGGTCTGGTTGAGAGAGGCTAAAGAGGGGAGAGAGAGAGTGTGAAGTGAGGGCAAAAAGTCAAGCCCCAATTCCCCATGCAATGACCTCATATTCTCTCTCTTCCTTTGCCCTTATCCACATGCTTTTGCGGGCAATTTGGTCATTTCCACCTTGCACAAATTCCCAATCTGCCATTGGGCTGAAAATGATGGGTGGGCCTAAGAAATAGGCTAGGAAAATAATAGGAATGGGCTTGGGAATTGATTGGGCTTGAAATGGGTAAAAGTTGGACAATGGGCTTAGAAGATAAATTGGTGGGTTGGGCCCAATTGGGCTCACTTGCTTGCTTGGGCCTTTCATGGTGGCTGTCCTACCATGGGCTTGAGGCCTACGTTGGCTTTGCTCAGCCCATGTCTTCACAGGCTCGATTCCTCGGTCCTTAAGTCCTTTTTCCCAACACTCGGCTTGCCTGGCACTATTGACTGACGAAGTAGCAACATCCAAAGTCCGTCCCGGATGTTCGCGAACATTTGAAGTCCAATCTTGGGTTCTCATGCTATGTCAATTTCGCCCTATTGCCATTTTGGGTACAACTCAGAATGACAAGCGGCTTTGAGGATTCACGTGTAACTGACTCATGCCAGACTATGTTCAAGACATCTTGACACATGAACGTCCTTGACTACATGAAATTACAGAGGTTAGATTCTTATTTCAAAGTACAAGATAACTAAGGATCGACCTAGGGTCGTTCGCAGGCTCAATAATAGTAAATGGAATCACCTGTCGTTCCATTATATTCTATCTACGAATCGACTTCTAGTAGTCCTTGAAATCAGCTTGCCTATCTACAGGATCATCCTCACGCAAGTCTCACGGTAACTCATTTTCCCAGGTCAAGTTCTTTAGTCGTACGAGTTCTGTCCTCATTAGCCTTTCCCCTCAGGGTCAGTACCTCAGGAGTGATAAATTTTGAGTGAGATCAACCAACAATGCATTGATGAAATTCACGTTCATTCATCCCTCAGAGGGCTCGAATTTCAAGATGTCACAACTCTTCCTCACTTATAAAAATTTCATCCTCGAAATTTAAACCATTAAAATTCTCCTTAAAAAGGTGGGGGTATTGTTATTTCATTGACTCTTCACTTTCCCAAGTAGCTTCTTTTGTCCCATGTTGTTGCCAGACAACTTTGACCAAAGAGGTCGTCTTGATATGTAGCGCTTGATCATTTCCATCTATTACCCGCATTAGTCTTCGTCACTTGTTTGCCTGACTTTTTTGTCGACTCTAAACAGTCTTAAGTCTCCCTTGGATTACTATATCGGCATCTACTAATTGTTGAACAAACTCTCTCCAACTTCATTCCAACAAACTGGAGTTTCGCACTCTCTGCCATACAAGCTAAAAATGATGCCATCTGGGCAGTCTGTTGATAACTGTTACAGTGAGCTTCTGACAAGATCTCTTCCTTTAACTCTGCATCATCGGTGCACACAACGTCCACAACATTTTAGTGTTCCGTCCTCGCTAGCTTGCAAATTAGCTTTTCTCTTTTCTATATCTTCCTGCAGAATCTTCTAGATCTCAGGATTTGTCAACTGGAATGTCTTGATTCTTAGCTGTACTTCCGGTTCAATTATGAGGATTGCCATAAGACTTGAAAGGCGACCTACCTTAAATTTGAAACCAAATCTCTAACTCCTTCGAGTAAAATCTACTCCTGTACTATCATCTGCACAATCGATGACTTTCGATTCAACGCATACATAAATTTACTAGTTTTTCCAGGGTGATATAGGAGGTCGCAATCACACTGCTTGAGAAGTTCCATTTGACAACACTATCTTTACGAACTTCATTGCTTTCTTCAACAATCTTGTTAGAGGCATAGCTATTATTGAAAATCTTCCCACAAACCTATCTGTAAAAACCTGCCAACCCTAAGAACTTCTTATCTCTATTACTATCGTTGATCTTGACCAGTTGATTGCGGCTTCAATCTTGGTTGGGTTTACGGAAATCCCGTCCATGTTCCTGCAAGGTCTGAAGCATTGCCCTTAAACATCTTTCATACTCCTCTAGACTTCTATCACGAATTCGATCTTCCTTTCTAGGGCAGCCAGATGATTCCTCAGGAAACGCGTCAAAATACTTCCGTACCACGGCGATGTTCGCCACTTTTGGCTCCTCAACGGTCATATCCACTACAGTTGTCATATAACATTGGCAACCCACATCCAATAATCGGTTGCCTTAAATGACGACATTAAAATAAACGAGGGTCCTCATCGATTCATGACAAACTTGAAACTTTCTCCCACTAACGGGTTAAACTGGATTACTGCATAACAACGATTCATTACAACAAGATGCTCCTTGAGCCAATCTTTTTCATTTATAATCTCAAAGTTATACATAAGCAAAAATAGCCAAGTACCACTCTCAAATTCTTCAGAATTAACTCCAATTTGATGGTCAAAATTGCTGAGGAGGTTGCCCATACCAAATCCCACTATTTCCTTCACAAAACAACTCAACTTGGTAGCCAAAAATCCATACGAAAGTGCCCATCCGAATTTCCATGAATTTAATTTGCCAAATGTTGATTTTGCGCCAAAATTCCGGGCTTGCCGAAAATTCTTCAAAGGATGAGACAATGTACTAAAATTAAATGGTGACACGCTCGAACTTTCGATTCCTGAAACCGAGTTCAATTTTGTGGTTAATTTAGATGGGACATGATTTTAGTGTGACCTAACCTACCAGGTAGCTTTTAGGGATTTTTTCGCATTTAACCCATGGTTGATAATTCTCGATCCACGTTTGTGCATCTTCGACTCATTGGCGACTGTCAATTTTCGTAAAAATCTCAAGGTTTCAATAACGGGCACTAGGTACAGAATCGACAAAAAAACCAGTTTAGTGTCGTTCGACGCGAATTTTGCAATCGGGTGGATTCACCCACAATTTAATTACGTGCTTCAGTCGAATCAACCAATCTCCGATCTCTAATGGATTATAACGATGCCGTGTTGACCCTTGTTGATTAGCACGGTCGAGCAGTCAATTTCTAATCGAATTCTCAAGTCAATCACGTTTATATCCCTTAACGGCTTCACCCGATAGATTAGTTATTTCGTGAATGCTCAGCTCAGAGAAAAATGACCATAGGCACATCGATGAAAAGCCTAGTTCATAAAGTCGAGACAGGGTCGAAAATCAAAATGTCACATAAGCGATACAAGCTATCATTTTTGGGAATATTTTTCTAAATCATTCATTAAGAAGTGATGGTTTAGACTTACGTTATTTATACTAAGGTTGATCTATTAAATTGTCATAATGTCTCATTACAAATCATATGTTTCGTATGTGAGCCTTGCCAAAAAATATGAACATCTCATCTTTGGTCCTTTGAAGGAGAAACTCTATTGCTTATTAGGATGTAAACAGATTCTCCATGTTGCTAATCAAGATGTTGCTTGTGACATCCCGAATTTTCAACCCTATCTCGATTTTATGAAATGGGCCTTTTGTCGACGCATCTATGGTCCTTTTTCTCTAAGTTAATCACTCACGAGTTAACTAACCTATTACGTGAAGCTGTTAAGCAATATAAATGCGGCAGACTTGAGAATTCGATCAGAAATTGATCGCTAGACCGTGATAATTGACAAGGGTCAGTACGACACCATTATAATTGATTTGTGATTTGATATGGATTAATTCAACGAAATCCTGTAATTAAATTGTGGGTGATTCCATAGAATTACAAAATTCGCAGTGAACGGCACTAAGATGATTTTCTATCAATTTTATAATCAATACCCGTAATTGAAACCTAGCGATTTTTACGACAACCAAGAGTCACCTACGAGTCAAAGATGCACAAATGTTGATTGAAAATTATCGACCACGAGTCAAATGCATTAAAATCACTAAAAGCTACATAGTAGGTTAGGTTTTACTAAAATCGTGTTCGGTTGATTTTTACCACAAAATTGAATTTGATTTTGGGAATCAAACGTTTGAGCATGTCACGATTTATTTTTAGGATCTCGTCTCATCTTTTGGAAGAAATTCCATCGAGCCTGGAAATTTGCAGAAAAATCAAATTCGGCAAAATTAATTAGGAGAAATTCGGATGGGCAGCTTTGCTTGGTTATTTGGCCACCTAAATGAATTAGTTTGTGAAGAATTGAAGGGAAATTCATATGGAGTGCTGCCATGGAACTTTTGGCCACCAAAATGATTTGATTTAGTGAGGAATTGAAGGAAAATAAGAAGAAATTCGTAAGGGTAGCCTCCTTGTCATTTTTTGCCACAAAATTGAAGTGTTTTGTGAAGAAATTGAAGGAAATTAGCCATTGGATGTGGCTTCGACTTTGGAGGGCAGAAGACCTTAATCCTCCATCACTTGAGCGCTTGATATTTCCCTCGAGAGCCCATTGGCCACAAGTTAGACTTTCTTCGCCCCTTGTTCCCCTCCTCTTCTTTCTCTCTTCCCTCTCTCCTCCCTCCTTCATGCGCACTCCCCTAGATGAGTCTACTTCTGCTTCCTTCTTCTCTTATTATTTCTTTCTTCTTCATTTGCTGATTCATGTCCCTGGTTTTTCAAGCTCTCACCACCATCCAACAAACAACCACTAGAGTGCCCAACACAACCGCTCTAGCTCCGCCTCATCCTTCGTGACTAAACCGTCTAGTTTCCGTCTGCCTGTGTCTAATGACCGTCCAGCCACGCCTAACCAACTTGCCACGCTAGCTACTCATACCAGCATCTAGCTGCCGAGCCGCATGTCCGCCCGTCCCAGCTCCAATTACCAGCCAGCTGTCCTAGCGCCGTTGCTGCCACCAGCTCTGCCTGATCGCCCTCAAGCAAAACTGAAGCTCAGCTTTAGCTGAGACTTGATTGGCTGTTTTCAGCCTCATCCGATTCTTTGTTGGTGGCATCGTAGTCATGGGATTGCACTGCTTTCATGCCGTCGTCGCCATGAGCCTGTCGCCTTGCTAATCCAAGGAGTTAACGCCCTAATTTCGAATTAGGAAGTTAATTGCACTTAGTAGGTTTGATTAGTGTAATTAAGGATTAGTGTAGTCCTAGTTAGTGTAATTGGTAGTTAGGATAGTTAGTTACCTAAGCTAGTTTGGTTAGGTGGTTAGTTAGGCTAGGTAGTTAGCTTAATTAGAATAATGTAGTTAGCCTAATTAGATTAATTTAGTTAGCTCAATTAGATTAGTCTGGTTAGTTTATTTAAATTAATTAAGTGAATTAGTTTAAAAAATTTGCAATTTATTTAATTAATTATAATTAGCGTAAATTATGACGAAATAGGCGTTTATCAGAATTTTACGCTGATCGTCGTGGATGAGTTGATACGTGAAATTGATTGCTTATTTGTGCAATTGGGTGCTTGGTTATTGTTATGGATTGTTATTGCAAAGATTAGATTTTATGGTATTTAATTAGAAAAATGCCGAGTGTCGATTTTTGATGCCAAAATATTTTATGTACTATATAAAATCATGGATTTTTAAAATGGGATAGTACCACGTTTGAAGGTTCAAATTGAAGGTGTGACCACATACAATTATTTTATCGGGATTCTTTAATACGAATAAAATTGGCCAAGTCCATTATTTGAAATTGAGGTATTTGAGTACAAAGCATGATGTTCTTGGCCAAGTATGTGCTGGTGTGTGATCACCTAATACCCTGATGCGTTTACACGGGGTAGTGAACTCGTCTTGACGTGTTTACACAGGACAATGCCTGATTTAGTTCAGATGCCCCATGTTAGCGGATGTTGGTCGCAGTGAAGGCTAGGCCGATGCTCCTATGTGGAATGCTGTCCTAATGTGTTTACGCGGGATGATGCTGTGCCCGACGAAGTGGGACAGCGCCCGGTTATGCTAGATGACCGTCGACTGTTCAGTTGCCCGTGGCCATTGGGTCGTAATAACTGGGACATGCTTGAGTGATTGAGATAGCCACACCTAATTACGGGACGAAATTGTGTGGCACGGTTTCGGAAGTGTCATAACGATTTAGCCTTAATCGGGACCCTTGTGATTGTTTAAAAGATAAATTGAGATGTTCCAATTATTAAATATGTTTACTGTATGCATATGATACATGTGATGAGCTAATGTGCATAGAAGTGCTAAGGCGGGGTAAGTTTGTGTGTGACACTTGTTAGGCTGCCTCTCAGTGAATTCTCGTCCTAATCGAGGTTTAGGGTGTTGATTCGCTGAGATTTTATCTCACCCCATCGTAGTTTAAAATTTTTTAGATCCCTAGTAAGGAGAACCTAGAGCCTGAGGTGGAAGGGTCCTATGCGTAGGTGGCCTCGTAGTTTTTTTTTTTTTTAAGCAAGACTTATGTGTATAGACTAGTGGGACCAACTTGATAAAGTGTGTTTTATGAAAATTGGTTGTCCCACCCAGTCAATCATCAAAAACGGGGATAGTACAAACAAGGAACAATTTCCTTACCAACTATTGACCCCAGGAAGTTTAACACTTATAAGCCTTACGCCGGCAACTTCCAATCGACCCTCCAAAAAACCTTCAGGGACTAGGGCAACCTAAACTTCACTGGTGATGGGGCTAACCAAAGGTGTTCCATCTTGCACCCACCACATCCGCACTCGGTAGATCTCCACGCTACGACCCTGAAAAAGGTTAGCCCATGACGGGGTGAGATGAAATCTCAGCGAGTCAAAACCCTAAGCCCCGATTAAGATGCAAATTCGCCTCGAAGGCGGTCCCAAGCAAACACCATACATAACTTACCTTGCTTCCACACATACCTACACGTTAGCTCAACATATATACCATCATCAGTGCAGCAAGCGCGGTTTAATGACCGGAGCACGTCATTTCGATCACATGGGTCCCGATTATAAAGTAAAACTATTATGACACGTCACACAACATTCCACACGATTTTGCCCCATAATTAGGCACAACTATCACAACCATTCAGGCATGTTCCGATTATTACAACCCCTCAGGCCACCGCCAACACAACTGTTGGCGATCATCCGGACTCCTGCCAAGCATCTGATAAAAATTGGGCATCGTCCCACCCCGTCGAGAACAGCAACGTCTAGAACCCTTGCCTAGACGGCATTCCATAAAGGAGCATCGGTCCGGCCTCCACCGTGATCGGCTTCTGGACCCACCCCCACCGGGCATCCGATAAAATTGGGCATCGCCCCTAAACTCCCATTGGGTGACAAGTTCACTACCCCGCGTAAACGCATCAGGGTACTTAGGTGACCATAGAGCACATATTTAGCCACGAACACCATGCCTTGCGTTCAAATGCCTCGTTTTAAATAATGAACTTGGCCACTTTAAAATAATCTCCCAATAAAATAATCTTGCGTGATCATGCATTTAAATCGAACCATCAAACTTGGTACACTCCCAATTCAAAACTCCATGATTTTACATAGTACATAAGAATTGGCATCCAAAAACTGACACCAGGCATTTTTCCATCTGAAAGCCCATATAACCAAGTTTTGTAACCATCATCCGTAACTACCATCCAGCAATCAATTGCATAACAACACACATACAATTATTAATCTACCTTCGGAAATAAAGCTTTAAAGCTTTAGAACACCACACAACATAGCCAAGAACACCAAAATCCATTTTCAAAAATCCACTTGGCAACTCTTTTTTTTCTTTAAAGCTTTCGGAAATAAATTCGTACGAGGTCACGTATTTGAAATTAATCTACCAAATTTTGCATGCATCTAGTATAAAGCCTCCTCATTTCATTGAGCACATAAAATTTGGCGTCCAAACCTGACACCATATTTCTTTTTTAATTTTCTTTTCCAACCACCCCCTCTTGAAAACCATTTAGAGTAATCTTTTTTTTTTATAAGAACCTTTAGAAATAAATTCGTAGGTGCTCACCTATTCAAAATTAATCCATCAAATTTTGTACGCATCTAGTTTAAAACCTCATTGTTTTGTTGAGCAAATAAGTTTTGGTGTTTGGACTCAACACCATATTTATTTTCTATTTAATAGTCCATAAGGTCACCTTTTGCAACCAGAATAAACCATCATAGCATAACCATCCACATAACATCACGCATATGTTCCCAGCATGCCAAATATCAACCAAGTCAGATAATGTGCACTTCCCAGCAAGCAAGACGCCAAGAACAACCTTACGACCACAACCGGCCTTAACCGGCAGAAACCTGGCCACTCACGCGCCTCTAAGTTTAATTCCAGAAACATAATAAAAAAAACTTAGAAAATTATTAAATTTTAATATTTTTAGAGGACACTTAAAAAAAACATTTTTTATGAAGACACCTTGACCCAAATCCTTCTAGAATGAGAGTAGCAAATCGCCTAAACCGTTACAAAAACTATGTCCGTGTCAAGAAATTATGTTTTCCAAAATAAGTTTGGCTCGAGGTCCAAAACTTATCTGTTTGATCTAGAATTTGACTATGTCAAAGTACAAGATGCGATGAACAACTTTTGTAAAGAAACTCTTTTGAAAATCGAAACATAATAGTTGATAAAAATCCTTTGAATACCAAAATGTCACTGTTTCCAGCACAATCCTTTGAAATCTCATTCTTTTAAATCCCTAAAATCTTGAGTAAAATATATGTCATAGCTGAGGATGTTTAGAATATTTTTCAAGAGGAAGTAACCCAAAAATCGTAGCACATTTTTCTCCATAAAAATAGTGAATGGCGAGAGTCTTGTAACGGAATTCGAGTTTAAGCTAATCTAACTTAAGACTAATCTAACCAGGTTAATTAACACTAATCTAACCAAGCTAATTAACACTAATCTAACCCCCTAAGAATAATTAACAACCTAATCAAGGATTAGGGAGTTAACTCACCGGATTAGGGCGGCAGTGGGTTCACGATGACGGCGGCGCAACAGCAGTGAGATCCCACAACTACCGAGTCTCCAATGAAGGCCAAACGGTGGCTGAAAATCGCACGAGGGCTCACAGCCAAAGCTGGTTTGATTCTGTGGGCTACTAGTCGGGGCTGGTTAGTGGAGTCGCGGGTGCTTGCTAGTTGGGACGGCGGTTGCTGGACACGAAGCTGTGGACTGTGGTGGCTACCGTGAGGTAAAAAGGGATGCTGGTGGATGAGGTTGGCATGGTGGCAAATGGTGGTGTAAGGGGAGGAATGATGGAATGATGGGGGATGAAGTGGCGGGGGCATGCGGCAAAACAAGAAGAGAAAATGGAGGAGATGCTGGAGTAAAGGAGGCGTGAGGGAAAAAGAATGAAATGAAAAGGATGGTGGTATGCTGAAAGAAGAAGGAACATGTGCACACATTAAGAAAGAGAGGAAAGAGATGGGAGAGAGAGGGAATGGAAGTCAAAGAAGTGGCCAATGAGAAGCCTTTCAAAATATCAAAATGATCATTACACAACCTCAAAAGTCTCTGTGCTCATCTTCTTTGCCCCAAAAATACTTTCTCAAGCTTAATTTCCCTAAATAAGCTTAATTGGGGTAGAAAAATCCAACTTGGTCTACCCATCCGAATTTCACTTATTTTTCTTGTTGTCCGAAATCGATTTTTCCTTAAAATTCTGGACTCGACGAAATTTTTCTGAAAGATGAGACAACGTCCTATAAATGAATCGTGACACGCTTGAACATCCAATTCTCGAAATCAAATTCAATTTCGTGGTGAAATTCGACTGAACATGATTTTGGTACGACCTAACCTATCGGGTAGCTTTTAGGGATTTTAGCGCGTTTGTGTCACGCCCTGAATCTCGAGCACGCACCCATTCCTTGCCGATCAACTAAAATGTGACGTTCACAGGACGCGTCGCCAAGCCAATCGATTTATGCACATGCGGAAGCGAACTAATAAACTCCAGACAACAATCAAACATGGGATAGAAAAGCAGCAGGATAACCAATTGTTGACACCTAAATTTTGGTGGCCCGTTTAGTCATTTATCGCATTAAAAATTAGGGGTCAATTTTACCACTGAAAAAAAAAATATTAATTGCATAGCACATTAATTTAGTTGCACTTATTTTTAATTTGCATTTTGTGCATTTATTTATTGGACCGGTGACGGATGGGTCGAATTAGTGATTTAGAGTTTTAAATTAACAAGCCGGACTAAGCCCATGAAATGAACAAATTGGCCGGAGCCCGTGTTTTTTTTTTTTTAAATGACAAAAATTATCTAAATGGAGATTTGATGCGATATTATGATGATTTTTAGAAATTACGAAAATTGCATTGTAATCTTATCTTTAGCAATAGATGATGAAATCCTCGGGAATAATTCAAGAGATAAGGAAAATAAGAGTTTTTGTGATCTGGAGGTTATAGGCTATCTTCGTGTATACTGAAAAAGGGGATGAAATATCCTACGAAGATCACCTATTTTTACCTATAAAAGCAACAGGGGAGAAAAAGGGGGATTTTTGGGTGGACTGAGTTTTCGAAACATTCACAGAGAAGAATAGAGTATTCGTGAGAGAAAAGTCAAAAACGTTTTCTTCCCTTTGGCTGAAAAACAGAAGACGTGAGTGCAGAGAAGAGTCAGAGAGAGAGATGACGTTAGTAAATAGAAAAGTGAGAAAAAGAAAAAAAGAAAAAGGAAGAAGTCTTCTTCTTCGTAGGCTCCCCGCTGAATCCCATACTGCCGATTGCCCCGCTCGCCGACTCCTAGCCCTCACCAGTCGAGGACCCCGACGCTGCTTCTGGTCCACTCGTTGCCCACCACCTTTGTCGTCGCTGATCCCTGACCGAGAAGCCCGACGCCGGAGTTGCTCCTGCCTTGCCTTGCCACTCGTCTGCACATCTCGCCAGAAGCCAACGCCTCATACAGCTAGTGAGGTCTGAACTGACGGGATGCGTATGCAACAACCCTACCATGTTGTATCAACACGCAACCTAGTCCTCTAAACGACACATCACTATAGATCTCGTATTCTCCAGGACTAGATGGAATGGTCAGCACAAGTGCAGTAGTCAGCTTCTACTTAAGCTCTTGGAAACTACGCTCGCACTTGTCTGTCCACACAACTTTCTCTTCCTTCTTTAGAAGTCGAGTCAACAGCGAAGCTAACGCTGAAAATCCTTCGACGAACCTTTTGTAGTACCCTGCCAAACCCAAGAAGCTTCTAATCTTTCTCACCGTAGTCGGTCTTGGCCAGTTGATAACTGCTTCGATCTTGGTTGGGTCCATAGAGATTCCTTTTCCTGAAATCACGTGACCTAGGAACGCTACACGAGTCAACCAAAATTCGCACTTTCTAAACTTCGTACAGCTCATGTTTCCTCAAGGTGTGAAGTACCATCCTCAAATGCCTCTCGTGCTCCTCTGAACTTCTCGAATATAACAAGATATCATCGATGAACACGATCACAAACTGATCTAGATATTCTTTGAACACTTAGTTCATCAGATCCATAAAAGCAGCTGGGGCGTACGTCAAACCAAATGGCCTTACAGTGAACTCATAATGGCCGTATCGAGTACGAAATGCTGACTTCGGTATGTCTTCCTTTCTAATCCTCAGCTGATGATACCCTGTCCTCAAGAAGATTTTAGAGGATATCGATGCTCCTCGCAACTGGTGAAACAAGTCACTAATCCTTGGGAGTAGATACTTGTTCTTGATCGTCACCTAATTGAGTTGATAATAGTCGATGCACAAACGCAACGAACCATCTTTCTTCTTCACAAACAGAACTGGTGCTCCCCATGGTGATGCACTGGGACATATGAATCTCTTATCCAACAATTCTTGCATATGCACCTTCAGTTCTTTCAACTCAAACAACGCCATCCGATAAGGAGCCTTGGAGATTGGCTCCGTCCTGAGTGCTAACTCAATCACAAACTCGATCTCCCGCTCTGGCAGTAGGCCTGACAATTCCTTTGGAAACACATATGGAAATTCTTGAACTACTACGATGTCATCGATCTTCAACTCCTCAACTGTCGTATCCACAACAGTTGCTAGGTAACCTTGGCAACCCCCATCTAACAAACGGGTTGCCTCAAGTGACGAGATTAAAGAAATCGAAGGTCCTCATCGATTCCCAATAAAGTCGAAACTCTCACCCGCTAACGAGTTAAATTAAATCGCTTTACGATAGCAGTCCATCTTAGGTTGTTGTTTGGTGAGCCAGTCCATGCCAATTATCACATCGAAATCATACATGGCTAGGACTAACAAATATATCCTCTCCTCTCGCTCACCAATCACTAACTTGCAACCAGAATAACCCAACGCAGACAACACCTTATCCTTAAACGATGTAGATATGCTAACCATTGACTCTAATGACTTAGAACTCAATCCTATTAGCTTAACAAATTGCTCAGCTATAAACGAATGATTCGCTCCAGGATCAAATAAAGCATATGCAGCATGGTCGTTCGGCAAAAATGTACTTGTAATCACATTAGGCGATTCCTCTGACTGTCCTTTGGTGATGGCATACACTCGTCCTTGTGTTGGGGGTCTGATCGGTCCACCTTGAGGTGCATTCTGTGGCGCAAACCCCATATTCTGACTCAACGGCGATGGTGGCAGCAGTAACTGTGGTAGTCCCCTTGGCTTTCTAGGACAATCTCTAGCCAAGTGGCCCTGTTGGCCACACTTGAAGCAAGCACTCGTCCGAAGATGGCACGGGGTCAATCCATGTCGCCTTCCACAAAAGCGACAAGCGCCACTCTGACGCGACGCTGACTTACTTACTCCACCCTTCATGTTGGGTGGAACATGGTACATTCCTCCAATCATGGGCTTCTTCCCAAGCCGGTTCCTATCTTTGCTCGAACTGAACCTTGAACCAGATGCAACAGTCTGTTCAATCAGGTTCCTCTCTATCAGCTAGGCCCGACCATATACTTTGTTATAATCCTTCAGGTCGAATGGCACCAGTGGATTCCTCAGCTCTAGCTGGAGGCCGTTCCTGAACCTCTTAGCTTTGTCTTCCGAATCTTCCACCAATCTTGGAGTGTTCTGAGAGAGCTCTGCGAACTTAGCGTCATACTGGTCCACGATCAGCATGCCTCGATGGAGGCACTGAAATTCCTCCATCTTCTGCTCTCGGGCGCTACTCAAAAAGTACTTGCCATTAAAGGCTCTGAGAAAGGCGTTCCACACCGGAACTACGACTACAATCTTTTCCTCCTCAGTGTACATCAGAAGTGCAAAAGCTTTCTCTAAGTCTTGGATCCAGAGCATTGCAGCCTCGAAATCTCCTACACCGGTGAACCTCGCCGGGTTTAGCTTCAAGAACTGTTCCACGAGCTTATAATTATGCTTCTATCTCTCCACAACTACGTTTCTAGCTGGAACTTCGGCAAGTGCCGCAGCGACGGCAACGGCAATAGTAGTGGCAGCTATAACGGTGGCAGTAGTGCGTAGCAGCTTGATATTGGGCCCGCTACCCCACAAAGCTTCTAGCGTCTCAAGCACCTACATGATCCCCTCGATCCTAATATCACCAAGGGCTACTACCCCAACACCAATAGGAGGCGACGCTACACCACTAGCGTTAGCCTGAGCCGGCACTCTACCATGAACCCCTCGGGTACCGACCCTGGTCGGCGTCCTACCTCGAGTAGCAGGTCCAATGGTTCTCTTCCTAGGAGTCCTCACCTCCTGATCACTCATAATGCAAGTTCCTTACAAAAACTTGCTTTCTAATTCCACACAAAATTAGAAGCTGAGCAATCCTCACAAAACAATCTACCAATCAACTATCAATTACATGCACCGGCATAATCAAAAGGCATTTTCTACTAACTATCCCATAACCTATCGCACCTTATCACTCCAACTATCGACCATCTTTGATTTCACTCCGAGTGGGGATGTCACGCCCCAATCCTCAAGCGTGTGCCCATTCCTTGGTGATCGATGAAATTGAGACATCTTAAGACGCGTCGCCGACCCATTCATTTTAATGCACATGCAGAAGTGAATAATTACCCCTGACAATAAACAACACATGATAGAAAAGCAGTAAACAATTTCACAACCAAAACACACCTTTGTAAACACCTCGGTTTATATACAGACTAGTCTATGGTCAAGAGTTTAAAAAAGACCGGCTTTCAAAATGAAGTTGTCCTATGACCAACTACTCGGACACATTCGCCGATCCTTCGATCTCCACAGGCTCCGGGGGCTTCAGATCCTCCACAGCACCATCAGGAGGGTTAGCTACACTCTCGCCTAGAGTAGCATCAGCTACCAAACCTTGGAGGGGACCCACCATGTATCCATTGAATTTGAGGCGAAACCACGCTCTAAATCGACGAGGTACCCTTTGAGGTAGGCCCTCATCGACCCAAATGATGGTCACCACAAGCTCATAGTCCCATTGACCTCTAGGACCAGGGTAGTCAAAATTACGCTTGGTAACCCTCATGGGCCGACCAAAACGATATGGAAGAACCGCCATCTAAGGACCTGAAAAAGTTAAAGCCCATGATGGGGTGAGACAATGTCTCAGCAAGTTCACCCCCTAAACTCTGACTGTGAAGGAAATACGCCTAGAGGCAGTCTATACGCACAAGACAGATGACTTACCTTGCCTCAATTCCCTCCTGCAAGTCAGTATTATTCAAATATCCAATCATTCAATTCAATTCAATCCAATCCATCGATCAATCGATCTATCCAGTTAATCAATTCAATTCAATAATTGCTTGCAAAAATTGACGATTCAATGCTCGCACAAGCTAAAGATTAATGCTCTCATAAGCTGACGATTCAATATTGCTTACACAAACTGACGATTCAATATTGCTATCACGCCCCGATCCTCGAACGCGTGCCCATCCTTCACTTAATTGATTTAATAGCGATGTCCCAGGACGCATCGTCGATCCTTTTATTTTAGTACGCATACGGAAGCATATAATAATCCCCAGACAATAAAACATTTGGGATAGAAAAGCAGGGCCATATTTTTCATATCTGAAAAACCACAACCATACCTTTATACAAGCAAACCCTATAGTATATTACAATACTATTCAAAGGAGTCTGATCTATCATACATCAGATCGCGACTTTGAGTTGCCAAACAGGATTGGGGTTTCAGTCATCCACTGGGCCTTCATTCGGATTCTCCTCTTGCTTGATGATCTTTCCTCCTTCCATGATCATGCTAGAACCTATCGTAGGATACTCAGATGATCCTGGGCCTTCAAGCTCGGGAGCCACGGGGTCAATCACCTCTCCACCTCTAGGTTCTGCAATGCCCTTCCCATACACTACTTCAAAAGCATACATAGGCACCTCAAATTCTGGTACCGGACCCACTCTTCGTCCATTGCTATAATAGCGATATCATGCATGGTATTGATAGGGCGTCTTTTAGGTTTTACCCACGTCCACCCAAATGATGGATTTCGCCATTACGTACTCCAATCCTTCGACGTGCCCAGGCATTGGCATGTGGAACTTCTGCTTGGTGATTTCCTTCGGTATACCAAAACACATGGGAGGAGGTAGGGGTGCTACCATCTACGGACCTAAAATGGTTATACAATAACTATTGAGACAACATCTCAGCGAGTTCTACACCTTAAGACTCGATTAGTAAACCAATACACTATCTGGGATGCCTATGCACACACAGGTCAGAGGCGTATCGGGCTCTACAAAATATTGAATTGAACCGGAATAATGCTTTTGGAACCCCCTTATCCATGCCGTTTCCGTTGGCCGGGGTGTACGAATTTATAATTGAACATAAGAGAATTTTCTTTGCCAAGTCTCTGTTTCCTGATTTCAACCGTCTTTGAGCGTATCGGGATCTCCAAAATATTAAATCCGGCCAGAATAATTCTTTTGGAACCCACTTATCCATGCCATTTCCGCCAGCCGGGTCTACAGTGAAAATACCAAAAAGAATTTTTAATGGAACAAAAGGGAATTTTCTGTGCCGAGTCTCCGTTTCCTGATTTCAGCAGACTTTCATTGTATCGGGATCTCAAAAAAATGAAATCAGACAAGAATAATGCTTTTGGAACCCACTTATCTATGCCGTTTCGGCAGGCCGGTGTATACAGTGAAAATACCAAAAATGAATTTTTAATGGAACAACAGAGAATTTTCTATGACAAGTCTTTGTTTCTTGATTTAAGCCGACTTTGAGTGTATTGGGATCTCCAAAATATTAAATCGGACCAGAATAATGCTTTGAGAACCCACTTATTCATGTCATTTCAGCCGGCCAGGGTCTATAGTGAAAATACCGAAAAAGAATTTTTAATGGAACAAAAGGGAATTTTCTGTGCCGTGTCTCCGTTTCCTGATTTCAGATGACTTTCCCCATATCGGGATCTCCAACATATTAAATCGGACCGGAATAATGCTTTTGGAACCTACTTATCTATGCCGTTTACGCCGGCGGGGGTAGACAATGAAAATACCAAAAATGTATTTTTAATGTTGTAACAGAAGGGAATTTTCTGTGCCAAGTCTCCGTTTCCTAATTTCAACAAACTTTCAGGGTATCGGGATCTCCAAAATATTAAATCGGACCGAAATAATGCTTTTGGAACCCACTTATCCATCCGTTTGCGTCGGCTGGGGTGTACAGTGAAAATACTGAAAAGGATTTTTTAATGGAAGAGAAGAGAATTTTCTATGCCAAGTCTCTGTTTCTCGATTTCAACCAACTTTGAGCGTATCGGGATCACCGAAATATTAATGTGGCACCCCTTGACGGCTCCCGATCCAACTAGGGTCACCACAGTTCGCTTACCATTCACTTTTCCTAATAACATGTCACTCTGATACCATTTCAATCGCAGCGGGTCCATACAACCTGGGGGTTTACATCTTTTAGATCGGTCCCTTGCGCAATTTATATACGGAAGCACATCCAACAACTCCCTTCCCTATATTCAGAAAACGATGCACACCAACTAAACATCTTATAAAAATTAGAGCCGAACACTTTTAGTTACTTAAACCAGATGGACATCATTCATCGGTACATCAAAATGCCGCAATCTTCTATACTCGGCTATACTTCAAAAGATGACCAACATCTCCTCCCACAATTGTGTGCTTAAGGTCCATCAACCAGTGTCGGCGTCCAAAAGTTCCCTCCTTTGCTATCCTTCTCCTCGCAGTCATATCCAATCGCTCAATTCATCTACTAATATGAAATGTTGGTCCCCAAAAGGGGTGAGTACAGCCACTTAGCAGGTAGAGGATCAATAAACCACTTGATGCATCATGCCACACAATCATCACAATCATAGCATTACATGTCATTGAAGCATCCATGCACAATTTACCTTGATATCATGCACATGTCATCATACCTCATGTACATACATCATCATATAGTCATCACCATCATGTCATACGCTTACCATCATCATGTCACATGTACCACCATGCCATAGGTGCACATACATCCATGCACTTACCATCATCATGCATCCACGCACTCATCATCATCATATTACACGTGCCATCATCATTACCATGTATCCATGCACATATCATCATCATATCACATGTGCCATCATCATGAAATTTTTCCAGGTTATAGCTAAGACACTAAATAAGACTTTTCATGAAGACATCTAGGCCATATTCGTTCTAGATAATTTTCAATAGTCATCCGAAACTTCTGATTCAAGCACCGAAACGTCCAGTGTAGTCATCTCCGAAATATCGAGTTTTCACCCACTTATTCTTCTTTTTTTCCCCTGAAATTTGGATATGTTTTACATCAAGAGGTCCCCTACAACTTTCATTAAGGGATCTAAGTCAAATTTCCAAATAATAGTCACCATATGAGTCCAAGAAGTCTCGGGTGTCCAGTACCGTGTTTCCAGATTTACCGTTTTCAAGAGTAAGTCGATTCACTAGGCTACACTTGCTCATTTTACCTCAAATTTGAGTATGTTAGTCTTCAGAATGTTCTCTACAAGTTTTATGAAGAAGTCGAAGATATATTCTTAATAAAAATCGACATGCAACCACAAATCTACCAAAAGGTCAGCAAAACAGTTCCAGATCTAGTGTCTTCGTAGGATGAGGGTTTGACCCTTTAGATCTCCATCATTTTGTCCAAAATTTTAGTATATTTTAGTTTAAGATGTTGGCCACAACTTTAATGAAGGAATGAAAGTCAAAATCCAACTCGAAACATGCATGTAAACCTCCCCGAGATTCAGGGTCGAGCAGTTCACACGAAAACAGCAAGCATATTCAAGAACATGTCACTTCTAGCTTCGGTTTTGCCTACCCTAACATCCGAAATCTACCACCAACAAGTCACACATGCAAGAAAAACATGCAAGAGTGGAAATCAATCCCAACTTGCCTTTGTACCGAGCTACAGCAAGCACGGCGGACGACGCCGACGGACGCACGATGACGAGCAACAGACGAGCGGACCTCCTCTCCCATGCAGCTTCTCCCTTTCTCTCTCGGTTCTTCACTCTCTCTCGGCAACTCTCTCCCTCTCTCTCGCTCTCTCAAAACCAGCCACTCTCTCTCTCTCTCTCTTTCTTTTTGGTGGCTTATATATTGCATGCTTTCTTATTTTGCATGGGGGACACTTGTCCCTAAGAAGGAGACAAGTGTCTCCTTTGCCGAAGACACTTGGAGGCCATGCGGCTCCTCCTTTGCCCCCTCCATGCGTCGACAATGGGCCGGGCTTATGGCCCACTTTAGGCCCATCTCACTTGGGCCTAAAACCCAAGTTTATTTTTAATAATACATCTTAATCCTCATTTAAATAAATACCTAATTGCATAATAAAATGGCCAAAAGACTTTGTGACATTAATCCATCAAATCTATAAAGTGCATAGTCAAGAACAAAGTCTTCTTTATCAAATTGTCCTATAGCACCAACCTTGATCATCCATTAACATTTTCTACTTAAATAAATACCTAACTTGCAAAAATAATAAGGCCATTAGACTTATAGTCACAAATCCATAAATTCCAATTTTTGATGCACATGGCCGATGATAGAATTTTCTTTCCTCTCACATAATTATTCATTAAATGCTTGGCCATAAATCTTATTGCAAATTATGGATTAAATGGCCATAACTTGATGGTACTTTCATCACCTATTCATAGACTTTAATATAAATAGAGGTCATTATGAATTTTGGGATGCCACAATTAAATTGGACCGGAATAATGCTTTTGGAACCCACTTATCTATGCTGTTTCCGCCGGCTGGGGTATACAGTGAAAATACCAAAAAATGTAGTTTTAATGGAATATAAGGTAATTTTCTGTGCTGAGTCTCCGTTTCCTAATTTCAACAAACTTTCATGGTATCGGGAGCTCCAAAATATTAAATCAAACTGGAATAATGCTTTTGGAACTCACTTATCTAAGCCATTTTCGCTGGCCGTGGTAAACAGTGAAAATACTGAACATGAGTTTTTAATGGAACATAAGAGAATTTTCTATGCCAAGTCTCTGTTTTCTGATTTCAGTCGACTATGAGTGTATCGGGATCTCAAAAATATTTACTCGACTAGAATAATGCTTTTGGAACCCACTTATTCATGTCATTTCAGTCGGCCGGGGTCTACAGTGAAAATACCAAAAAAGACTTTTTAATGGAAGAAAAATTAATTTTCTGTGCTGTGTCTCCGTTTCCCGATTTCATCCATCTTTCACCATATTAGGATCTCCAAAATATTAAATCGGACCGGAACAATGCTTTTGGAACCCACTTATGCATGCCGTTTCCGCCGGCTAGGGCCTACAGTTAAACGGCCGAAAAGGAATATCTAATGGAGCAGAAAGCAATTTTCTCTCCTGACTCTCCGTTTCCTAATTTCATCCGATTTTCATGGTATCGGGATCTCCAAAATATTAAATCGGACCGGAATAAAGCTTTTGGAACCCGCTTATCTATGTCGTTTTCTCCGGTCGGGGTATACAGTGAAAATACCAAAAAGGAATTTTTAATGGAAGAGAAGAGAATTTTCTATGCCAAGTCTTTGTTTCCTGATTTCAGCTGACTTTGAGTGTATCGGGATCTCCAAAATATTAAATCGGACCGTAATATTGCTTTTGGAACCAACTTATCCATACCATTTCCGCCGGCCGGGGTCTACAGTGAAAATACCGAAAAAGAATTTTTAATAGAACAAAAGGGAATTTTCTATGCCGTGTGTCTGTTTCCTTATTTCAGCCGTCTTTCATCGTATGGGGATCTCCAAAATATTAAATCGAACCGGAATAGTGCTTTTGGAACCCAGTTATCTATGCCATTTCCGCCGTCTGAGGTACAAAGTGAAAATACCAAAAATGTATTTTTAATGGAACAGAATGTAATTTTCTATGCTGAGTCTCCGTTTCCTGATTTCAACCAACTTTCAGGGTATTAGGATCTCTAAAATATTAAATCGGACCGGAATAATGCTTTTGGACACCACTTATCCATGCCGTTTCCACTGGCTAGGGTCTACAGTTAAAATGCCGGAAAGGAATATCTAATGGAGCAAAAAGCAATTTTTCTCTGCTAACTCTACGTTTCCTAATTTCATCTGACTTTCATGGTATCGGGATATCCAAAATATTAAATCGGACCGGAATAAAGCTTTTGGAACCCACTTATCTATGCCATTTTCTCCGGTCGGGGTATACAGTGAAAATACCAAAAAGGAATTTTTAATGGAAGAGAAGAGAATTTTCTATGCCAAGTCTCTATTTCCTGATTTCAGCCGACTTTGAGTGTATCGGGATCTCGAAAATATTAAATCGGACCATAACATTGCTTTGGGAACCAACTTATCCATGCCATTTCCGCTGGCCGAGGTCTACAGTGAAAATACCGAAAAAGAATTTTTTATAGAACAAAAGGGAATTTTCTATGCCGTGTGTCCGTTTCCTGATTTCAGCCGTCTTTCACCGTATGGGGATCTCCAAAATATTAAATCAAAACGGAATAGTGCTTTTGGAACCCAGTTACCTATGCCGTTTCTGCCGTCTGGTGTACACAGTGAAAATACCAAAAATGTATTTTTAATGGAACATAAGGGAATTTTCTATGCCGAGTCTCCGTTTCCTGATTTCAACCAACTTTCAGGGTATCAGGATCTCTAAAATATTAAATCGGACCGGAATAATGCTTTTGGACACCACTTATCCATGCCGTTTCCGCCGGCTAGGGTCTACAGTTAAAATGCCGAAAAGGAATATCTAATGGAGCAAAAAGAAATTTTCTCTGCTGACTCTACATTTCCTAATTTCATCCGACTTTCATGGTATCGGGATCTCCAAAATATTAAATCGGACCGGAATAACGCTTTTGGAACCCGCTTACTGTGTCGTTTTCGCCGGTCGGGGTATACAGTGAAAATACCAAAAAGGAATTTTTAATGGAATAGAAGAGAATTTCCTACGCCAAGTCTCTGTTTCCTGATTTCAGCCAACTTTGAGTGTATCGGGATCACCAAAATATTAAATCGGACTGTAATATTGCTTTTGCAACCAACTTATCCATGCCATTTCCGCCGGCCAGGCTCTACAGCGAATATACCGAAAAAGAATTCTGAATGGAACAGAAGGGAATTTTCTATGCCCAGTCTCTGTTTCTTGATCTCAGAGTGTACCAGGATCTGCTTTTGCAACCTCCTTATCCAAGCCGTTTCCGTCGGCCGGGGTGTGCAATGAAAATACTGCAAAGGAATTTATAATGGAACATAAGAGAATTTTCCATGCCAAGTCTCTATTTCCTGATTTCAACCCACTTTGAGCGTATCGAGATCTCCAAAATATTAATTCATACTAGAATAATGCTTTTGGAACCCACTTATCCATGCCATTTATGCCAGCCGGGGTCTACAGTGAAAATACCGAAAAAGAATTTTTAATGGAACAAAAGGGAATTTTTGGTGCCGAGTCTCCGTTTCCAGATTTCAGCAGACTTTCACTATATCGGGATCTCCAAAATATAAAATCGGACCGGAATAATGGTTTTTAAACCCACTTATCTATGCCGTTTCGACCGGCCGGCGTATACAGTGAAAATACCAAAAAGGAATTTTTAATGGAACAGAAGAGAATTTTCAATGCCGAGTTTCCGTTTCCTGATTTCAGCCGTCTTTCACCATATTAGGATCTCTAAAATATTAAATCAGACTGGAATAATGCTTTTGGAACCCACTTAAGCATGCCGTTTCCGTCGGCTAGGACCTACAGTTAAAAGGCTGAAAAGGAATATCTAATGCTGCAGAAAGCAATTTTGTCTGCTAACTCTCCGTTTCCGAATTTCATCCGATTTTCATCATATCGGGATCTCCAAAATATTAAATCGGCCGGAATAAAGCTTTTGGAACCCGCTTATCTATGCCGTTTTCGCTGGCTGGGGTATACAGTGAAAATACCAAAAAGGAATTTTTAATGGAACAGAAGAGAATTTCTATGCCAAGTCTCTGTTTCTAGATTTCAGCAGACTTTGAGTGTATCGGGATCTCCAAAATATTAAATCGGACCGTAATATTGCTTTTGGAACCAACTTATCCATGCCATTTCCGCCGGCCGGGGTCTACAGTGAAAATACCGAAAAAGAATTTTTAATAGAACGGAAGGGAATTTTCTATGCCGTGTGTCCGTTTCCTGATTTCAGCCATCTTTCACCGTATGTGGATCTCCAAAATATTAAATCGGACTGGAATAATGCTTTTGGAACCCACTTATCTATGCCGTTTCCGCCGTCCGGGGTACATAGTAAAAATACCAAAAATGTATTTTTAATGGAACAGAAGGGAATTCTCTATGCCGAGTCTTCGTTTCCTGATTTCAACCAACTTTCAGGGTATTGGGATCTCTAAAATATCATACCGGAATAATGCTTTTGGACACCCCTTATCCATGCCGTTTCCGCCAGCTAGGGTCTACGATGAAAATGCCGAAAAGGAATATCTAATGGAGTAGAAAGCAATTTTCTCTGCTGACTCTCTGTTTCCTAATTTAATCCGACATTCATGGTATAGGGATTTCCAAAATATTGAATCGGACCGGAATAATACTTTTGGAACCCGCTTATCTATGCCGTTTTCGCCGGCTAGGGTATACAATGAAAATACCAAAATGGAATTTTTAATGGAATATAACAGAATTTTCTATGCCAAGTCTTTGCTTCCTGATTTCAACCAACTTTGAGCGTATCGGGATTACCAAAATATTAAATCGGACTGTAATTTTGCTTTTAGAACCAACTTATCCATGCCATTTACGCCGGCCGGGCTCGACAGTGAATATACCGAAAACGAATTTTGAATGGAACAGAAGGGAATTTTCTATGCCGAGTCTCTATTTCTTGATCTCAGAGTGTACCGAGATCTGCAAACAATTAAATCAGACTGGAATAATGCTTTTGGAACCTCCTTATCCATGCCGTTTACGTCGGCCGGGGTGTACAGTGAAAATACTGAAAAGGAATTGATAATGGAACATAAGTAAATTTTGTATGCCAAGTCTCTGTTTCCTGATTTCAACCGACTTTGAGCGTATCGAGATACCCAAAATATTAATTCGGACCAGAATAACGCTTTTGGAACCCACTTATCCATGCCATTTCAGCTAGCCGGGGTCTACAATGAAAATATCGAAAAAGAATTTTTAATGGAAGAAAAGGGAATTTTCAGTACCGAGTCTCCGTTTCCCGATTTCAGCAGACTTTCACTCTATCGGGATCTCCAAAATATAAAATCGGACCGGAATAATGGTTTTTGAACCCACTTATCTATGCCGTTTCGGCCGGCCGGCGTATACAGTGAAACTAACAAAAAGGAATTTTTAATGGAACATAAGTGAATTTTCTGTGTCGAGTCTCTGTTTCCTGATTTCAACCAAATTTCAGGGTATCGGGATCTCCAAAATATTAAATCGGACTGGAATAATGCTTTTGGAACCCAATTATCTATTCCGTTTTCGTCGACTGGGGTATAGTGAAAATACTGAAAAGGAATTTTTAAAGGAACGGAAGAGAATTTTCTATGCCAAATCTCTATTTCCTGATTTCAACTGACTTTGAGCGTATCAAGATGTCCAAAATATTAATTCGGACCAGAATAATGCTTTTGGAACCCACTTATCCATTCCATTTCCGCCAGCCGGGGTCTACAGTGAAAATACCGAAAAAGAATTTTTAATGGAACGAAATGGAATTTTCGGTGCCGAGTCTCTGTTTCCCGATTTCAATAGACATTCACTATACCGAGATCTCCAAAATATGAAATCGGACCGGAATATTGTTTTGGAACCCACTTATCTATGCCGTTTCAGCCGGCCGGCTTATACAGTGAAAATACCAAAAATGAATTTTTGATGGAACAGAAGAGACTTTTCTGTGCCGAGTCTCCGTTTCCTGATTTCACCAAACTTTCAGGGTATCGGGATCTCCAAAATATTAAATCGGACTGGAATAATGCTTTTGGAACCCAATTAGATATGCTGTTTCCGCCGGCTGGGGTACATAGTGAAAATACCAAAAATATATTTTTATGGAAAAGAAGGGAATTTTCCGTGCTGTGTCTCCGTTTCCTGAGTTCAACCGAGTTTCAGGGTATTGGGATGTCCAAAATATTAAATTGGACCGGAATAATGTTATTGGAAACCACTTATCCATGCCAGTTCCGTTGGTTGGGTTTACAGTGAAAATATTGAACATGAATTTTTAATGGAATAGAAGAGAATTTTCACTGCCAAGTCTCTCTTTCCTGGTTTCAGCCAACTTTGAGCGTATCGGGATCACCAAAATATTAAATCGGACCATAATTTTTCTTTTGGAACCAACTTATCCATGCCATTTCCGCCGGCCGGGGTCATTAGTGAAATCACCGAAAAAGAATTTTTAATAGAGCATAGAGGAATTTTCTATGCCGTGTGTCCGTTTCCTGATTTCAGCCGTCTTTCATTGTATGGGGATCTCCAAAATATTAAATCGAGCCCGAATAGTGCATTTGGAACCCAGTTACCTATTCCGTTTCCGCCGTCTAGGGTACACAGTGAAAATACCAAAAAGGTATTTTTAATGGAACAAAAGGGAATTTTCGGTACCGAGTCTCCGTTTCCCGATTTCAGCAGACTTTCACTCTATCGGGATCTCCAAAATATAAAATCGGACCGGAATAATGGTTTTTGAACCCACTTATCTATGCCGTTTCGGCCGGCCGGCGTATACAGTGAAACTAACAAAAAGGAATTTTTAATGGAACATAAGTGAATTTTCTGTGTCGAGTCTCCGTTTCCTGATTTCAACCAACTTTCAGGGTATCGGGATCTCTAAAATATTAAATCAGACCGGAATAATACTTTTGGACACCCCTTATCCATGCCGTTTCTGCCGGCTAGGGTCTATAATCAAAATGCCGAAAAGGAATATCTAATGGAGTAGAAAGCAATTTTCTCTGCTGACTCTTTGTTTCCTAATTTAATCCGACTTTCATGGTATTGGGAATTCCAAAGTATTGAATCGGACCAGAATAATGCTTTTGGAACCCGCTTATCTATGCCGTTTTCGCCAGCTAGGGTATACAGTGAAAATACCAAAAAGGAATTTTTAATGGAATAGAAGAGAAATTTATATGCCAAGTCTCTGTTTCCTGATTTCAGCCAACTTTGAGCGTATCGGGATTACCAAAATATTAAATCGGACTGTAATATTGCTTTTCGAACCAAGTTATCCATGCCATTTCCGCCGGACGGGCTCTACAGCGAATATACCGAAAACGAATTCTGAATGGAGCATAAGGGAATTTTTTGTGCGGACTCTCTGTTTCTTGATCTCAGAGTAGTGTACCGGGGTCTGCAAACAATTAAATCAGACTGGAATAATGCTTTTGGAACCTCCTTATCCATGTCGTTTCCGTCGGCCGAAGTGTAAAGTGAAAATACTAAAAAGGAATTCATAATGGAACATAAGACAATTTTCTATGCCAAGTCTTCGTTTCCGGATTTCAACCGACTTTGAGCATATCGAGATCCCGAAAATATCAATTCGGACCAGAGTAACGCTTTTGGAACCCACTTATCCATGCCATTTCAGCCGGCCGGGGTCTACAATGAAAAAATCAAAAAAGAATTTTTAATGGAACAAAAGGGAAAGGGAATTTTCGGTACCGAGTCTCCGTTTCTTGATTTCAGCAGACTTTCACTCTATCGGGATCTCCAAATTATAAAATCAGACCGGAATAATTGTTTTGAAACCCACATATCTATGCCGTTTCGGCCGGCCGGCGTATACAGTGAACATAACAAAAAGGAATTTTTAATGGAACGGAAGAGAATTTTCTGCCGAGTCTCTCGTTTCCGATTTCAACCAACTTTGAGGGTATCGGGATCTCCAAAATATCAAATCGGACTGGAATAATACTTTTGAAACCCAATTATCTATGCCGTTTTCGGCGGCTGGGGTGTATAGTGAAAATACTGAAAATGAATTTTTAATGGAACGGAAGAGAATTTTCTATGCCAAGTCTTTCTTTCCTGATTTCAACTGACTTTGAGCGTATCGAGATCCCCAAAATATTAATTCGGACCAGAGTAACGCTTTTGGAACCCACTTATCCAGGCCATTTCCGCCAGCCGAGGTCTACAATGAAAATATCGAAAAAGAATTTTTAATGGAACAAAAGGGAATTTTCGGTACCGAGTCTCCGTTTCCGATTTCAGCAGACTTTCACTCGTTGGGATCTCCAAAATAAAAAATCAGACTGAATACTGGGTTTGAACCCACTTATCTATGTCGTTTCGGCCGGCCGCGTATACGTGAAAATAACAAAAAGGAAATTTTAATGGAACAGAAGAGAATTTTCTGTGCCGAGTCTCTGTTTCCTGATTTCAACCAACTTTCAGGGTATCGGGATCTCCAAAATATCAAATCGGACCGGAATAATGCTTCTGGAACCCAATTATCTATGCCGTTTTCGTCGGCTGGGGTGTATAGTTAAAATACTGAAAAGGAATTTTTAATGAAACGGGAGAGAATTTTCTATGCCAAATCTCTGTTTCCTGATTTCAACTGACTTTGAGCGTATTGAGATGTCCAAAATATTAATTCGGACCAGAATAATGCTTTTTGAACTCACTTATCCATGCCATTTCCGCAGGCTGGGGTCTACCGTGAAAATACCGAACAAGAATTCTTAATGGAACAAAAGGGAATTGTTGGTGCCGAGTCTCCGTTTCCCGATTTCAATAGACTTTCACTATACCGGGATCTCCAAAATATGAAATCAGACCGGAATATTGGTTTTTGAACCCACTTATCTATGCCGTTTCGGCCGGCCGGCTTATACAGTGAAAATACCAACAATGAATTTTTTACGGAACAGGAGAGAATTTTCTGTGCTGAGTCTCCGTTTCCTAATTTCAACCAACTTTGAGGGTATCGAGATCTCCAAACTTTTAAATTGGACCGGAATAAGCCTTTTGGAACCAACTTAGCTATGCCGTTTCCGCCGGCTGGGGAACACAGTGAAAGTACCAAAAATATATTTTTCTGGAACAGAAGGGAATTTTCCGTGCTGTGTCTCCGTTTCCTGAGTTCAACCAACTTTCAGGCTCTTGGGACGTCCAAAGTATTAAATTGGACCGGAATAATGCTATTGGAAACCACTTATCCATGCCATTTCCGTCGGCTGGGGTTTACGGTGAAAATATTGAACAGGAATTTTTAATGGAATAGAAGAGAATTTTCACTGCCAAGTCTCTCTTTCCTGGTTTCAGCCAACTTTGAGCGTATCTGGATCACCAAAATATTAAATCGAACAATAATATTGCTTTTGGAACCAACTTATCCATGCCATTTCCCCCGGCCGGGGTCATTAGTGAAAACACCGAAAAAGAATTTTTAATAGAGCATAGGGGAATTTTCTATGCCGTGTGTCCGTTTCCTAATTTCAGCCTTCTTTCACCGTATGTGGATCTCCAAAATATTAAATCGAACCGGAATAGTGCATTTGGAACCCAGTCACCTATGCTGTTTCCGCCGTCCGGGGTACAAAGTGAAAATACAAAAAATGTTTTTTTAATGGAACAGAGGGGAATTTTCTATGCCGAGTCTCCGTTTCCTGAATTCAACAAACTTTCAAGGTATCGGGATCTCTAAAATATTAAATCGGACCGGTTTGGACACCCGCTTATCCATGCCGTTTCCGCCGGCTAGGGTCTACAATCAAAATGCCGAAAACGAATATCTCATGGAGTAGAAAGCAATTTTCTCTATTGACTCTCTGTTTCCTAATTTAATCCGACTTTCATGGTATTGGGATTTCCAAAATATTGAATCGGACCAGAATAATGCTTTTGGAACCCGCTTATCTATGCCGTTTTCGCCAGCTAGGGTATACAGTGAAAATACCAAAAAGGAATTTTTAATGGAATAGAAGAGAATTTTATATGCCAAGTCTCTATTTCCTGATTTCAGCCAACTTTGAGCGTATCGGGATTACCAAAATATTAAATCGGACTGTAATATTGCTTTTCGAACCAAGTTATCCATGCCATTTCCGCCGGACGGGCTCTACAGCGAATATACCGAAAACGAATTCTGAATGGAACAGAAGGGAATTTTCTGTGCGGACTCTCTGTTTCTTGATCTCAGAGTGTACCCGGGTCTGCAAACAATTAAATCAAACTAGAATAATGCTTTTGGAACCTCCTTATCCATGTCGTTTCCGTCGGCCGAAGTGTACAGTGAAAATACTGAAAAGGAATTCATAATGGAACATAAGAGAATTTTCTATGCCAAGTCTTCGTTTCCGGATTTCAACCGACTTTGAGCATATCGAGATCCCGAAAACATCAATTCGGACCAGAGTAACGCTTTTGGAACCCACTTATCCATGCCATTTCAGCCAGCCGGGGTCTACAATGAAAAAATCGAAAAAGAATTTTTAATGGAACAAAAGGGAAAGGGAATTTTCGGTACCGAGTCTCCGTTTCCTGATTTCAGCAGACTTTCACTCTATCGGGATCTCCAAAATATAAAATCAGACCGGAATAATTGTTTTTGAACCCACATATCTATGCCGTTTCGGCTGGCCGGCGTATACAGTGAACATAACAAAAAGGAATTTTTAATGGAACGGAAGAGAATTTTCTGTGCCGAGTCTCTGTTTCCTGATTTCAACCAACTTTGAGGGTATCAGGATCTCCAAAATATCAAATCGGACTGGAATAATACTTTTGGAACCCAATTATCTATGCCGTTTTCGTCGGCTGGGGTGTATAGTGAAAATACTGAAAATGAATTTTTAATGGAACGGAAGAGAATTTTCTATGCCAAGTCTTTCTTTCCTGATTTCAACTGACTTTGAGTGTATCGAGATCCCCAAAATATTAATTCGGCCCCAGTAACGCTTTGGAACCCACTTATCCAGGCCATTTCCGCCAGCCGGGGTCTACAATGAAAATATCGAAAAAGAATTTTTAATGGAACAAAAGGGAATTTTCGGTACCGAGTCTCCGTTTCCCGATTTCAGCAGACTTTCACTCTGTTGGGATCTCCAAAATAAAAAATAGGACTGGAATAATGGTTTTTGAACCCACTTATCTATGTCGTTTCGGCCGGCCGGCGTATACAGTGAAAATAACAAAAAGGAAATTTTAATGGAACAGAAGAGAATTTTCTGTGCCGAGTCTCTGTTTCCTGATTTCAACCAACTTTCAGGGTATCGGGATCTCCAAAATATCAAATCGGACCGGAATAATGCTTCTAGAACCCAATTATCTATGCCGTTTTCGTCGGCTGGGGTGTATAGTGAAAATACTGAAAATGAATTTTTAATGGAACGGAAGAGAATTTTCTATGCCAAATCTCTGTTTCCTGATTTCAACTGACTTTGAGCGTATTGAGATGTCCAAAATATTAATTCGGACTAGAATAATGCTTTTGGAACCCACTTACCCATGCCATTTCCGCCAGCCGGGGTCTACAGTGAAAATAATGAAAAAGAATTTTTAATGGAACAAAAGGGAATTTTCGGTGCCGAGTCTTCGTTTCGCAATTTGAGTAGACTTTCACTATACCAGGATCTCCAAAATATGAAATCGGACCGGAATAATGTTTTTTTAACCCACTTATCTATGCCGTTTCGGCCGGCCGACTTATACAGTGAAAATACCAAAGAAGAATTTTAATCGAACAGAAGAGAATTTTCTGTGTCGAGTCTCCGTTTCCTAATTTCAACCAACTTTGAGGGTATCGAGATCTCCAAAATTTTAAACTGGACCAAAATAAGCCTTTTGGAACCAACTTAGCTATGCCGTTTCCGCCGGCTGGGGAACACAGTGAAAATACCAAAAATATATTTTTCTGGAACAGAAGGGAATTTTCCGTGCTGTGTCTCCGTTTCCTGAGTTCAACCAACTTTCAGGGTCTTGGGATTTCCAAAGTATTAAATTGGACCGGATAATGCTATTATCCATGCCATTTCCGTTGGCTGGGGTTTACAGTGAAAACATTGAAATGGAATTTTTAATGGAATAGAAGAGAATTTTCACTGCCAAGTCTCTCTTTCCTGGTTTCAGCCAACTTTGAGCGTATCGGGATCACCAAAATATTAAATTGGACCATGATATTGCTTTTGGAACCAACTTATCCATGCCATTTCCGCCGGCCGGGGTCATTAGTGAAAACTCCGAAAAAGAATTTTTAATAGAGTAGAAGTGAATTTTCTATTTCGTGCGTCTGTTTCCAGATTTCAGCCGTCTTTCACTGTATGTGGATCTCAAAAATATTAAATCGGACCGGAATAATGCTTTTGGAACCCACTTATCTATCTTTGCCGCTTCGCCGTCCGGTACGGAGTGAAAATACAAAAATGTATTTATAATGGAACGAAGGGAATTTTCTATGCCGAGTGTCCGTTTCCCGATTTCAACCAACTTTCGGGGTTTCGGGATATCTAAAATATTAAATCGGACCGCAATAATGCTTTTGGACACCCCTTATGCATGCCGTTTCCGCCGGCTAGGGTCTACCTTTAAAATGCCGAAAGGGAATATCTAATGGAGTAGAAAGCAATTTTCTCAGCTGACTCTCTGTTTCCTAATTTAATCCGACTTTCATGGTATTGGGATTTCCAAAATATTGAATCGGACCGGAATAATGCTTTTGGAACCCGCTTATCTATGCCGTTTTTGCCGACTGGGGTATACAAAGAAAATACCAAAAAGGAATTTTTAATGGAATAGAAGAGAATTTTCTATGCCAAGTCTCTATTTCCTGATTTCAACCGACTTTGAGCATATCGAGATCCCCAAAATATTAATTCGGACCAGAGTAACGCTTTTGGAACCCACTTATCCATGCCATTTCAGTCAGCCGGGGTCTACAACGAAAATATCGAAAAAGAATTTTTAATGGAACAAAAAGGAATTTTTTTATACCGAATCTCCGTTTCCCGATTTCAGCAGACCTTCACTCTATCGGGATCTCCAAAATAAAAAGTCGGACCGGAATAATGGTTTTTGAACCCACTTATCAATGCCGTTTCGGTCGGCCGGCGTATACAGTGAAAATAACAAAAAGGAATTTTTAATGGAACGGAACAGAATTTTCTGTGCCAAGTCTCTGTTTCCTGATTTCAACCAACTTTCAGGGTATCGCGATCTCCAAAATATTAAATCGGACCGGAATAATGCTTTTGGAACCCAATTATCTCTGCCGTTTTCGTCAGCTGGGGTGTATAGTGAAAATTCTGAAAAGGAATTTTTAATGGAACGGAAGAGAATTTTCTATGCCAAATCTCTGTTTCATGATTTCAACTGACTTTGAGCGTATCGAGATGTCCAAAATATTAATTCGGACCAGAATAATGCTTCTGGAACCCACTTATCCATCCCTTTTCCGCCAGCCGGGGTCTACGGTGAAAATACCGAAAAAGAATTTTTAATGGAACAAAAAGGAATTTTCGGTGCCGAGTCTCCGTTTCCCCATTTCAGTAGACTTTCACTATACCGGGATCTCCAAAGTACGACATCAGACCGGAATAATGTTTTTTGAACCCACTTATCTATGCCATTTGGGCCGGCCGACTTATACAGTGAAAATACCAAAAATGAATTTCTAAAGGAAGAGAAGAGAATTTTCTGTGCCGAGTCTCCGTTTCCTGATTTCAACAAACTTTCAGGGTATCAGGATCTCCAAAATATGAAATCGGACCGGAATAATGCTTTTGGAACCCACTTAGCTATGCTGTTTCCGTCGGCCGGGGTACACAGTGAAAATACCAAAAATATATTTTTATGGAATAGAATGGAATTTTCCGTGCTGACTCTCTGTTTCCTGAGTTCAAACAACTTTCAGGGTATTGGGATCTACAAAATATTAAATTGGACCGGATTAATGCTTTTGGAAACCACTTATCCATGCCATTTCTGTTGGCTAGGGTTTACAGTGAAAATATTGAAAAGGAATTTTTAATGGAATAGAAGAGAATTTTCACTGCCAAGTCTCTCTTTCCTAGTTTCAGCCAACTTTGAGCGTATCGGGATCACCAAAATATCAAATCGGACCATGATATTGCTTCTGGAACCAACTTATCCATGCCATTTCCGCCGGCCGGGGTCATTAGTGAAAACACCGAAAAAGAATTTTTAATTGAGCAGAAGGGAATTTTCTATGCCGTGTGTCTGTTTCCTGATTTCAGCCGTCTTTCACCGTATGTGGATCTCCAAAATATTAAATCGGACCGGAATAATGCTTTTGGAACCCACTTATCTATGCTGTTTCCGCCGTCCGGGGTACACATTGAAAATACAAAAAAATGTATTTTTAATGGAATAGAAGGGAATTTTCTATGCCGAGTGTCCGTTTCCTGATTTCAACCAACTTTCAGGGTTTCGGGATCTCTAAAATTTTAAATCGGACTGGAATAATGCTTTTGGACACCCCTTATCCATGCCGTTTCCGCCGGCTAGGGTCTACAATTAAAATGCCGACAAGGAATATCTAATGGAGTAGAAAGCAATTTTCTCTGCTGACTCTCTGTTTCCTAATTTAATCTGACTTTCATGGTATTGGGATTTCCAAAATATTGAATAGGACCGGAATAATGCTTTTGGAACCCGCTTATCTATGCCGTTTTCGCCGACTAGGGTATACAGTGAAAATACCAAAAAGGAATTTTTAATGGAATAGAAGAGAATTTTCGATGCCAAGTCTCTGTTTCCTAATTTCAACCGACTTTGACCATATCGAGATCCCCAAAATATTAATTCGGACCAGAGTACCGCTTTTGGAACCCACTTATGCATGCCATTTCAGTCAGCCGGGGTCTACAACGAAAATATAGAAAAAGAATTTTTAATGGAACAAAAAGGAATTTTCAGTACCGAGTCTTCGTTTCCCGATTTTAGCAGACCTTCACTCTATCGGGATCTCCAAAATAAATAATCGGACCGGAATAATGGTTTTTGAACCCACTTATCTATGCCGTTTTGGCCGGTCGGCGTATACAGTGAAAATAACAAAAAGGAATTTTTAATGGAACGGAACAGAATTTTCTGTCTTTGAGTCTCGTTTCCCGATTTCAACCAACTTTCGGGGTATCACGATCTCCAAAATATAAAATCGGACCGGAATAATGCTTTTGGAACCCAATTATCTCTACCATTTTCGTCAGCTGGGGTGTATAGTGAAAATACTGAAAAGGAATTTTTAATGGAACGGAAGAGAATTTTCTATGCCAAATCTCTGTTTCCTGATTTCAACTGACTTTGAGCGTATCGAGATGTCCAAAATATTAATTCGGACTAGAATAATGCTTCTACAACCCACTTATCCATCCCTTTTCCGCCAGCCTGGGTCTACAGTGAAAATACCGAAAAAGAATTTTAAATGGAACAAAAAGGAATTTTCGGTGCCGAGTCTCCGTTTCCCGATTTCAGTAGACTTTCGCGATACCGGGATCTCCAAAATACGAAATCAAACCGGAATAATGTTTTTTGAAACCACTTATCTATGCCATTTCGGCCGGCCGACTTATACAGTGAAAATACCAAAAATGAATTTCTAATGGAACAGAAGAGAATTTTCTGTGCCAAGTCTCCATTTCCTGATTTCAACCAACTTTCAGGGTATCGGGATCTCCAAAATATTAAATCGGACCGGAATAATGCTTTTGGAACCCACTTAGGTATGCCGTTTCCGCCGGCCGGGGTCTACAGGTGAAAATACCGAAAAGAATTTTTAATGGAACGAAGGGAATTTTACGTGCTCGCTCCGTTTCCCGAGTTCAACCAACTTTCGGGTATTGGGATCTCCAAAATATTAAATTGGACCGGAATAATGCTTTTGGAAACCACTTATCCATGCCATTTCGTTGGTTGGGGTTTACAAAGTGAAAATATTGAAAAGGAATTTTTAATGGAATAGAAGAGAATTTTCACTGCCAAGTCTCTCTTTCCTAGTTTCAGCCAACTTTGAGCGTATCGGGATCACCAAAATATCAAATCGGACCATGATATTGCTTCTGGAACCAACTTATCCATGCCATTTCCGCCGGCCGGGGTCATTAGTGAAAACACCGAAAAAGAATTTTTAATTGAGCAGAAGGGAATTTTCTATGCCGTGTGTCTGTTTCCTGATTTCAACCGTCTTTCACCGTATGTGGATCTCCAAAATATTAAATCGGACCGGAATAATGCTTTTGGAACCCACTTATCTATCTTTGTTTCCGCCGTCCGGTACACATTGAAAATACAAAAAATGTATTTTTAATGGAATAGAAGGAATTTTCTATGCCGAGTGTCCGTTTCCTGATTTCAACCAACTTTCGGGGTTTCGGGATCTCTAAAATTTTAAATCGGACTGGAATAATGCTTTTGGACACCCCTTATCCATGCCGTTTCCGCCGGCTAGGGTCTACAATTAAAATGCCGACAAGGAATATCTAATGGAGTAGAAAGCAATTTTCTCTGCTGACTCTCTGTTTCCTAATTTAATCTGACTTTCATGGTATTGGGATTTCCAAAATATTGAATAGGACCGGAATAATGCTTTTGGAACCCGCTTATCTATGCCGTTTTCGCCGACTAGGGTATACAAGTGAAAATACCAAAAGGAATTTTTAATGGAATAGAAGAGAATTTTCGATGCCAAGTCTCTGTTTCCCGATTTCAACCGACTTTGACCATATCGAGATCCCCAAAATATTAATTCGGACCGAGTACCGCTTTGGAACCCACTTATGCATGCCATTTCAGTCAGTAGGGGTCTACAACGAAAATATAGAAAAAGAATTTTTAATGGAACAAAAAGGAATTTTCGGTACCGAGTCTTCGTTTCCCGATTTTAGCAGACCTTCACTCTATCGGGATCTCCAAAATAAATAATCGGACCGGAATAATGGTTTTTGAACCCACTTATCTATGCCGTTTTGGCCGGCCGGCGTATACAGTGAAAATAACAAAAAGGAATTTTTAATGGAACGGAACAGAATTTTCTGTGCTGAGTCTCTGTTTCCTGATTTCAACCAACTTTCAGGGTATCACGATCTCCAAAATATAAAATCGGACCGGAATAATGCTTTTGGAACCCAATTATCTCTACCATTTTCGTCAGCTGGGGTGTATAGTGAAAATATTGAAAAGGAATTTTTAATGGAACGGAAGAGAATTTTCTATGCCAAATCTCGTTTCCGATTTCAACCGACTTTGAGCGTATCGAGATGTCCAAAATATTAATTCGGACTAGAATAATGCTTCGGAACCCACTTATCCATCCCTTTTCCGCCAGCCTGGGTCTACAGTGAAAATACCGAAAAAGAATTTTAAATGGAACAAAAAGGAATTTTCGGTGCCGAGTCTCCGTTTCCCGATTTCAGTAGACTTTCGCGATACCGGGATCTCCAAAATACGAAATCAAACCGGAATAATGTTTTTTGAAACCACTTATCTATGCCATTTCGGCCGGCCGACTTATACAGTGAAAATACCAAAAATGAATTTCTAATGGAACAGAAGAGAATTTTCTGTGCCAAGTCTCCGTTTCCTGATTTCAACCAACTTTCAGGGTATCGAGATCTCCAAAATATTAAATCGGACCGGAATAATGCTTTTGGAACCCACTTAGGTATGCCGTTTCCGCCGGCCGGGGTCTACAGTGAAAATACCGAAAAAGAATTTTTAATGGAACAGAAGGGAATTTTCTGTGCTCAGTCTCCGTTTCCTGAGTTCAACCAACTTTCAGGGTATTGGGATCTCCAAAATATTAAATTGGACCGGAATAATGCTTTTGGAAACCACTTATCCATGCCATTTCTGTTGGTTGGGGTTTACAGTGAAAATATTGAAAAGGAATTTTTAATGGAATAGAAGAGAATTTTCACTGCCAAGTCTCTCTTTCCTAGTTTCAGCCAACTTTGAGCGTATCGGGATCACCAAAATATCAAATCAGACCGGAATAATGCTTTTGGAACCCACTTAGGTATGCCGTTTCCGCCGGCCGGGGTCTACAGTGAAAATACCGAAAAAGAATTTTTAATGGAACAGAAGGGAATTTTCAGTTCCGAGTCTCCGTTTCCCGATTTCAGTAGACTTTCACTATATCGGGATGTCCAAAATACGAAATCAGTCCGGAATAATGTTTTTTGAACCCACTTATCTATGCCATTTCGGCCGGCCGACTTATACAGTGAAAATACCAAACATGAATTTCTAATGGAACAGAAGAGAATTTTCTGTGCCGAGTCTCCGTTTCCTGATTTCAACCAACTTTCAGGGTATCGAGATCTCCAAAATATTAAATCGGACCGGAATAATGCTTTTGGAACCCACTTAGCTATGCTGTTTCGGTCGGCCAGGGTACACAGTGAAAATACCAAAAATATATTTTTATGGAACAGAAGGGAAATTTCCGTGCTGAGTCTCCCTTTCCTGAGTTCAACCGACTTTAAGGGTATTGGGATCTCCAAAATTTTAAATTGGACCGGAATAATGCTTTTCGAAACCACTTATCCATGCCATTTCTGTTAGCTGGGGTTTACAGTGAAAATATTGAATCGGACCGGAATAATGCTTTTGGACACCCCTTATGCATGCCGTTTCCGCCGGCTAGGGTCTACAATTAAAACGCTGAAAAGGAATATCTAATGGAGTAGAAAGCAATTTTCTCTGATGACTCTCTGTTTCCTAATTTAATCCGACTTTCATGGTATTGGAATTTCCAAAATATTGAATCGGACCGGAATAATGCTTTTGGAACCCGCTTATCTATGCCGTTTTTGCCGGCTAGGGTATACAGTGAAAATACCAAAATGGAATTTTTAATGGAATAGAAGAGACTTTTCTATGCCAAGTCTTTGCTTCCTGATTTCAACCAACTTTGAGCGTATCGGGATTACCAAAATATTAAATCGGATTGTGATATTGCTTTTCGAACCAACTTATCCATGCCATTTCGGCCGGCCGGGCTCTACAGCGAATATACCGAAAACGAATTCTGAATGGAACATAAGGGAATTTTCTGTGCCGAGTCTCTATTTCTTGATCTCAGAGTGTACCGGGATCTGCAAACAATTAAATCAGACTAGAATAATGTTTTTGGAACCTCCTTATCCATGCCGTTTCCGTCGGCCGGAGTGTACAGTGAAAATACTGAAAAGGAATTGATAATGGAACAAAAGAGAATTTTCTATGCCAAGTCTTTGTTTCCTGATTTTAACCGACTTCAAGCGTATCGAGATCCCCAAAATATTAATTCGGACCAGAGTAACGCTTTTGGAACCCACTTATCCATGCCATTTCAACCAGCCAGGGTCTACAATGAAAATATCGAAAAAGAATTTTTAAAGGAACAAAAGGGAATTTTCGGTTCCGAGTCTCCGTCTCCCGATTTCAGTAGACTTTCACTCTATCGGGATCTCGAAAATAAAAAATCGGACCGGAATAATGGTTCTTGAACCCACTTATGGATGCCGTTTCGGCCGGCCGACGTATACAGTGAAAATAACAAAAAGGAATTTTTAATGGAACAGAAGAGAATTTTCTGTGCCGAGTCTCTGTTTCCTGATTTCAACCAACTTTCAGGGCATCGAGATCTCGAAAATATTAAATCGGACCGGAATAATGCTTTTGGAACCCAATTATCTATGCCGTTTTCGTCGGCTGGGGTGTATAGTGAAAATACTGCAAGGGAATTTTTAATGGAACGGAAGAGAATTTTCTATGCCAAATCTCACTTTCCTGATTTTAACTGACTTTGAGCATATCGAGATGTCCAAAATATTAATTCGGACCAGAATAATGCATTTGGAACCCACTTATCCATGCCATTTCCGCCAGCCGGGGTCTACAGTGAAAAATCGAAAAATAATTTTTAATGGAACAAAAGGGAATTTTCGGTGCCGAGTCTGCGTTTCCCGATTTCAGTAGACTTTCACTATACCGGGATCTCCAAAATATGAAATCAGACCGGAATAATGTTTTTTGAACCCACTTAGCTATGCCGTTTTCATCGGCTGGGGTGTATAGTGAAAATACTGAAAAGGAATTTTTAATAGAGCAAAAGGGAATTTTCTGTGTCGTGTGTCCGTTTCCTGATTTCAATCGTCTTTCACCGTATGTGGATCTCCAAAATATTAAATCGGACCGGAATAATGCTTTTGGAACCGACTTATCTATGCTGCTTCCGCCGTCCGGGGTACATAGTTAAAATACAAAATATGTATTTTTAATGGAACAGAAGGGAATTTTCTATGCCGAGTGTCCGTTTCCTGATTTCAACCAACTTTCAGGGTATCGGGATCTCTAAAATATTAAATGGGACCGGAATAATTCTTTTGGATACCCCTTATCCATGCCGTTTCCGCCGGCTAGGGTCTACAATTAAAATGCCGAAAAGGAATATCTAATGGAGTAGAAGGCAATTTTCTCTGCTGACTCTTTGTTTCCTAATTTAATCTGACTTTCATGGTATTGGGATTTCCAAAATATTGAATCGGATCAGAAAAATGCTTTTGGAACCCGCTTATCTATGCTGTTTTCGCCGGCTGGGGTACACAGTGAAAATACCAAAAAGGAATTTTTAATGGAATAGAAGAGAATTTTCTAGGCCAAGTCTCTGTTTCCTGATTTCAGCCAACTTTGAGCGTATCGGGATTACCAAAATATTAAATCGGACTGTAATATTGCTTTTCGAACCAACTTATCCATGCCATTTCCGTCGGCCGGGCTCTACAGCGAATATACCGAAAACGAATTCTGAATTGAACCAGAAGGGAATTTTCTGTGCCGAGTTTCTATTTCTTGATCTCAGAATGTACCGGGATCTGCAAACAATTAAATCAGACTTGAATAACGCTTTTGGAACCTCCTTATCCATGCCGTTTCCGTTGGCTGGGCTGTACAGTGAAAATACTAAAAAGGAATTGATAATGGAACAAAAGAGAATTTTCTATGCCAAGTCTCTGTTTCCTAATTTCGTCCGACTTTGAGCGTATCGAGATCCCCAAAATATTAATTCAGACCAGAGTAACGCCTTTGCAACCCACCTATCCATGCCATTTCAGCCAGTAGGGGTCCACAATGAAAGTATCTAAAAAGAATTTTTAATGGAACAAAGGGAATTTTCGGTACCGAGTCTCCGTTTCCGATTTCAGCGAGACTTTCACCCTATCTAGATCTCCAAAATAAAAAATCGGACCGGAATAATGGTTTTTGAACCCACTTAGGTATGCGTTTCGGCCGGCGGGCGTATACAGTGAAAATAACAAAAAGGAATTTTTAATGGAACAGAAGAGAATTTTCTGTGCCAAGTCTCTGTTTCCCGCTTTCAACCAACCTTCAGGGTATCGGGATCTCGCAAATATTAAATCGGACCAGAATAATGCTTTTGGAACCTACTTATCCATGCCATTTCCGCCAGCTGGGGTCTACAGTTAAATACCGAAAAAGAATTTTTAATGGAACAGAAGGGAATTTTCGTTACCGAGTCTCCGTTTCCCGATTTCTGCAGACTTTCACCCTATCGAGATCTCCAAAATAAAAAATCAGACCGGAATAATGGTTTTTGAACCCACTTATCTATGCCGTTTCGGCCACCCGTATACGGTGAAAATAACAAAAGGAATTTTTAATGGAACGAAGAGAATTTTACTGTGCCGAGTCTCATTTCCCGATTTCAACCAACTTTCGGGGTATCGGGATCTCAAAAATATTAAATCGAACCGGAATAATGCTTTTGGAACCCAATTATCTATTTTGTTTTCGTCGGCTGGGGTGTATAGTGAAAATACTGAAAATGAATTTTTAATGGAACATAAGAGAATTTTCTATGCCAAATCTCCGTTTCCTGATTTCAATTGACTTTGAGCATATCGAGATGCCCAAAATAGTAATTCGGACCAGAATAATGCTTTTGGAACCCACTTATCCATGCCATTTACGCACCCGGGTCTACAAAGAAATACCGAAAAGAATTTTTAATGGAACCAAAGGGAATTTTCGGTGCCGAGTCTCCGTTTCCCGATTTCAGTAGACTTTCACTATACCGGGATCTCCAAAATATGAAATCGGACCGGAATAATGTTTTTTGAACCCACTTATCTATGCTGTTTCAGCCGACCGGCTTAGACTGTGAAAATACCAAACATGAATTTTTAATGGAACAGAAGAGAATTTTCTATGCCGAGTCTCCGTTTCCTAATTTCAGCCAACTTTCAGGTATCAGGATCTGCAAAATATTAAATCGGACCGGAATAATGCTTTTGGAACCCACTTAGCTATGCCGTTTTCCTAGGGCATTTGGTGTATAGTGAAAATATCGAAAAGGAATTTTTAATAGAAAAGAAGGGAATTTTCTATGCCGTGTGTCCGTTTCCTGATTTCAGTCGTCTTTCACCATATGTGGATCTCGAAAATATTAAATCAGACTGCAATAATGCTTTTGGAACCCACTTGTCTATGCTGTTTCCGCCGTCCGGGGTAGATAGTTAAAATACAAGAAATGTATTTTTAATGGAACAGAAGGGAATTTTCTATGCCCAGTGTCCGTTTCCTGATTTCAACCAACTTTCAGGGTATCAGGATCTCTAAAATATTAAATGGGACCGGAATAATGCTTTTGGACACCCCTTATCCATGCCGTTTCCGCCGGCTAGGGTCTACAATTAAAATGCGGAAAAGGAATATCTAATGGAGTAGAAGGCAATTTTCTCTGCTGACTCTGTTTCCTAATTTAATTTGACTTTCACGGTATTGGGATTTCTAAAATATTGAATCGGATCAGAATAATACTTTTGGAACCCGCTTATCTATGTTGTTTCCGCCGGCTGGGGTATACAGTCAAAATACCAGAAAGGAATTTTGAATGGAATAGAAGAGAATTTTCTAGGCCAATTCTCTGTTTCCTGATTTCAGCCAAGTTTGAGTGTATCGGGATTACCAAAATATTAAATCGGACTGTAATATTGCTTTTCGAACCAACTTATCCATGCCATTTCTGCCGGCCGGGCTCTACAGCGAATATACCGAAAACGAATTCTGAATGGAACAGATGGGAATTTTCTGTGCCCAGTCTCTATTTCTTAATCTTAGAGTGTACGGGGATCTGCAAACAATTAAATCAGACTGGAATAATGCTTTTGGAACCTCCTTATCCATGCCGTTTTCCGTCGGCCGGGGTGTATAGTGAAAATACTGAAAAGGAATTGATAATGGAACAAAAGAGAATTTTCTATGCCAAGTCTCTGTTTCCTGATTTCGACCGACTTTGAGCGTATCGAGATCCCCAAAATATTAATTCAGACCAGAGTAACGCCTTTGGAACCCACCTATCCATGCCATTTCAGCCAGCCAGGGTCCACAATGAAAATATCTAAAATGAATTTTTAATGGAACAGAAGGGAATTTTCGGTACCGAGTCTCCGCTTCCTGATTTTAGCAGACTTTCACCCTATCTAGATCCCCAAAATAAAAAATCGGACCGGAATAATGGTTTTTGAACCCACTTATGTATGCCGTTTCGGCCGGCCGGCGTATACAGTGAAAATAACAAAAATGAATTTTTAATGGAACAGAAGAGAATTTTCTGTGCAGAGTCTCTGTTTCCTGAAATCAAACAACCTTCAGGGTATCGGGATCTCGAAAATATTAAATCGGACCGGAATAATGCTTTTGGAACCGACTTATCCATGCCATTTCCGCCAGTCGGTGTCTACAGTGAAATACCGAAAAAGAATTTTTAATGGAACAGAAGGGAATTTTCGGTACCGAGTCTCCGTTTCCCGATTTCAGCAGACTTTCACCCTATCGAGATCTCCAAAATAAAAAATCAGACCGGAATAATTGTTTTTGAACCCACTTATCTATGCCGTTTCGGCTAGCCGGCGTATACAGTGAAAATAACAAAAAGGAATTTTTAATGGAACAGAAGAGAATTTTCTGTGCCGAGTCTCTGTTTCCTGATTTCAACCAACTTTCAGGGTATCGGGATCTCGAAAATATTAAATCGAACCGGAATAATGCTTTTGGAACCCTATTATCTATTTTGTTTTCGTCGGCTCGGGTGTATAGTTAAAATACAAGAAATGTATTTTTAATGGAACAGAAGGGAATTTTCTATTCCGAGTGTCCGTTTCATGATTTCAACCAACTTTCAGGGTATCGCGATCTCTAAAATATTAAATCGGACCGGAATTGTGCGTTTGGACACCCCTTATCCATGCCGTTTCCGCCGGCTAGGGTCGACAATTAAAATGCCGAAAAGGAATATGTAAAGGAGTGGAAAGCAATTTTCTCTGCTGACTCTCCGTTTCCTAATTTAATCTGACTTTCATGGTATTGCGATTTCCAAAATATTGAATCGGATCGGAATAATGCTTTTGGAACCCGCTTATCTATGCCGTTTTCGTCGGCTGGGGTATACAGTGAAAATACCAAAAAGGAATTTTTAATGGAATAGAATAGAATTTTCTAGGCCAAGTCTCTGTTTCCTTATTTCAGCCAATTTGAGCGTATCGGGATTACCAAAATATTAAATCGGACTGTAATATGGCTTTTCGAACCAACTTATCCATGCCATTTCCGCCGGCCGGGCTCTACAGCGAATATACCGAAAACGAATTCTGAATGGAACAGAAGGGAATTTTCTGCGTCGAGTCTCTATTTCTTGATCTCAGAGTGTACCGGGATCTGCAAACAATTAAATCAGACTGGAATGATGCTTTTGGAACCGCCTTATTATTGTCGTTTCCGTCGGCCGGGGTGTACAGTGAAAATACTGAAAAGGAATTGATAATGGAACAAAAGAGAATTTTTTATGCCAAGTCTCTGTTTCCTGATTTCGACCGACTTTGAGCGTATCGAGATCCCCAAAATATTAATTCAGACCAGCGTAACGCCTTTGGAACCCACCTATCCATGCCATTTCAGCCAGCCGGGGTCCACAATGAAAATATGTAAAAAGAATTTTTAATGGAACAGAAGGGAATTTTCGGTACCGAGTCTCCGTTTCCTGATTTCAGCAGACTTTCACCCTATCTAGATCTCCAAAATAAAAAATCGGACCGGAATAATGGTTTTTGAACCCACTTAGGTATGCGTTTCGGCCGGCGGGCGTATACAGTGAAAATAACAAAAATGAATTTTTCATGGAATAGAAGAGAATTTTCTGTGCCGAGTCTCTGTTTCCCTATTTCACCCAACCTTCAGGGTATCGGGATCTCGAAAATATTAAATCGGACCAGAATAATGCTTTTGGAACCCACTTATCCATGCCATTTCCGCCAGCTGGGGTCTACAGTGAAATACCGAAAAAGAATTTTTCATGGAACAGAAGGGAATTTTCGGTACCGAGTCTCCGTTTCCCGATTTCAGCAGACTTTCACCCTATTGAGATCTCCAAAATAAAAAATCAGACCGGAATAATGGTTTTTGAACCCACTTATCTATGCCGTTTCGGCCAGCCGGCGTATACAGTGAAAATAACAAAAAGGAATTTTTAATGGAACAGAAGAGAATTTTCTGTGCCGAGTCTCTGTTTCCTGATTTCAACCAACTTTCAGGGTATCGGGATCTCGAAAATATTAAATCGAACCGGAATAATGCTTTTGGAACCCAATTATCTATTTTGTCTTCGTCGGCTGGGGTGTATAGTGAAAATACTGAAAATGAATTTTTAATGGAACAGAAGAGAATTTTCTATGCCAAATCTCCGTTTCCTGATTTCAACTGACTTTGAGCATATCGAGATGCCCAAAATATTAATTCGGACCAGAATAATGCTTTTGAAACCCACTTATCCATGCCATTTCCGCCAGCCGGGGTCTACAGTGAAATACCGAAAAAGAATTTTTAAAGGAACCAAAGGGAATTTTCGGTGCCGAGTCTCCGTTTCCCGATTTCAGTAGACTTTCACTATACCGGGATCTCAAAAATATGAAATCGGACCGGAATAATGTTTTTTCAACCCACTTATCTATGCTGTTTCAGCCGACCGGCTTAGACAGTGAAAATACCAAACATGAATTTTTAATGGAATAGAAGAGAATTTTCTATGCCGAGTCTCCGTTTCCTAATTTCAACCAACTTTCAGGTATCAGGATCTGCAAAATATTAAATCGGACCGGAATAATGCTTTTGGAACCCACTTAGCTATGCCGTTTTCGTCGGCTGGGGTGTATAGTGAAAATACTGGAAAGGAATTTTTAATAGAGAAAGAAGGGAATTTTCTATGCCGTGTGTCCGTTTCCTGATTTCAGTCGTCTTTCACCATATGTGGATCTCGAAAATATTAAATCGGACTGCAATAATGCTTTTGGAACCCACTTGTCTATGCTGTTTCCGCCGTCCGAGGTACATAGTTAAAATACAAGAAATGTATTTTTAATGGAACAGAAGGGAATTTTCTATGCCGAGTGTTCGTTTCCTGATTTCAACCAACTTTCAGGGTATCGGGATCTCTAAAATATTAAATGGGACCGGAATAATGCTTTTGGACACCCCCTATCCATGCCGTTTCCGCCGGCTAGGGTCTACAATTAAAATGCGGAAAAGGAATATCTAATGGAGTAGAAGGCAATTTTCTCTGCTGACTCTCTGTTTCCTAATTTAATCTGACTTTCACGGTATTGGGATTTCCAAAATATTGAATCGGATCGAATAATGCTTTTGGAACCCGCTTATCTATCTTTGTTTTTCGTCAAATTTGGGGTATACAGTGAAAATACCAAAAAGGAATTTTTAATGGAATAGAAGAGAATTTTCTAGGCCAAGTCTCTGTTTCCTGATTTCAGCCAAGTTTGAGTGTATTGGGATTACCAAAATATTAAATCGGTCTGTAATATTGCTTTTCGAACCAACTTATCCATGCCATTTCCGCCGGCCGGGCTCTACAGCGAATATACCGAAAACGAATTTTGAATGGAACAGAAGGGAATTTTCTGTGCCCAGTCTCTATTTCTTGATCTCAGAGTGTACGGGGATCTGCAAACAATTAAATCAGACTGGAATAAGGCTATTGGAACCTCCTTATCCATGCCGTTTCCGTCGGCCGGGGTGTATAGTGAAAATACTGAAAAAGAATTGATAATGGAACAAAAGAGAATTTTCTATGCCAAGTCTCTATTTCCTAATTTCAACCGACTTTGAGTGTATCAAGATCTCCAAAATATTAATTCGGACCAGAGTAACGCTTTTGGAACCCACTTATCCATGCCATTTCAGCCAGCCGGGGTCTACAATGAAAATATCGAAAAAGAATTTTTAATGGAAAAAAAGGGAATTTTTGGTACCGAGTCTCCGTTTCTCCAATTCAGCAGACTTTCACCCTATCGAGATCTCCAAAATAAAAAATTGGACCGGAATAATGGTTTTTGAACCCACTTATCAATGCCGGCGTATACAGTGAAAATAACAAAAAGGAATTTTTATTGGAACAGAAGAGAAATTTCTGTGCAGAGTCTCTGTTTCCTGATTTCAACCAACTTTAAAGGTATAGGGATCTCGAAAATATTAAATCGGACCGGAATAATGCTTTTGGAACCCAATTATCTCTTCTGTTTTCGTCGGCTGGGGTGTATAGTGAAAATACTGAAAAGGAATTTTTAATGGAACGGAAGAGAATTTTCTATGCCAAATCTCTGTTTCTTGATTTCAACTGACTTTGAGCATATCGAGATGTCCACAATATTAATTCGGACCAGAATAATGCTTTTGGAACCCACTTACCCATGCCATTTCCACCAGCTGGGGTCTACAGTGAAAATACCGAAAATGAATTTTTAATGGAACAAAAGGGAATTTTCGGTGCCGAGTCTCCGTTTCCCGATTTCAATAGACTTTCACTATACCGGGATCTCCAAAATATGAAATCGGACCGGAATAATGTTTTTTGAACCCACTTATCTATGCCGTTTCGACCGGCCTGCTTATACAGTGAAAATACCAAAAATGAATTTTTAATGGAACAGAAGAGAATTTTCTGTGCTGCGTCTCCGTCTCCTGATTTCAACCAACTTTCAGGGTATCGGGATCTCCAAAATCTTAAATCGGACCGGAATAATGCTTTTGGAACCCACTTAGCTATGCCGTGTCCGCCAGCCGGGGAACACAGTGAAAATACCAAAAATTTATTTTTATGGAACATAAAGGAATTTTCCGTGCTGAGTCTCCGTTTCCTGAGTTCATCCAACTTTCAGGGTATTGGGATCTCTAAAATATTAAATTGGACCGGAATAATACTTTTGGAAACCACTTATCCATGCCATTTCTGTGGCTTGGGTTTACAGTGAAAATATTGAAAAGGAATTTTTAATGGAATAGGAGAGAATTTTCACTGCCAAGTCTCTCTTTCCTGGTTTCAGCCAACTTTGAGCGTATCGGGATCACCAAAATATTAAATCGGACCAGAATAATGCTTTTGGAACCGAATTATCTATGCCGTTTTCGTCGGCTGGGGTGTATAGTGAAAATATTGAAAAGGAATTTTTCATGGAACGGAAGATAATTTTCTATGCCAAATCTCTGTTTCCTGATTTCAACTGACTTTGAGCATATCGAGATGTCCAAAATATTAATTCGGACCAGAATAATGCTTTTGGAACCCACTTATCTATGCCATTTCCGCCAGCCGGGGCCTACAGTGAAAATACCGAAAAAAGAATTTTTAATGGAACAAAAGGGAATTTTCGGTGTCGAGTCTCCGTTTCCTCATTTCAACCAACTTTCAGGGTATCGGGATCTCCAAAATGTTAAATCAGACCGGAATAATGCTTTTGGAACCCATTTAGCTATGCCGTTTCTGCCGGCCGGGGTACATAGTGAAAATACCAAAAATATATTTTTATGGAACATAAGGGAATTTTCCGTGCTGAGTCTCCGTTTCCTGAGTTCAACCAACTTTCAGGGTATTGGGATCTCCAAAATATTAAATTGGACCAGAATAATGCTTTTGGAAACCACATATCCATGCCATTTCCGTGGGCTAGGGTTTACATGGAAAATATTGAAAAGGAATTTTTAATGGAATAGAAGAGAATTTTCACTGCCAAGTCTCTCTTTCCTGGTTTCAGCCAACTTTGAGTGTATCGGAATCACCAAAATATAAAATCGGACCATAATATTGCTTTTGGAACCCACTTATCCATTTCATTTCAACCAGCCGGGGTCTACAATGAAAATATCGAAAAATAATTTTTAAAGGAACAAAAGGGAGTTTTCAGTACTGAGTCTCCGTTTCCGGTTTCAGCAGACTTTCACTCTATCGGGTTCTCCAAAATAAAAAATTGGACAGGAATAAATGTCTTTGAACCCACTTATCTATGCTGTTTCGGCCGGCCGGCGTATACAGTGAAAAAAACAAAAGGGAATTTTTAATGGAACAAAAGAGAATTTTAACTGCAAAGTCTCTGTTTCCCGGTTTCACCCGACCTTGAGCGTATCGGGATCACCAAAATATTAAATCAGACCATAATATTGCTTTTGGAACCAACTTATCCATGCCATTTCCGCCAGCCGGGGTACACGGTGAAAATACCAAAAATATATTATTATGGAACAAAAGGGAATTTTTCGTGATGAGTCTCCGTTTCTTGAGTTCAACCAACTTTCAGGGTATTGGGATCTCCAAAATATTAAATTGGCCCAGAATAATGCTTTTGGAAACCACTTATCCATGCCATTTCCGTTCGCTGGGGTATACAGTGAAAATATTGAAAAGGAATTTTTAATGGAATAGAAGAGAATTTTCACTGCCAAGTCTCTCTTTCCTGGTTTCAGCCAACTTTGAGGGTATCAAGATCACCAAAATATTAAATCGGACCATAATATTGCTTCTGGAAACAACTTATCCATGCCATTTCCGTCGGCCGGGGTCCTTAGTGAAAGCATCGAAAAAGAATTTTTAATAGAGAGAAGGGAATTTTCTATCCTGTGTGTCCGTTCCTGATTTCAGCCGTCTTTCACCGTATCGGGATCTCTAAAATATTAAATCGGACCAGAATAATGCTTTTGTAGCACAGTTATCTATGCCCGTTTCCGATGGCAAGGGTTTAGGGGTTAGGGGTTAGGTTTTAGGGTTTGGGGTTTTAGGGTTTAGGGTTTAGGGTTTAGGGTTTAGGGTTTAGGGTTTAGGGTTTAGGGTTTAGGGTTTAGGGTTTAGGGTTTAGGGTTTAGGGTTTAGGGTTTAGGGTTTAGGGTTTAGGGTTTAGGGTTTAGGGTTTAGGGTTTAGGGTTTAGGGTTTAGGGTTTAGGGTTTAGGGTTTTAGGGTTTAGGGTTTAGGGTTTAGGGTTTAGGGTTTAGGGTTTAGGGTTTAGGGTTTTAGGGTTTAGGGTTTTAGGGTTTAGGGTTTAGGGTTTAGGGTTTAGGGTTTAGGGTTTAGGGTTTAGGGTTTAGGGTTTAGGGTTTAGGGTTTAGGGGTTTAGGGTTTAGGGTTTAGGGTTTTAGGGTTTAGGGTTTAGGTTTTAGGGTTTAGGGTTTAGGGTTTAGGGTTTAGGGTTTAGGGTTTAGGGTTTAGGGTTTAGGGTTTTAGGGTTTAGGGTTTAGGGTTTAGGGTTTAGGGTTTAGGGTTTAGGGTTTAGGGTTTAGGGTTTAGGGTTTAGGGTTTAGGGTTTAGGGTTTAGGGTTTAGGGTTTAGGGTTTAGGGTTTAGGGTTTAGGGTTTAGGGTTTAGGGTTTAGGGTTTAGGGTTTAGGGTTTAGGGTTTAGGGTTTAGGGTTTAGGGTTTAGGGTTTAGGGTTTAGGGTTTAGGGTTTAGGGTTTAGGGTTTAGGGTTTAGGGTTTAGGGTTTAGGGTTTAGGGTTTAGGGTTTAGGGTTTAGGGTTTAGGGTTTAGGGTTTAGGGTTTAGGGTTTAGGGTTTAGGGTTTAGGGTTTAGGGTTTAGGGTTTAGGGTTTAGGGTTTAGGGTTTAGGGTTTAGGGTTTAGGGTTTAGGGTTTAGGGTTTAGGGTTTAGGGTTTAGGGTTTAGGGTTTAGGGTTTAGGGTTTAGGGTTTAGGGTTTAGGGTTTAGGGTTTAGGGTTTAGGGTTTAGGGTTTAGGGTTTAGGGTTTAGGGTTTAGGGTTTAGGGTTTAGGGTTTAGGGTTTAGGGTTTAGGGTTTAGGGTTTAGGGTTTAGGGTTTAGGGTTTAGGGTTTAGGGTTTAGGGTTTAGGGTTTAGGGTTTAGGGTTTAGGGTTTAGGGTTTAGGGTTTAGGGTTTAGGGTTTAGGGTTTAGGGTTTAGGGTTTAGGGTTTAGGGTTTAGGGTTTAGGGTTTAGGGTTTAGGGTTTAGGGTTTAGGGTTTAGGGTTTAGGGTTTAGGGTTTAGGGTTTAGGGTTTAGGGTTTAGGGTTTAGGGTTTAGGGTTTAGGGTTTAGGGTTTAGGGTTTAGGGTTTAGGGTTTAGGGTTTAGGGTTTAGGGTTTAGGGTTTAGGGTTTAGGGTTTAGGGTTTAGGGTTTAGGGTTTAGGGTTTAGGGTTTAGGGTTTAGGGTTTAGGGTTTAGGGTTTAGGGTTTAGGGTTTAGGGTTTAGGGTTTAGGGTTTAGGGTTTAGGGTTTAGGGTTTAGGGTTTAGGGTTTAGGGTTTAGGGTTTAGGGTTTAGGGTTTAGGGTTTAGGGTTTAGGGTTTAGGGTTTAGGGTTTAGGGTTTAGGGTTTAGGGTTTAGGGTTTAGGGTTTAGGGTTTAGGGTTTAGGGTTTAGGGTTTAGGGTTTAGGGTTTAGGGTTTAGGGTTTAGGGTTTAGGGTTTAGGGTTTAGGGTTTAGGGTTTAGGGTTTAGGGTTTAGGGTTTAGGGTTTAGGGTTTAGGGTTTAGGGTTTAGGGTTTAGGGTTTAGGGTTTAGGGTTTAGGGTTTAGGGTTTAGGGTTTAGGGTTTAGGGTTTAGGGTTTAGGGTTTAGGGTTTAGGGTTTAGGGTTTAGGGTTTAGGGTTTAGGGTTTAGGGTTTAGGGTTTAGGGTTTAGGGTTTAGGGTTTAGGGTTTAGGGTTTAGGGTTTAGGGTTTAGGGTTTAGGGTTTAGGGTTTAGGGTTTAGGGTTTAGGGTTTAGGGTTTAGGGTTTAGGGTTTAGGGTTTAGGGTTTAGGGTTTAGGGTTTAGGGTTTAGGGTTTAGGGTTTAGGGTTTAGGGTTTAGGGTTTAGGGTTTAGGGTTTAGGGTTTAGGGTTTAGGGTTTAGGGTTTAGGGTTTAGGGTTTAGGGTTTAGGGTTTAGGGTTTAGGGTTTAGGGTTTAGGGTTTAGGGTTTAGGGTTTAGGGTTTTAGGGTTTAGGGTTTAGGGTTTAGGGTTTAGGGTTTAGGGTTTAGGGTTTAGGGTTTAGGGTTTAGGGTTTAGGGTTTAGGGTTTAGGGTTTAGGGTTTAGGGTTTAGGGTTTAGGGTTTAGGGTTTAGGGTTTAGGGTTTAGGGTTTAGGGTTTAGGGTTTAGGGTTTAGGGTTTAGGGTTTAGGGTTTAGGGTTTAGGGTTTAGGGTTTAGGGTTTAGGGTTTAGGGTTTAGGGTTTAGGGTTTAGGGTTTAGGGGTTTAGGGTTTAGGGTTTAGGGTTTAGGGTTTAGGGTTTAGGGTTTAGGGTTTTAGGGTTTAGGGTTTAGGGTTTAGGGTTTAGGGTTTAGGGTTTAGGGTTTAGGGTTTAGGGTTTAGGGTTTAGGGTTTAGGGTTTAGGGTTTAGGGTTTAGGGTTTAGGGTTTAGGGTTTTTTAGGGTTTAGGGTTTTTTAGGGTTTTGGGTTTAGGGTTTAGGGTTTTTAGGGTTTAGGGTTTTTAGGGTTTAGGGTTTAGGGTTTAGGGTTTAGGGTTTAGGGTTTAGGGTTTAGGGTTTTTTAGGGTTTAGGGTTTAGGGTTTAGGGTTTAGGGTTTAGGGTTTAGGGTTTAGGGTTTAGGGTTTAGGGTTTAGGGTTTAGGGTTTAGGGTTTAGGGTTTAGGGTTTAGGGTTTAGGGTTTAGGGTTTAGGGTTTAGGGTTTAGGGTTTAGGGTTTAGGGTTTAGGGTTTAGGGTTTAGGGTTTAGGGTTTAGGGTTTAGGGTTTAGGGTTTAGGGTTTAGGGTTTAGGGTTTAGGGTTTAGGGTTTAGGGTTTAGGGTTTAGGGTTTAGGGTTTAGGGTTTAGGGTTTAGGGTTTAGGGTTTAGGGTTTAGGGTTTAGGGTTTAGGGTTTAGGGTTTAGGGTTTAGGGTTTAGGGTTTAGGGTTTAGGGTTTAGGGTTTAGGGTTTAGGGTTTAGGGTTTAGGGTTTAGGGTTTAGGGTTTAGGGTTTAGGGTTTAGGGTTTAGGGTTTAGGGTTTAGGGTTTAGGGTTTAGGGTTTAGGGTTTAGGGTTTAGGGTTTAGGGTTTAGGGTTTAGGGTTTAGGGTTTAGGGTTTAGGGTTTAGGGTTTAGGGTTTAGGGTTTAGGGTTTAGGGTTTAGGGTTTAGGGTTTAGGGTTTAGGGTTTAGGGTTTAGGGTTTAGGGTTTAGGGTTTAGGGTTTAGGGTTTAGGGTTTAGGGTTTAGGGTTTAGGGTTTAGGGTTTAGGGTTTAGGGTTTAGGGTTTAGGGTTTAGGGTTTAGGGTTTAGGGTTTAGGGTTTAGGGTTTAGGGTTTAGGGTTTAGGGTTTAGGGTTTAGGGTTTAGGGTTTAGGGTTTAGGGTTTAGGGTTTAGGGTTTAGGGTTTAGGGTTTAGGGTTTAGGGTTTAGGGTTTAGGGTTTAGGGTTTAGGGTTTAGGGTTTAGGGTTTAGGGTTTAGGGTTTAGGGTTTAGGGTTTAGGGTTTAGGGTTTAGGGTTTAGGGTTTAGGGTTTAGGGTTTAGGGTTTAGGGTTTAGGGTTTAGGGTTTAGGGTTTAGGGTTTAGGGTTTAGGGTTTAGGGTTTAGGGTTTAGGGTTTAGGGTTTAGGGTTTAGGGTTTAGGGTTTAGGGTTTAGGGTTTAGGGTTTAGGGTTTAGGGTTTAGGGTTTAGGGTTTAGGGTTTAGGGTTTAGGGTTTAGGGTTTAGGGTTTAGGGTTTAGGGTTTAGGGTTTAGGGTTTAGGGTTTAGGGTTTAGGGTTTAGGGTTTAGGGTTTAGGGTTTAGGGTTTAGGGTTTAGGGTTTAGGGTTTAGGGTTTAGGGTTTAGGGTTTAGGGTTTAGGGTTTAGGGTTTAGGGTTTAGGGTTTAGGGTTTAGGGTTTAGGGTTTAGGGTTTAGGGTTTAGGGTTTTTAGGGTTTAGGGTTTAGGGTTTAGGGTTTAGGGTTTAGGGTTTAGGGTTTAGGGTTTAGGGTTTAGGGTTTAGGGTTTAGGGTTTAGGGTTTAGGGTTTAGGGTTTAGGGTTTAGGGTTTAGGGTTTAGGGTTTAGGGTTTAGGGTTTAGGGTTTAGGGTTTAGGGTTTAGGGTTTAGGGTTTAGGGTTTAGGGTTTAGGGTTTAGGGTTTAGGGTTTAGGGTTTAGGGTTTAGGGTTTAGGGTTTAGGGTTTAGGGTTTAGGGTTTAGGGTTTAGGGTTTAGGGTTTAGGGTTTAGGGTTTAGGGTTTAGGGTTTAGGGTTTAGGGTTTAGGGTTTAGGGTTTAGGGTTTAGGGTTTAGGGTTTAGGGTTTAGGGTTTAGGGTTTAGGGTTTAGGGTTTAGGGTTTAGGGTTTAGGGTTTAGGGTTTAGGGTTTAGGGTTTAGGGTTTAGGGTTTAGGGTTTAGGGTTTAGGGTTTAGGGTTTAGGGTTTAGGGTTTAGGGTTTAGGGTTTAGGGTTTAGGGTTTAGGGTTTAGGGTTTAGGGTTTAGGGTTTAGGGTTTAGGGTTTAGGGTTTAGGGTTTAGGGTTTAGGGTTTAGGGTTTAGGGTTTAGGGTTTAGGGTTTAGGGTTTAGGGTTTAGGGTTTAGGGTTTAGGGTTTAGGGTTTAGGGTTTAGGGTTTAGGGTTTAGGGTTTAGGGTTTAGGGTTTAGGGTTTAGGGTTTAGGGTTTAGGGTTTAGGGTTTAGGGTTTAGGGTTTAGGGTTTAGGGTTTAGGGTTTAGGGTTTAGGGTTTAGGGTTTAGGGTTTAGGGTTTAGGGTTTAGGGTTTAGGGTTTAGGGTTTAGGGTTTAGGGTTTAGGGTTTAGGGTTTAGGGTTTAGGGTTTAGGGTTTAGGGTTTAGGGTTTAGGGTTTAGGGTTTAGGGTTTAGGGTTTAGGGTTTAGGGTTTAGGGTTTAGGGTTTAGGGTTTAGGGTTTAGGGTTTAGGGTTTAGGGTTTAGGGTTTAGGGTTTAGGGTTTAGGGTTTAGGGTTTAGGGTTTAGGGTTTAGGGTTTAGGGTTTAGGGTTTAGGGTTTAGGGTTTAGGGTTTAGGGTTTAGGGTTTAGGGTTTAGGGTTTAGGGTTTAGGGTTTAGGGTTTAGGGTTTAGGGTTTAGGGTTTAGGGTTTAGGGTTTAGGGTTTAGGGTTTAGGGTTTAGGGTTTAGGGTTTAGGGTTTAGGGTTTAGGGTTTAGGGTTTAGGGTTTAGGGTTTAGGGTTTAGGGTTTAGGGTTTAGGGTTTAGGGTTTAGGGTTTAGGGTTTAGGGTTTAGGGTTTAGGGTTTAGGGTTTAGGGTTTAGGGTTTAGGGTTTAGGGTTTAGGGTTTAGGGTTTAGGGTTTAGGGTTTAGGGTTTAGGGTTTAGGGTTTAGGGTTTAGGGTTTAGGGTTTAGGGTTTAGGGTTTAGGGTTTAGGGTTTAGGGTTTAGGGTTTAGGGTTTAGGGTTTAGGGTTTAGGGTTTAGGGTTTAGGGTTTTAGGGTTTAGGGTTTAGGGTTTAGGGTTTAGGGTTTAGGGTTTAGGGTTTAGGGTTTAGGGTTTAGGGTTTAGGGTTTAGGGTTTAGGGTTTAGGGTTTAGGGTTTAGGGTTTAGGGTTTAGGGTTTAGGGTTTAGGGTTTAGGGTTTAGGGTTTAGGGTTTAGGGTTTAGGGTTTAGGGTTTAGGGTTTAGGGTTTAGGGTTTAGGGTTTAGGGTTTAGGGTTTAGGGTTTAGGGTTTAGGGTTTAGGGTTTAGGGTTTAGGGTTTAGGGTTTAGGGTTTAGGGTTTAGGGTTTAGGGTTTAGGGTTTAGGGTTTAGGGTTTAGGGTTTAGGGTTTAGGGTTTAGGGTTTAGGGTTTAGGGTTTAGGGTTTAGGGTTTAGGGTTTAGGGTTTAGGGTTTAGGGTTTAGGGTTTAGGGTTTAGGGTTTAGGGTTTAGGGTTTAGGGTTTAGGGTTTAGGGTTTAGGGTTTAGGGTTTAGGGTTTAGGGTTTAGGGTTTAGGGTTTAGGGTTTAGGGTTTAGGGTTTAGGGTTTAGGGTTTAGGGTTTAGGGTTTAGGGTTTAGGGTTTAGGGTTTAGGGTTTAGGGTTTAGGGTTTAGGGTTTAGGGTTTAGGGTTTAGGGTTTAGGGTTTAGGGTTTAGGGTTTAGGGTTTAGGGTTTAGGGTTTAGGGTTTAGGGTTTAGGGTTTAGGGTTTAGGGTTTAGGGTTTAGGGTTTAGGGTTTAGGGTTTAGGGTTTAGGGTTTAGGGTTTAGGGTTTAGGGTTTAGGGTTTAGGGTTTAGGGTTTAGGGTTTAGGGTTTAGGGTTTAGGGTTTAGGGTTTAGGGTTTAGGGTTTAGGGTTTAGGGTTTAGGGTTTAGGGTTTAGGGTTTAGGGTTTAGGGTTTAGGGTTTAGGGTTTAGGGTTTAGGGTTTAGGGTTTAGGGTTTAGGGTTTAGGGTTTAGGGTTTAGGGTTTAGGGTTTAGGGTTTAGGGTTTAGGGTTTAGGGTTTAGGGTTTAGGGTTTAGGGTTTAGGGTTTAGGGTTTAGGGTTTAGGGTTTAGGGTTTAGGGTTTAGGGTTTAGGGTTTAGGGTTTAGGGTTTAGGGTTTAGGGTTTAGGGTTTAGGGTTTAGGGTTTAGGGTTTAGGGTTTAGGGTTTAGGGTTTAGGGTTTAGGGTTTAGGGTTTAGGGTTTAGGGTTTAGGGTTTAGGGTTTAGGGTTTAGGGTTTAGGGTTTAGGGTTTAGGGTTTAGGGTTTAGGGTTTAGGGTTTAGGGTTTAGGGTTTAGGGTTTAGGGTTTAGGGTTTAGGGTTTAGGGTTTAGGGTTTAGGGTTTAGGGTTTAGGGTTTAGGGTTTAGGGTTTAGGGTTTAGGGTTTAGGGTTTAGGGTTTAGGGTTTAGGGTTTAGGGTTTAGGGTTTAGGGTTTAGGGTTTAGGGTTTAGGGTTTAGGGTTTAGGGTTTAGGGTTTAGGGTTTAGGGTTTAGGGTTTAGGGTTTAGGGTTTAGGGTTTAGGGTTTAGGGTTTAGGGTTTAGGGTTTAGGGTTTAGGGTTTAGGGTTTAGGGTTTAGGGTTTAGGGTTTAGGGTTTAGGGTTTAGGGTTTAGGGTTTAGGGTTTAGGGTTTAGGGTTTAGGGTTTAGGGTTTAGGGTTTAGGGTTTAGGGTTTAGGGTTTAGGGTTTAGGGTTTAGGGTTTAGGGTTTAGGGTTTAGGGTTTAGGGTTTAGGGTTTAGGGTTTAGGGTTTAGGGTTTAGGGTTTAGGGTTTAGGGTTTAGGGTTTAGGGTTTAGGGTTTAGGGTTTAGGGTTTAGGGTTTAGGGTTTAGGGTTTAGGGTTTAGGGTTTAGGGTTTAGGGTTTAGGGTTTAGGGTTTAGGGTTTAGGGTTTAGGGTTTAGGGTTTAGGGTTTAGGGTTTAGGGTTTAGGGTTTAGGGTTTAGGGTTTAGGGTTTAGGGTTTAGGGTTTAGGGTTTAGGGTTTAGGGTTTAGGGTTTAGGGTTTAGGGTTTAGGGTTTAGGGTTTAGGGTTTAGGGTTTAGGGTTTAGGGTTTAGGGTTTAGGGTTTAGGGTTTAGGGTTTAGGGTTTAGGGTTTAGGGTTTAGGGTTTAGGGTTTAGGGTTTAGGGTTTAGGGTTTAGGGTTTAGGGTTTAGGGTTTAGGGTTTAGGGTTTAGGGTTTAGGGTTTAGGGTTTAGGGTTTAGGGTTTAGGGTTTAGGGTTTAGGGTTTAGGGTTTAGGGTTTAGGGTTTAGGGTTTAGGGTTTAGGGTTTAGGGTTTAGGGTTTAGGGTTTAGGGTTTAGGGTTTAGGGTTTAGGGTTTAGGGTTTAGGGTTTAGGGTTTAGGGTTTAGGGTTTAGGGTTTAGGGTTTAGGGTTTAGGGTTTAGGGTTTAGGGTTTAGGGTTTAGGGTTTAGGGTTTAGGGTTTAGGGTTTAGGGTTTAGGGTTTAGGGTTTAGGGTTTAGGGTTTAGGGTTTAGGGTTTAGGGTTTAGGGTTTAGGGTTTAGGGTTTAGGGTTTAGGGTTTAGGGTTTAGGGTTTAGGGTTTAGGGTTTAGGGTTTAGGGTTTAGGGTTTAGGGTTTAGGGTTTAGGGTTTAGGGTTTAGGGTTTAGGGTTTAGGGTTTTAGGGTTTAGGGTTTAGGGTTTAGGGTTTAGGGTTTAGGGTTTAGGGTTTAGGGTTTAGGGTTTAGGGTTTAGGGTTTAGGGTTTAGGGTTTAGGGTTTAGGGTTTAGGGTTTAGGGTTTAGGGTTTAGGGTTTAGGGTTTAGGGTTTAGGGTTTAGGGTTTAGGGTTTAGGGTTTAGGGTTTAGGGTTTAGGGTTTAGGGTTTAGGGTTTAGGGTTTAGGGTTTAGGGTTTAGGGTTTAGGGTTTAGGGTTTAGGGTTTAGGGTTTAGGGTTTTTAGGGTTTAGGGTTTAGGGTTTAGGGTTTAGGGTTTAGGGTTTAGGGTTTAGGGTTTAGGGTTTAGGGTTTAGGGTTTAGGGTTTAGGGTTTAGGGTTTAGGGTTTAGGGTTTAGGGTTTAGGGTTTAGGGTTTAGGGTTTAGGGTTTAGGGTTTAGGGTTTAGGGTTTAGGGTTTAGGGTTTAGGGTTTAGGGTTTAGGGTTTAGGGTTTAGGGTTTAGGGTTTAGGGTTTAGGGTTTAGGGTTTAGGGTTTAGGGTTTAGGGTTTAGGGTTTAGGGTTTAGGGTTTAGGGTTTAGGGTTTAGGGTTTAGGGTTTAGGGTTTAGGGTTTAGGGTTTAGGGTTTAGGGTTTAGGGTTTAGGGTTTAGGGTTTAGGGTTTAGGGTTTAGGGTTTAGGGTTTAGGGTTTAGGGTTTAGGGTTTAGGGTTTAGGGTTTAGGGTTTAGGGTTTAGGGTTTAGGGTTTAGGGTTTAGGGTTTAGGGTTTAGGGTTTAGGGTTTAGGGTTTAGGGTTTAGGGTTTAGGGTTTAGGGTTTAGGGTTTAGGGTTTAGGGTTTAGGGTTTAGGGTTTAGGGTTTAGGGTTTAGGGTTTAGGGTTTAGGGTTTAGGGTTTAGGGTTTAGGGTTTAGGGTTTAGGGTTTAGGGTTTAGGGTTTAGGGTTTAGGGTTTAGGGTTTAGGGTTTAGGGTTTAGGGTTTAGGGTTTAGGGTTTAGGGTTTAGGGTTTAGGGTTTAGGGTTTAGGGTTTAGGGTTTAGGGTTTAGGGTTTAGGGTTTAGGGTTTAGGGTTTAGGGTTTAGGGTTTAGGGTTTAGGGTTTAGGGTTTAGGGTTTAGGGTTTAGGGTTTAGGGTTTAGGGTTTAGGGTTTAGGGTTTAGGGTTTAGGGTTTAGGGTTTAGGGTTTAGGGTTTAGGGTTTAGGGTTTAGGGTTTAGGGTTTAGGGTTTAGGGTTTAGGGTTTAGGGTTTAGGGTTTAGGGTTTAGGGTTTAGGGTTTAGGGTTTAGGGTTTAGGGTTTAGGGTTTAGGGTTTAGGGTTTAGGGTTTAGGGTTTAGGGTTTAGGGTTTAGGGTTTAGGGTTTAGGGTTTAGGGTTTAGGGTTTAGGGTTTAGGGTTTAGGGTTTAGGGTTTAGGGTTTAGGGTTTAGGGTTTAGGGTTTAGGGTTTAGGGTTTAGGGTTTAGGGTTTAGGGTTTAGGGTTTAGGGTTTAGGGTTTTAGGGTTTAGGGTTTAGGGTTTAGGGTTTAGGGTTTAGGGTTTAGGGTTTAGGGTTTAGGGTTTAGGGTTTAGGGTTTAGGGTTTAGGGTTTAGGGTTTAGGGTTTAGGGTTTAGGGTTTAGGGTTTAGGGTTTAGGGTTTAGGGTTTAGGGTTTAGGGTTTAGGGTTTAGGGTTTAGGGTTTAGGGTTTAGGGTTTAGGGTTTAGGGTTTAGGGTTTAGGGTTTAGGGTTTAGGGTTTAGGGTTTAGGGTTTAGGGTTTAGGGTTTAGGGTTTAGGGTTTAGGGTTTAGGGTTTAGGGTTTAGGGTTTAGGGTTTAGGGTTTAGGGTTTAGGGTTTAGGGTTTAGGGTTTAGGGTTTAGGGTTTAGGGTTTAGGGTTTAGGGTTTAGGGTTTAGGGTTTAGGGTTTAGGGTTTAGGGTTTTTAGGGTTTAGGGTTTAGGGTTTAGGGTTTAGGGTTTAGGGTTTAGGGTTTAGGGTTTAGGGTTTAGGGTTTAGGGTTTAGGGTTTAGGGTTTAGGGTTTAGGGTTTAGGGTTTAGGGTTTAGGGTTTAGGGTTTAGGGTTTAGGGTTTTTAGGGTTTAGGGTTTAGGGTTTAGGGTTTAGGGTTTAGGGTTTAGGGTTTAGGGTTTAGGGTTTAGGGTTTAGGGTTTAGGGTTTAGGGTTTAGGGTTTAGGGTTTAGGGTTTAGGGTTTAGGGTTTAGGGTTTAGGGTTTAGGGTTTAGGGTTTAGGGTTTAGGGTTTAGGGTTTAGGGTTTAGGGTTTAGGGTTTAGGGTTTAGGGTTTAGGGTTTAGGGTTTAGGGTTTAGGGTTTAGGGTTTAGGGTTTAGGGTTTAGGGTTTAGGGTTTAGGGTTTAGGGTTTAGGGTTTAGGGTTTAGGGTTTAGGGTTTAGGGTTTAGGGTTTAGGGTTTAGGGTTTAGGGTTTAGGGTTTAGGGTTTAGGGTTTAGGGTTTAGGGTTTAGGGTTTAGGGTTTAGGGTTTAGGGTTTAGGGTTTAGGGTTTAGGGTTTAGGGTTTAGGGTTTAGGGTTTAGGGTTTAGGGTTTAGGGTTTAGGGTTTAGGGTTTAGGGTTTAGGGTTTAGGGTTTAGGGTTTAGGGTTTAGGGTTTAGGGTTTAGGGTTTTAGGGTTTAGGGTTTAGGGTTTAGGGTTTAGGGTTTAGGGTTTAGGGTTTAGGGTTTAGGGTTTAGGGTTTAGGGTTTAGG
>CM024611.1:48650330-48681013 GCA_014182575.1 Eucalyptus decipiens | reverse complement strand
GAGTGTGCTCGAGGATCGAGGCGTGACAGTTTCTTTCCATTGTATGTATGTGATGATTTGATTAATGATGGGCTTAAGGCCCGTCCGCCCATGTTGGGCCTAAAAGCCCGGCCCACAGGATAAGGGCCCATGGATGGGGGAACGTATAAAAGGGATGAGAGAGAGGGAGGACGCACCTTTTGGTGCATACATACGTACGTCCTCTCCTCTCTCTCTCTCCCAAAAGAAAACAAGAGGCACGTTTTCTTTCCCTCAAGGCGAATTGGCATCATTGGATCGAACAGGGCCAAATTCTCTTCCTCTTATCGGCGTCGGTGCTTAATCTATGGCTAACAAGGTACGCTCGAATCCGTGGTGTGCTTTAGGATCGGTGATACGTGATTTTCCCGGGCTTGTCTTCCGCAATCGTTTAGGGTTCGATTTAGTGTCGAATCCTATTTTTCGAGGATCCGTTAATCCCAACATTGGTATCAGAGCCCTAGTTCACGTTTTCGCGACCCCTTTGATGATTTTTGATTGATTTTTCGCGAAAATATTCGGCCGACACGGATCCGGCGAGAAATCCCGACACCCGAGCACTGTTCATCTGTTTTTTCGAGTTTCCGTAAGTTGAAATCGATTTCTGAAGGCATAGGGTGAAAGGGTTCGTCGAGACGAGTCCGTCGATATGTCGTGCGCCGCCAGGAGAAGCCGCACTCGACCACACGCGCGGCCGGAAGCCGCTGCACGTGGGCTCGACGCGCCCGAAGCGCTGGCATTGGCCAGCGCATGCGCCACACGCGCCAGTGGCGAACCGGCACTTGCGCGTCGGCATCCGATGAACCGGCACGCGTCGGTCGGCGAACCGTCACGTGCTGACGTCACCGTGACGTCACGGTAACCGCATGGATGACGTCATCGATGGCGTGTCGCCGATGACCGTTGGTAGACGTCACGCCGGCGACCCGACCCGACCCGGCGACCCGGCCAGGCGAGAAGCTTGGCACGCGCGTGGCACGTGCCGGGCGACATGACCGCATGCGTCAACCCGCGCATGCGCGGCACGTGCGGTGTCGATTTGTCCGACCCGGCCCGCCCGATCCGACCGGTCCAACGACCGGCGAACCGCCCATTGACCCGTTCACCGTTGACCGACCATTGACCGTTGACCGACGACCGTTGACCGTTAACCGTTGACCCGAAAAAGAGAAAAAAAAAATGAATTTGTTTCTTTTTCAATTATATTTGTGTGGGTTATAGGTAATCCATTTTTTTTATTCTGTATTTGTTGCATGAATCATGGAAAATTATGTATTTTCCCTATGTTAATTATGGATTATAAGTGGATCCAATTTAGTTCTGCATTTGTTGGGGAACTATGATGCATTATGCACGGATACCCGCAATCCCGAGAACGGATGAGGGAAGTGCAAGACTTAAAAGACTGATATCAGAATTAGCTAATTATCGGTGGCATGATGGTGATTTAGTATCACATGTGGTTAGGGTCAATCAGATGATACAGGAAATCATCTCGGAATGGTTATCTTATGCCGGATTTTGAGAATGTGGGCTTTGATGAACACTGTCCACCTGAATGGCAAGCAGTGTTAAATCGGTTATGGGAGGTCGACGTGGTCCGGGGGTTAGGAAGCTAGTGAAAGCTTTTTGTAAAGAGAAAGACTATGTGATGAGTTAACCAAAACTTCAACCCTTAGATTGAGCGCCATGGCGCGAGTAAATGCGCCTTGGTGGTGACATGAAAGCTCTTTAAAATTTTTCCATTGTTGGCAAATATGCCTTCAGTTTTCTCAGATGTTTTGACTGATAGATTAAAAGAGACATTCCATATTTATTTCTTAGATTAATTATGAGATGTTTTTGGGTGCGAATATCTCTTTCCATATTGATATTTTTCTCCGTATATATTGCTTAGTGTAATGTATAGTTGTATTAAAGTGAAAGCATTGTTATTTTTTTGGATGTTAGATATTATTTGCTTTCTATTATTGTTATCGATGTGGGTAGTTGATAGAAGTTTTTGTAAATTTCATAGAATTTATTTTGTATAAGACAATTATATTAATAATAATAATTTTGAGTTAGGATTTTGGAGGATGATTGGAAAGCGTGGTGACATTTTGATTCTGAAACCTTACTTGAAATTGTTCATTGATATGATGGGTCTATGCAAAGTGGATGCATAAATGATAGGCATTAATTATTCGTGCATGTATGTCTGATGTGTTCAGATCGATGGTTTCAGTAACTAAGAACGTAATTGCTGATATGAACGGCAACAATTGTGAAATATTGAATATGAAGATTCAATATGTGCTGGAAAAGCAAGAAGCACTAGAAGCTCTTGACCATGTTATGGAAGATCTTAAGGATCTTTTGTGCGCCACCTTGAGCTAGTAGAGCCGCTTAATGGCATTTGAGCCGAAAATAGGCATTTGTAATCTGGTTCTAGCTCAGAAGGGTTTTGAGCTCAAAGCGCAGCGTATTGATTCGTTCAATATGTGGGAATGCAAAGGATCAAGTCCTTATTGCAAGAAATCAAGAGTTAACCAACACAAGAGAGGAAAACGTCCTCGAAGTGAAGAAAATGTCAATGGTGAGGTGTTTACATTGTGACATAAATGTCACTATACTCGCGACTGTCGTGAGCCAAAGAAAGTATACACCTCTTGTACATTTGAGTACTTTGCTTATGTGTCAAGTTATGTATCATTGACTGAATCCAATCCTTTATGGACTATAGATTCAAAAGCGACAGACCATGCAGCGAAGGATAGAGAATCCTTGGAATCCGACAAAGTACCAACAGAACTAAGTGGATCTACGTAGAAATAACTCCGAGATGAAGTTAAAGGAATTGGCACCTACCAATTGAATATACGTGGTGGACGCACCTTGTTCCTACATTATGTTCTATATACGCCTAGAGATTCGTCGAAATTTAATGTCTTTTGGTGTTGGTTAAGCTTGGTTTTGGTATGAACTTCCATAATAAAGGTGTAGATTTTTATTTGGATACAAACTACTATGGTTGTGGTCACTTTCTGGATGGTTTTATTGTACTAGATATTGACTGTGGTATGTCAATATGTTATTCCCTTGTTTCACGTCTTCTACTTCATATGATAATGATGTGATTATGTGGCATGCTAGACTTGGTCATATTGGCCAACAACGTATGAATAGACTAGCCAAATAGGGCCATTGGGAACATTGAAAAAGTCGGTTTGCTCCATATGTGGAAAGACGCTTTAAGAAGTGAAAAACGACAAGGAAACCATTTAGAAAAGATAAAAGAGCTTAATTTCCTCTGCATTTAATCCATTCTGACGTCTGTGGTTCAATAACTATAAGAAGAAGGCAAGGGACTGTTTATTTCATCACTTTTATAAATGATAATACTCGATTCGGATATGTCTATTTGATTTCTCATAAATTTGAAGCATTGAGTTGTTTCAAAAGGTTTATGAACTTGGTAGAAATCAATTAGACAAGAAAATAAAAGCATTGAGATCCGATCGAAAGTCGTGAATATTTATCGACGAGTTCAGAAAATTATGTGATGAAAAAGGAACGAGAGAAAGGCAGGTTGTCTATTCCATATACTCAAGAAAATGGTTTTGGAAAGAAGAAACAGAACCCTATTGGAAATGGTTAGGTTTACGCTGATAGCGCATACTAACTTACCCATCACTTTTGGAAAGTGCGTTGTTAACCGCCGCCTATATACTTAACCGGGTGTCTTCCAAATCGCTTACTTCCACTCCATATGAGCTATGGACATGTAGAAAATCGGACTTAAGTTTTCTTAAGCCATGGGTTGTGCTGCCTATACTTATGAGTCTCACAAGTTTTGGAAATTGGTCCCAAAGAAAAGAAGAGTATTTTCATGAGATACTCCGAACACTGAAAAGGGTAATGTGTTCATAGGTGACGGGGAAAGTGAAGAGTATAATTGATTTTGAATTACGGAATGTCACATTCTTAGTGGATGAATTTCCTAAGAAGGGCGAAATAGGAGAATAGTACTCCCTATTTGTAATCTTGGATCAAGATAATGATATTAGTAGAATTCGTCCAAGTGGGAGTAATATGAGAAGTGATGAATTGAATTCAACTCATTCTCAATTACACCACATGATGAACGACGTCATCATTATCTAATCCAAGTGAGCATAATGGGGAATGATGTGCAAATTGTACAATATCCCATACGGTGAACAGTCGCCAAAGTATTCCCCGTCGACGTTTGATATTGAAGGGGAAACTTTTATTTCCACAAGATGAGGATGAGCCAAGAAATATTAATGAGACTCTGAATTACCCTAGTAAGGCTATTCTGATGTTGATTATGAAGGAGATTTAGATGAAAGAAAATCTACCTATGGCTTTGTTTTCTTACCGAATGTCGCGACCAAAATTTTCGGGGCATGAACCACTTAAGGTTTGGCTAATGGATTGTTAAGCCTAGACTTAACTCGGGCTCTCCCAAGCCCATACCAATTCGCGACTTTCGGTTCAAGTTCTTAACATGTAATTTTTTTAATTGTGAGTCGCCACTAATCTATTTTGGTGGATCATTTAAACCCAAGTAAAATAACGGGAGTTCTACTTTACCCTACGAACCGTAGATTTGGGATTTGACTGATTACGCTGCATTTCTCTAACGCCCTTCTACCACTTCTTTTATTTAAAAAAAAAAAGGTTTTGTAGGAAATAATTGATTTTAAACTAATTCCCTAACACGCTGGAGGTGTTCATGCAGGTGCGCAAACCACCAATTTAACACCCAAGTAAAGAATAAATAAATGAGGACTTACCTCAGAAAGAACGAAAACATCTCAAGGCTGTTGGGCTTAGAATTCGCATCAAGAATCTTAAATATAATTTATAATTAACACACAATTTCCTTTTTTTCACTTATTTAATGAAAATCATGCAATATGCAATGCATGCCACTAATTTAACATGGAATGATATGACATGGCAACATGACTTAGCTATATGACCTAAGCAATATGACATAACTAAGCATGTAGTCTATCCTAAGCATGAGATGGATTTATTCTAAATAATTTTTTTTGTATTTTCTATAAGATTCGAAATTAAAGAAATGCAACATTTAAATATGCAATCTAAATTAATCTAATGATTGACAATTTCTAATTAAATGGACCTAACAAAAATCATTAAATGACGTGCATTGTATGAACCAAATTTATATGACGTGCATTACTGCTTTTTATTCTAAATAAGCATGCAATTTATTGTAATATGCAATGACGTATAAAGCACGTCCTAATTCTACATGACATATACATGATAACCTTTTTTGTGTTTTTTTTATTATTAATTTCGAAATTAAGAATTATCAAATTATTAAAACATGCAACCTAAGTAAAAAACACTAGCAACCTAAATTGATTGATTTGATTTTTGATTTTTGAAATTGAAATAAAATCTCTATTCTAAATATGCAAGATAACAAGAAATATTCTAAAACAAACCTAATCCTAACTCAAATATTTTTTGGATTTTTTTATTTAACAAAATAAAATTGATTCAATTAACGTGAATACAAATTGAGCAAAGATATGATCGATATCTACAAACCTGGCGCAATTATATCTCGCGTACGATCGTTGGCCGACATTTTAAATAAATCGCGAATCGAATCTCGGGCGGGAGATCGGATTGGCGATTTTCCAAGCCCGATTGTGATTGCGAGTCGGATTTCGGGCGCGAAGATCGGACTATCAAACACAAATTTCACATCTTGTTTCATATCGAACATCTCATCATCAAATAAAGAAACAAAATGAATAATTAAAAACTAAATAAATAAATGAATAAAAATAAAATAAAATAAGAAATCTACCTAATTAGGTTTGGCCTCCTAAACTAAAGTCAGCCAGCGGCTAGATGGATTGCCGTTCGAGCTCCGGCAAGGGTGGCGGGCAGACCGGCGGCAGCAATACTGACCAACGGGCAAGGGGCTGCTGTTCGGCGTTTAGAGCAAGCCACAGTTGGTTTGTCGCTCGGGCGTGCATCAGGTCGCCAGGAGCAGCAAAGCGTCGGGCCTCGGCGACCGATCCTGAGTCGCGGGCAGAGGAGCGGCGTCAGGTTGCGGTTGCAGCAGGCGCCGGTTATGGGTTTTTGCCGCCGGCGTCGGGTCTTGCTGTAGGGGCGGCAGATCGCGAACAGAGCAGAGGCGTCGTTGCTGGTGCAGTGGGACATTCGGAGACGCGGTGGGCTGGCGGCTACACTGGTTGCTGCGGGGGCTCGCGGCTTCAGTGCTCGGACAAAGAGGCCAGCGCGGCGAGGCAGCGAAGTGCAGAGGCGCTGCGACGGAGGCGACGGCGACTGGGACTAGCTTCTGTGACGTCGGGAACAAGCGTGGGTTTGCTGGCAAGGTGGGCGCGACGGTGGTTGGCGGAGGCGCTGGCATGGTAGGCAGCAGCGGCAGCAGGGACCTCATGAAGAAGATAAACAGTGTTTCGTCTTTTTCCCTTTTCCCCTTTTTTTCTTTTCTTCTCTCTCCACCTCACCTGTCGCACGTCTCCTATCTTGTCTCTTTTCTGTTTTTCCTCTGACCCACTGACTTTTCCTTTCCCTCAACAGCTTTTCTCTTGTGTTGCTCTCTCCAAGGAACGAAGGACAACACCCCGGAACCCTCAAACCGAAGAAGCGAATTTTCCTTTTGACCTCAATTTTTGACCTAGAGAATCGAGAGAAAATAAAAACGCTTAATGTGGCCATGTATTCAATGTGTGGCCCCCTCGAAACCCTACGCGAAAAACCTTTTTATAGGCCGAAGATTAGGGTTTTAATTTCCTTTTCAAATCAACATCCGCAAGATTTCTTTCTTTACACCCAATATCACTTTTTTTTTATTTTTCACATCTCCTGATTTTATCGCCTAAAGATAAGATTTGCAACCAATTTTCTTAAATTCCAAAAATCCACCGTAATATCATTTCAACTCTCCATTTAAGTAATTTTTGTCATTAAAAGAAAATGGGCTCGAGCCAATTTACTTGCTTTGTAGGCTTAGTCCGGCCTGCCAAATTAAAGCTTAGAACCACTAATCCGAATCCATTCACCACCGATCAAATAAAATGCAAAAAATGTAAATGCACTTGAATCTATATGCAATGCAATTAATTTTTTTTAGGGATAAAATTAACCCTTAATTTTCTATGCACTAAATAAATAAACGGGCCGCCAAAATTTAGGTGTCAACAGCTGCCCCTCTTTGAAGGTGAGCTCGAAGAGGTTGCCTTCAAAGACAAATTGAGACCTAAATTTTGACCATGCATGCACTGAATGATTTTTTGTTGGAAAATGAATTCCATTTTTTAATACAACTTATATGATGCATGGAAATGCTAATGCAAATGATAAATGAACCTATTTGGAATAACTTACCTTCGAGGAGGATAGAGTAATTCGAGATAGTGGGTGTTACTTGTCCAGGACTCGTACCATTCTACGGTCGCCTAAAATAGTAACATGACTTTATGAAGATGCTGCTTTCCTAGGACCCGTACCATTCTACGGTCTCCCAGTATGGCAAAAAGGAGCTGCTTTCTCAGGACTCGTACCATTTTATGGTCGCCCAATATGGCAGAAAGGTTTTGTAAGGAACTGCTTTCCCAGGACCCGTACCATTCTACGGTCGCCCAGTACAGCAGAAAGGTTTTGTCTAGGACCCGTACCATTCTACGGTCGTCTAAATAGGGATTCATTTTCCATGACCCGTACCATTCTACGGTCGCCTGAATGAGGAAATAGGTGTTGTCTAGGACCCATACTATTCTACGGTTGCCTCGATGAAGAAAATTATTTTTCCAGGACCCGTACCATTCTACGGTCGCCTGAATGAGGAAATTGCTTTTCCAGGACCCGTACCATTATACGGTCGCCTGTTAGAGCAATAAATGTTGTCTAGGACCCGTACCATTCTACGGTCGCCTAAACTGAGGTTTTGCTTGGTTAGGACCCGAACCATTCTTCGATCGCCCAGCCTTGCGACATAAATCATCTGACCAGGACCCGAACCATTCTTCGGTCGCCTTAATCAGATTGAATTTGGAGAAAAATCTTTGGGGGACAACTCAATTGAGTGTCGGTATGCTTAAAAGGGAATATCCGTGCAATGACAAATATTCAAGGTATGGATAGAGATATACTTACCTAGTAACATCTCCGATCTTCGAGGATACGTCTCTTGCAAAACATGGTCGTAGGAGAGGCAACATGCACTTGTAATCATAAACATGCATCAATATAATGGAGGTTCATGATGATCTCCATTAATCTTGCATCACCTAATTTCCATTCTGAACACATGAGTGTCATGAATGTGTCAAATGAGGGATCCTTCGGTCTGAAAAGACTTTTTCTCTCATCCTCATTAAAATGGCCATTTCATCCTGACCTTTTATGCAGGATTTTGTCAATCACTCTATCTCACCATCGCCATGCCAAACAAGGGTCTAAGCAATCTCGCAAGTGGTACGATCTCACCAATCTGAGAGGTCTTTAAGAGGGACCGTAATGTGGGCTTGGTCAACGGCTTAACAAAGGGGACTCTTTAAGTCGAGGTTATTTGAAAAATGACATTTCATAACTGTCTTGGGATTTTCAAGTCGAGAAACATATGAAATGAGGCAGTAATTATCTTACTCGCACTTCTTCAAGCGATGCTTTCAAGCATATGAACTCTTACGTTAATTCAAGTGCCCTAATCTAAAGAGACTTTGCAAGGGACATAACATAGGCTTAGTTCATAGGTTGAGAAACGAAAGGATCGTTAGGATCAAAAAAGTGTTTAGAGGGTCAAAATTTGTGATCATCTTGACATTTCCACTAGTTTTCTTTTTCATCATTGGGGATTGTCTTGATGAAGCGCCCCCAATTGATTGTAAAAACTCAACTTTTGAGTTATTTGAGTATTGCTCAATCAGGATTCAATTCTTGCAATTGACAGTTACCTTACCTTGACTATCTTTTTCATCTATGGGCATTGACCTTGCTTTTACCAGGCACACCGCTTTTTCATGCCCCTAGTTTTCATGCATTTTTTCTTTACTTCTTTTTATGGGCATTGGCCTTGCTTTTACCAGGCACACTGCTTTTTCGTGCCCCATTTTTTCACTTATTTTCCTTGAATAGAGTCTCCATTTTGTCAGCATTCTAGTTCATGCTACTTGAATGTTTTTGTCTTGCCCCAGTGTGAAGGATGATCACCAATTGGGTTTAATATGAAATGAATCCATAAGCTCAAGTGGGCTATGCAATGGATAAAAGTGTATAGGATAGAGAAACGACTGCTCTTCATCATCCTAAGGCACTTCAATTATCGTACAAGTTACACTGTGAAAGTAATACCCGAAGATTGATGCAAGTGTGAGTAATAAAATTCCTATCATTCATCTCAAATTTTGTCCCAATGTGAGATGATCGTTGACAGGGATAATTTTAAAAAACTCTTTATGTGTGTGGGCTCAAAGGGCTAAACAATGGATATACCTGTAGTGTTTTGGGTAAATGAAGAACTGCCTCTCGTCACCTTGGTTAGTGTACCCTTTGCAAGATCACCATTTTCCTTGCGGGCATGGAATTTCTTCACACAACTCACCGATGATTAGTGTATGGGATAGTGTATAGAACAAGGCTTGCCTTTCATCATTCCAAGGTATCTTATTTGACACATTCAATTTATCTCACACAATTCATTAAGGAAGAAGAATGCAAGATTCATAACAAATTTGAATGATTCAACTCATTGTGGCATTTTATTAGTCACAAAAATACTTGCAATTCAAGACATGACATGACAAATTCTATCATGGATAACATTTCTTAACAACATCAGCATTAACTGGAGTGAAAACTCACGACCATCCATCTCTACTTGAATCAAGGCACCTCCAGGAAGTACCTTTTTCACCACATATGGACCACTGTAATTTGGGGCAAACTTTTCCCCAGAATCTGGAATTGGATTGGATCATCTTCACACCTTTGCATGCTATAAGACTGTCTCTAAAACATGAAGTAAATAAATTAGAAAGACAAATAGAGTAATCTATATTTTTTTTGTTTTTTTTTATTTCTTTAAAAAAATTTTGGCAATTTTTTTTTTAACATTTTGACAAAAGAAAGCATGATGAAGCCTAGACCTTAGAATTCTCCTTGGATTTTCTTTTTCTTTTATCGGCTGGATATCATCACCGGGCTAGTTTGGTGTACCCCATCATGTCCCCAAAACAAAACTTGTAATTCTATTGATATTCATCAATCAAATTACATTTATTGAAATGCGATGCTCAAGCACAGAAGAAATTGAAATCAATCCCTAAAAAGCGATAAGAATTCCCATGCAAGGGAAGGTGCATGCCCCTAATTAAATGAGGAAATCGAACTACTTAGGACCATGTATACTTGAATTCTTCACCCTCCTTGATCTTGTGATACAAACCCTTTAAGTCAGATATTCTTCCCTTTGGATGTGTCACTAGTCTTTTCATGGTGGCATCAAATTCGACTACCTCAGGAAAATGAGACGAGTCAAAAAGTCTTCTTGGCTCTCTTTTTGGAGTTGCAATTTCTCACTAAAGATAGATCGCAGCACTTTTGCTTGACAATATAAGCTCTTCTTGATCCATCATTTTGGCTCTTGATCATGAAAGGATGGGTGAGCGAGATCGTTCCATAATCACCTAGTTCAAATGAATAGGAACATGTAAGAATGAGGGTAAATAGAAAGTCAATCCATGACAATAATCTAGTTGAGTTTTCCATTTTTTTTTCATTTATTCATGAAAAGTTCGTACAAGAAGGGCATTTCCTAAAAATAGACTAAGAAAATAAAGATAGACACCCTAGCAAAACCAAATTTCATAGAGATAAATTGAAAACAAATTCTCAAAAGTTTTTTTTTTTTGGCAAATTATTCATTGCATGGCAATTTCCTCATTTCATTTATAATTGACAAATGAATTAGATCAAACGACTAACCTAGATTGTCATGGATGGACCAAAAGTAAATTACATAGTATAGGGATAGAAAACTTACTTCACCAAGGAAAATCAATGGCAATCACATAGACATGCGCATGGTAAGTGGCTCAATTTCTAATCTATAAGGCTTATCAAGGTGGAGTCACAAGGATGATCAGACTAGCCACGAGCTTGTTGACTATGTCGGGTCCTCATGACTCCGGCTTGGTCAAAGAGCCGACCCGGGTCGCGAGCATGCAGACCGATGTGGATACTCTTGACACCATGAAAGAAACTTCGGGATTAAGATGGGCGACTCGTACCGTGAGCTATGTAGCACGGACACTCTCCGAAAGCCTCCGTGTCGTGTCTGACACTCCGACACGTGTCTGACACGCTCCAACACGTCCCGACACGCTCCGACACGCGGTCAACGAGTGTCGAAAAATTCGACACGTAGTCAACTCTCTTCGACACGCTCCGACACGCGAGTCCAGAATTCCGACACGTGATTCCGACACGCACAGGGTCAATTTTAAAAATTTCTAATACTTGAGGGGTCAAAATATAAATATACACAAAAGAAGTAATAAAAGAAGTAATAAAATTGCTATAAATATGCACGCACGGGGTCAATTTTTTTCTTTTCAGTTTTGTTTTTTTATAATTGTTTTAGTTTTTTTAAAAGTCTTTTACTATGAAAGAAGTAATAAAAAATGATATATATGATAAATATATAAATTTAAAAATATCATTTCAGCATTTTTCTTTAAACAATGTTTTTTTCCTCTAAGTTTTATGTATTATTGTAACAAATTAAAATAATAAATGATATTATTTAATATTTTTGTGTAAATTAATTCTAGGCTATTATTATTATTATTATTATTTATGTATTTATATATAAAAATATTTAATATATAGCGTGTCGGAATGTGTCGAAATTCTCTATTTTTAAGAAATGACGTGTCGGTGTGTCGCGTCGTGTTGTGTCACGTGTCACGTGTCCGTGTCGGTGCTACATAGACCGTGAGCATGCGGTCGGAGTGGTATCCATCTCAACACCATCCTAAATGATCCTATGCGGCCCAGGTCCGGCGGCGGGTTGTGTGTGCAATAGTGTACTGCAAATGCAAGGCATGCACAACAGTTCATATCAAACAACACCTCGTATATGAAAATAAACCATACATTCCTACACTTCCCTGCAAAACAAAGGTCAGCAAACACTTCCCCTTATACCTCCCATCCTGCAAGAACATATAACACCTTAAATGTTAGGGGCGTACCTGGAATCCTCGCTGCCAAACAAAAACATTTTTCAAAAGAAAAGAAAAAATGGCCTAAGTCCACTACGAGCTTTAACTCAAGTCCCCAGTGGAGTCGCCAAGTTATCGCGACCAAAATTTTCGGGGTTTAAACCATCTAACGTTTGGCTAATGGATTGTTAAGCCTAGACTTAACTCGGGCTCTCCCAAGCCCATACCAATTCGCGACTTTCGGTTCAAGTTCTTAACATGTAATTTTTTAATTAGGAGTCGCCACTAATATATTTTTCGTGGGTCGATTAGAAACCCAAGTAAAGTAACGAGAGTTTTACTTTACTCCTACGAACCAGAGATTTGGGTACGGGGACTTAATTATGCTAAATTTCTCTAACGCCCTTTCGGTACCACTTCTTTTATTTAAAAAAAGGTTTTGCAGGCAGCTTGAATTGATTTTAAACAAATTCCCTAACATGTGAGGTGTTCATGCAAGTGCGCAAACCACCAATTTAACACCCAAGTAAAGCAATAAATAAATCGCAGGACTTATCTCGTAGCAACGAAAGCATCTGCGTTGTTAGTTTAGAATTCACATCAGCAGTCCTAAATATGATTTCTAATTAACACGCAATTTCCTTTTTTTTCACTTATTTAATGAAAATCATGCAATATGCAATGCATGCCACTAATTTAACATGAAATGATATGACATGGCAACATGACTTAGCTATATGACCTAAGCAATATGACATAACTAAGCATGTAGTCTATCCTAAGCATGAGATGGATTTATTATAAATAATTTTTTTTGTATTTTCTATGAGATTCGAAATTAAAGAAATGCAACATTTAAATATGCAATCTAAATTAATGTAATGACTAATAATTTCTAATTAAATGGACTTAACAAAAATCACTAAATGACGTGCATTGTATGAACCTAATTCTATATGACGTGCATGTGGTTTTTATTCTAAATAAGCATGCAATTTATTCTAATATGCAATGACGTATAAAGAATGTCCTAATTCTACATGACATATGCATGATGACCTTTTTTGTGTTTTTGTTCTATTAATTTCGAAATTAAGAATTATCAAATTATTAAACATGCAACCGAAGTAAAAAACACTAGCAACCTAAATTGATTGATTTGATTTTTGATTTTTGAAATTCGAAATAAAATCTCTATTCTAAATATGCAAGATAACAAGAAATATTCTAAAACAAACATAATCCTAACTCAAATATTTTTTAGATTTTTTTATTTAACAAAATAAAATTGATTCAATTAACGTGACGACAAATTAGATAAGATATGATCGATATCTACAAACCGTGAACCATATCTCACGTACGATGAGATTGGGTTGCCGCCTAATTTTTAAATAAATCGTGAATCGAACCCGGGCGGGAGATCGGATTGGCGATTTTCAGCGATGTGATTGCAAGGAGTCGGATTTCGAGGCGCGAAAATCGGACTATCAAACACAAATTTCGCATCTTGTTTCATATCAAACATCTCATCATCAAATAAAGAAACAAAATGAATAATTAAAAACTAAATAAATAAATGAATAAAAATAAAATAAAATAAGAAATCTACCTAATTAGGGTTTTGGCCTCCTAAACTAAAGTCAGCCAGCGGCTAGATGGATTGCCGTTCGGAGCTTCGGCGAGCGCGGCGGGCGGACCGGCGGCAGCAATACTGACCAGCGGGCAAGGGGCTGCTGTCCGGCGTTTAGGAGCAAGCCGCAATTGGTTTGTCGCTCAGGCGTGCATCAGGTCGCCAGGAGCAGCAAAGCGTCGAGCCTCGGCAACCGGTCCTGGGTCGCAGGCAGAGGAGCGGCGTTGGGCTGCGGTTGCAGCAGGCGCCGGTTATGGGTTTTTGCCGCCGGCGTCGAGTCGGTCTTGTTGTAGGGGCGGCAGATCGCGAATAGAGCAGAGGCGTCGTTGCTGGTGTAGTGGGTCGTTCAGAGATGCGGTGGGCTGGTGGCTACACTGGTTGCTGTGGGGGCTCGCGGCTTCAGTGCTCGGACAGAGAGGCCAGCGCGGCGAGGCAGCGACGGCGACTAGGACCAGCTTCTGTGACGTCGGGAATAGGCGTGGGTTTGCTGGCAAGGTGGGCACGACGATGGCTGGCGGAGGCGCGGGCATGGTAGGCAGCAGCGGTAGCAGGGACCTCACGAAGAAGATAAACAGTGTTTCGTCTTTTTCCCTTTTCCCCTTTTTTTCTTTTCTTCTCTCTCCGCCTCACCTGTTGCACGTCTCCTCTCTTGTCTCTTTTCCGTTTTTCCTCTGACACACTGACTTTTCCTTTCCCTCAACAGCTTTTCTCTTGTGTTGCTCTCTCCAAGGAACGAAGGACAACACCCCGGAACCCTCAAACCGAAGAAGTGAATTTTCCTTTTGACCTCAATTTTTGACCTAGAGAATCGAGAGAAAATAAAAACGCTCAATGTGGCCGTGTATTCAATGTGTGGCCCCATCGAAACCCTATGCGAAAAACCTTTTTATAGGCCGAAGATTAGGGTTTTAATTTCCTTTTCAAATCAACATCCGCGAAGATTTCTTTCTTACACACAATATCACTTTTTTTATCTTTCACCTCTCCTGATTTTATCGCCTAAAGATAAGATTGCAACCCAATTTTCTTAAATTCCAAAAATCCACCGTAATATCATTTCAACTTTCCATTTAAGTAATTTTTGTCATTAAAAGAAAATGGGCTCAGGCCAATTTACTTGCTTTGTGGGCTTAGTCCAGCCTGCTAAATTAAAGCTTAGAACCACTAATCCGAATCCATTCACCACCGATCCAATAAAATGCAAAAAATGTAAATGCGCCTGAATCTATATGTAATGCAATTAATTTTTTTTTTTGGATAAAATTAACCCTTAATTTTCTATGCACTAAATAAATAAATGGGCCGCCAAAATTTAGGTGTCAACACCGAACAATGGCACCATATGTTGGAGCAGTAAGAAACAAAAGTGTATAGCCTTGTCCACGATGTAAGTTGCGTTCGTGGCATTATCAGCAGTAGTATAAGAATGTGTTTGGTTAAGAGATTTTTTGGATCATTTAGGTGTTATTAGAAGTGCTGCAGATTAATTGTTGGTTAATTGTGATAGGCAAGCAGCAAAAGGGTACACCAAAGATTCAAAATTTCATGGCAAGACAAAACCTATAGATACCAAGTATAACTTTTGTCAAGGATATGATTGCACGAAAAGATGTGAACTTAGAGTACATACTATGCATAGAATGGTAGCAGTTCCTATGACAAAGCCAATACCTAGAGATGTGTTTTGTGGCCATATGAAATCTCTAGGATTGCGTAGAGGCTGATGTACTGAATATTGTAATTTCCCTATGTGTTCACATTTGATGAATTTGTGTTTTCATCATTAATGCCTATGAATCTTTGTGTGATCTTTATGCATCTTAATGCTCAGTGCATTATTTTAAGTTGAGGAAGTATGTCGGATAGATAAAAGATTAGCCCACTTACACGAGTAATCGCCTCTATTTACTATGTGATAAATAGAGATGAGATTGTTTTTAAACTTATTATCTAAATGATAATCGAAAGCTCAAGCTTAAAATACGAATGCCGCCTTAACTAAGTGTTAAGATGATGACATAATACTTACTATGTCCAAAAGTAAAATACCCCACATATTTTACTTTATCCGTCTATGATGCCAGATGTGAGTTTTGATGAATTTTGTGAATGAGTAGATACGTGAACTCAAGTTAAACATTAGGTATGTCTGAACTATCATCTGTACGGTATTGAAAGGTGTAGACATACGCTCCATGGGAAAGGAGTTAATACTGTAATACGTATTTCATACTACGTATGCATGAGATGACCAATAAGAGTGGCAAAAGTTTGATCTCAACTTTTATGACGTGTGAGACTCTTGAGGAAAAGAGTTCCTCAATTTTTAGTCCTCTCATGACTTTTACTTATTCTCAAGATTTCTATTTAGTGTTTGCTATCTTAGGATGTTGCCAATGGTCATGAGTTTGATTCGATCTAATGGGACATTTCTAGAATAGCAAGCTAAACTGAAATTGAGAGTTTAAAGGAAAGAGGAAGATCGTTTTTGGAGAATCACATTATAGTTTTGTATTCACTGGTCGACCAATTATGATTGTTTTTTGGATAATTATAATTGTGAATACAATATATATATCATTGTTTAAAAGAGATCAAGAGATATAGATGTGATCGATCGATCTAGGGTACTGCATACTAAATCTACTCAGAGTGAGACGCCCATTATGAGCTGCTATATATTCCTAACAAATGTATAGCAACAAGCTCTCAAAGTATGCTGGTCGCACGGATTATTCACCGGTATGAATGTTGTAGAGAGGTAAAGAGAATCATGTTCAGCCCACCATGTGCGAGTGGGAGATGATGGTTTTATTAATGATGGGCTTAAGGCCCGTCCGCCCATGTTGGGCCTAAAAGCCCGGCTCACAGGATAAGGGCTCGTGAATGGGGGAACGTATAAAAGGGATGAGAGAGAGGGAGGACGCACCTTTTGGTGCATAACATACGTACGTCCTCTCCCTCTCTCTCTCTCCCAAAAGAAAAACAGTAAGGCACGTTTTTCTTCCCTTCAAGGTGAATTGGCATCATTGGATCGAACAGGGCCAAATTCTCTTCCTATTATCGGCGTCGATGCTTAATCTGTGGCTAACAAGGTACACTCGAATCCGTGGTGTGCTTTAGGATCGGTGATACGTGATTTTCCCGGGCTTGTCTTCCGCAATCGTTTAGGGGTTCGATTTAGTGTCGAATCCTCTTTTTCGAGGATCCGTTATTCCCAACAGTACGTAGTTACAATTTTTTAGACTAGCTTAGATTAGGATCCCAAAGATAGAGAAGGTATGAAGATGGCAGAAGGTCGATGTCCATTCCAACCACTCTTTTGTATTCATTTTACATGACATATGTCTCGGGTTCCTCTTGTTTGTATAAACACTCGACGAGTTGCGGGTATCTCCTTTTTGCTTATTTCTTTCGAATTTTGACCTTTATTAGGATTGTATGATAGATTTACCATTGTCCTTGGTTGTTTACTTACTGTTTCGCACTTTCAATTCAATTGATTGCGTTCTTTCCATTTTGCTTAGAAATAAAATGACACGAAAATGACCATCCACGCATGATCACCTAACTTAAGATAAAACGATCCCAAAAAAAGTAAAGAGAAATGCATTGATACCTTAGGTAACACAACATATTGTTAAGTATCGAACGGCACTAATAGAAATATTAGCGTAACCTAAGTTCTCGAATCTAGATTCTGGTTGCGTATGAATCGAGGGACCACTCCCAACCCTCGATTGGGTTTTCTAGCCAACCCCTATAAAAGAAGTTAGTAGTCTAGGTTGTCTTAAACAACTATATCATATAATCAAACTCATCGTGAAGGGTATGGACCTTTGGAAATGGTTCATGGTCGTGATTTAGCATACTTAAGATAATAAAGCCGATAAAGATGAAGTAATGCCATCTTTGGCGGATGTACATCTTGGGAGGCTATCATGATCATAAAATACCCTCAAATTTACCTTTATGTCCGGTTTCCTTTCAATCTTAAAACTGTCGATCAAGACATGCCGCGACATTAATATAGAGTCATGACACCTTCCACTGTCACGCGGGATACAAGTTTGCGAGAGCTCATGATTGCGATTAAGTGAACTCATAAGAGGTTCGCCCGGAAGGCAAGGTGATGACGCCTTCGTGGATGAGAACCCTACGGGACCTTTCGTGATCAAGTACCTCTAAATCAATCTCTTCCCCCCGTTTTCTTTGCAGGCAGTGGCAACGCTAGGTCACGACAAATGGCTTCAATAATCTTTGACTCTTTAGAGATTATAGCAAAAGTCAACAACAGTTTCGAGAGTAAGTCCCTCCCTAGGGTGACGAACTTATCACTCAAGGAAGATGAAGTAGAGGAAAAGGATCGACTAGCCATAGATTTAGAGAGAGGGATAAAAATAGAAAGGGGAGAAGACTTGTGCATATGTGTGAACAGTTTTGTCCTTTGTGTAGTCCTCTATATATAAAGATGGTTAGTGAGGATTTGAAAGGACACGATATTAAAATTTTTCATCATAATAGATTTCTTGGGAAGAAATGATGCTTATTGATAAATCGATAGGTTTTAAACCGTAGCAGATAATGGGCATTGATATGGATTGATATTGTTGGGGTTATGCAAAAGGTGTGAACATTAGCATTTGCCCGTTTGAATGAGCTTTTTAGGCATAAAAGTTTATCTCTAAGCAATCCAAAGTATGCAAAGACCAAATTGCTATTCACTTTCCATCATATTTACAATAGAGTAGTACAGACATAGGTCAATCCATCTAAGCTTAAATGGCACCTAAACTAGGGGTGATCGGGTCCAGTGGTGGGTAGGGTCTAGCACTGGACCCCGTACTCCGACCCCGTTATAACCGGTTCTCTTTTTTGGACCCCATTCCCGACCCCGTTTATATTAGACCCCTGTTCCCGACCCACCCCTGTTTTTTCCGGTTCGGGAACAGGGTTAACCCCGTTTATATTGGAACCATTTTTGCATAAAAATTACTGTATCTTTATATTAACCTTAGAGAAGCATGAGGACCGGATGTCTGAAATCGCATTGACTCTTTCTTTCTCCAAATGCCCGACCAATATCTGCACATGATTTATTATACAAGCATGCACCCCTTTGTGTGCCCCTCGAACCCCGCTCAAAAGAAAGTGGATTTGAAAAAGGAGAACGAGAAGTAAATGAAAGGTACCTAACCTACGATAAATTACAATAGTATAAATGAAAAGAATTGCCGGCATTGTGAGCCATTCCGAATGATGATACATCACTGGAATTTTTTTTTTTCTTTTTCCCTTGTGGCTCCGCTTCCCATTACTCAACTTTGGTAACTCTAGCTGTCGAACCATGAAAATCCCATCTTCAAGAGGACAAAAGAATAACTATCTACCAAAAAAAGGATTGACTCGACTAGCGGATTGGATGGTGCGAGCCGATATCCTCTTGGGTGGCAACTTCCGTAAGATAAAGAGGACTAAAGTTGAAGGTAGGATCTCAACCAGCTGTTATTTGAGCAACGGACATTTGAAGGATATAAACAATCGGTTATGGAGCAAATTAACGAACCCAAGAATGAAGTGGGATAAGAAAGTACCGGGTAATATATCAAATTTAGAATCGGGTGATTCAAAACGTCGAGGGATGCGTGTGAATCGAATGCGAGATAAAAGGACCTGCATAGTGGAAGCAAATTCAGGGCTCTTGAAACAAAGCGCAACCCCGACTAGATCGATATAATGGTGATGAATGTACAGGATCTTATTTCTCCTCCCCTTAAAAGCGTTTTCGTTGCGGCTAAACACGCACACAATGAGTTTTGCTCAAACGGCGGGACCACATCTCTTCGGCGGGAGGTATTAGCTAGAAGACACTAAATGCCTACACTCTTTGAAAAAATGAAATCCTTGATACAAGCAAAGAACTCTCACTTGGTTTTCCAAAGACAATAACAAATCATATCTATAATAGGGGTTTCGAATAACGGCCTAAAGTTGATAGAACGAGAGAACTTCACTTACAAACAACTACAACCCGATCCCAAAAATATCCAGTTTCTAACAAAGATATTAGTGACGGCACCAAGCACCACCACCAGCAATACGAGTTCATATTTTCACTTTAACTCCAAAGTAATAATTACGAGATGTGCACAATAATTAAAATATGTCTCTTAAACAAAGGCAAGAAGCGAAAGAAAAGTTCGATTTAAAATGAAAGGAAAAGCACCTCATGGAGCTTATTCCTTCTTCCTTTAGATTCAATAGGAAAGCGCCTCGGCATGAAAAACAACCTGGAATTATTTGACAACCACACGATCACAAGGAGAAAATCAAACCACACGAGTAAGCGAACATAAAAGTTCCAGATGCTCTGAGTAGTAAACCAGCACATTAACTTCTAATAATTACCTTCCTCCATAAAGCAAGAAGCCCAATGCAGCTAATATTGACACAACCGTGAGAAACAAGAGGGAGTTAACAGAGACATACAACATTGCAGTCAACGCAAAGAACCATCAGTTAACAGACACAAGAAGAATACCATGAGGCGCTAAATTTAAGTGCTAATTGACAAGCCCCATTTTCACTGCATATGAAAAGGAAATGGGATTGAAAGTCGTTTGCACTAAATGAAAAGCTAATTCAGGCTCGTGAACTAGAATATGCACCTCTCCGGATCCACCTTTATGACCAACAAGACAAAAGATAGAGAATTTTCCTAGAAAGCAACTCCCACAAGCACAATCACTTGAAAATGTGATTCCTCGAAATGGGAGCCCCAAGCAACTACTCCAGCAATTCCCATCTAAATCCAGCAATGGCCGAATGCAGAAAAAATCTAATTCGAACGCCACGGAATGCGCAAACTACACAGTCACGGCTACGCAATTCGGACAGAAACCCTCGGCCGTCCCGGTGCGAAGCCCGAGAGGGGGACTCACTTTGGGTGGGAGGTTGAGGATGTCGAGGCAAATCGTGCCGCCGTTGTCGATGTTGGGGTGGTAAATCGGCGCCGGAACGTCACGCTCGGCGGCTGAAACGGGTAGCCGAGAGATTCCACAACAACGACCCCGAAATCAAAACTCAACAACAAAGACAACTCTCTCATCTCACGAACCAAAACCAAACCCCTAAAAAAATAAAAAATTGAAAACGCACCGTTCGGGAATGGATCTTGAGCTTGAAGACGCCGCCGGCGTACACGGACTCTTCGAGGCCTTCGATTTCGGAACGAACGACACCCGACACGATCGGCGATTCGGCGGCGAAAACCAGCAAAAATTAGGGGCGCGGAGCGAGGAGAGGCGGAGTGGCGACGTCGGGATCTCACCGGCTGCGGGTGTCGCGGGAGGAAGGCGACGGTGGGCGAGCGGAGGCGGCGTCGGCGCCAGGATGGATCGGCGGAGGTCGCGAGCTCGGGGACGTTTGCGGGTGTGAGAGCACGAGAGTAAAGACAAACAAATTAGGGTTTTGGACTGCCTTAAAACCGGTTCTCAACCGGTTCCCGAACCGGTCCAGTCGATCCGGTTCCCGGGAGGGTAATCTCTCGGAACCGGTTCCGGACCGGTTCAAACAGGGTCGCACTTTGGGAACCGGTTCCGGACCGGTTTCAACCGGAACTGTTCCCGACCGTTTTCCGGTGGGCCGATCCGGGAACCGGGTTGACCCGGTCCGGTTGCACACCCCTAACCTAAACCTTGAAACAAAATCGGCTTGGTGTCGTTCTATGTCCCTATTCTCCTCGATAGCTTTGTGATAGGTGAGGTGTTTCCCCTACAGGATTGACTCTATCCCGGCGCTGATTTCATCCAAGTCCATGAGGGCATCATGATATGCCTCGATGCTCTTTCCAAGCCTTGTCCTCACTTGTTGGCTAATGACGATCTCCTCTTCAGGAATGATCAACAAATTGGGTACCACATGAGGAAAACCATGGTCGGGACTCCGTGCTTGGATGCTTTTCCGCTTCCTAACCACATCGTCTCTGTAAGCTATGATTTACTTCATCATTTTGTAGGTGTCTTCCCTAATTTGGCGCCATCCGTCATGAAGATGTTGATTGTAGTCAACACCTCTCATGAGATCTTCTTCTACTTTATGGTAAGAATAGGTGGTACCCTAGTTCTTAATGAACGAGTCCAACGCTTCATAGAAAAGAGGCGAAACTCATGAAAGTCCTCCCTAAAGCGATGCGTGGGAGGAAGGTGAGTACGCTTGCCATTATAGACAAGTGTGATGACCTCCCCCAAGTTTTCAGGATGGTCAATCAAAAAACGTGAAGGCCAGAGCGAGCTTTGCGACCAATTTCCTCCATTATACATGAGTGTGATGGCCTTAATGGATCTCAGCATGGACACGGAAGTCTTAGGCCTCAATCTTGTTGGACCCAAAGCTCAAATGTGGGGGATCTAGGCACGAGCACTGAGGTCCAAGGTCTAGGCTCAACCTTGATGGACTCGAGGCTAGCCACTAGGGTCCTAAGCATGGCCTTGATGGACCTGGGCACGGGTGCCAAGGTTCCCAAGCACGAGCATCAATTTTCTAGGGTTGGCCTTGATGGACTTGAGCTCCAACATGGGGGAGCTAAGCACGGGTACTAGGTTCCTGTGCTCGGCCTTTGTGGACCTAGCCCTGGTGCCAAATCCTAAGGGCTTAGCCTCGATGGACCACTAGAAACCAAGGTACTAGCATCGGGAAGTCTGACCTTGATGGACCGCGTAGGTACCCAAGCATGGGCACTAGGGTCATGAACTTGGCCTTAATGGACCCAAGCCCCGATACTTGATGTTGGATGCCGAGGCCCTAGGAATGAACATTAGGGTTCCCATACCCAAGCATAAAGTTTCCAATCTAAGAACCAATATCTAGTCAGATTTTGAAAAATGGTTTCCAATTTTTTAAAGAGAAAATCATTTTCCTAAATTAAGTATAGATTTTCCGTTGACCTAAAAAACATTTTCCTAAGGATTCAAATGCCGGATAATGAGTAAAATGTTTTCTCAAAAAATATTTTTTGCGGAATAAATGGGGTCTAAATGAATTAATGTTATGCCATCGCATGTTAGAATGAGCTTTGGGGCGAAGGAATATTGAAAATTGACGTAGGAAAACTCTAAAAAGACCAACAGGGGGCTGAATGCCCGTTGTCCGGACCATGGAGTAGTTTGTACAGTGTGTATTCAGCCCACTTTTGGGCCCTAAATCGATGCTGAAATGGACTGTGATACCAGGGCTTCGATGCGCAAAATGGAAATTGTTCAAGACAAAGGATATATCAACAAAACAATTTCGAGTGTGAAATCCAAACAAGGGAAAAACCTAGACTTTACCCAATTGCAAATCACGTCACGCATCCAAGGAATTCCATAAACGCTCTCAAAAACTAGATTCCAACAAAACAACGAGCGATTTAGTTCGTTCACACGAACAAATTCGAAATACAAAAGAATTAGAACAGAGAAATTTCCTGATTGTTGGACCACCAGATAGGTCACGAACAAGCCATGAAAAGAGAAGCTCTAAGGCTGCGCATGACAACGCTTCTGTTCTCGGGAAGAGTTTTTTTTTTCAGAAATGGTTCTTTTCTATTTCTGCTCCGGGGAACAATTTATGAGTAAAAGAACCCGTTTGGTAACGACACAAAATTTCTACTATTGGAATAGAAAAAGAATAGAAATGCGTTTGGTAACGCAACAATTTCTTTTTTGTATTTATTAATTTTTTATTATTGCGACGGATTGCCGCCGCCGCCACCACCCGCCACCCGCCGCCGGTCGCGCCACCGGCCCGCCAACCGCCGCTGCCGCCGACGACCGCCGCCGCCGGAAGCCCATCGGCCACCCCCTCCGCGGCCGCCCGCCGCCTTAGGCGGCCGATGGGCTTCGGCGGCGGCCGACGGTCATGCGGCCGATGGGCTTCGGGCGGCGCGGTCGTGGTGGCGATGGTGGCAGGCGAGCCAGCCGCGGCGAGCGGCGGCGGCGACGGCGTCGCGGCGGCGCGCCGAAGACGGTGGCGCTGGCGGCGACGGCGGCGATGGTGGCGACCGGCCGGTGATCGGGAGAACCGGCGACCGGAGACCGGTGGCGGCGCGGCGAGCGCGACCGGCGGCGACGGCGACCGGCGGCGACGGCGGCGACTGGCGACGGCGGCGGTGGGCGGTGGCTCCGGGCGGTTGACGGTGGTTGCGGCAAGAAAAGGAAATAAAAGAAAATTAAAAAAAGAAAATCAGTTTATTTCTAGAAATTGTTCCAGGAACAAGAAGCAACTTTTTGCTTCTCAAAACTGTTCCCGGAAACAAAAAGTTAGAGAAATTGTACCCGGGAACAAATGTTTTACCAAACAGGTTTCTGTTCTTCTTTTGTTCCGGGGAACAAAAGAACATAAATTTGGAGAAACATGAGCGTTATCATGCGCTACCTAATTATCAGATACGCGACTCCTTTGATAGGGTTGAAGATTCAGGTGACTCAGAAAGCTCATCAAAATTACAACTTGCTCTAGAATTATCATGCCCGTCTCCTTTGGTTAGGTTGGATAGCAACGTGCTGTAGAAGCCTCCACGATATTCCTACATGTTCCGATATAGAACAAATGCGTCATCCCCCCGTTGGACTACTAATTATGACCAAGCAGTCCGACTTATTCGGTTTTTGTCTTCGAAGACCTACTGATAGGCACCATCTTCTTTGGATACTATCCTCCTAATTCCAGCCTGATCAACAGTGGACCATGCTCATATAGGTGAACGTGGTGGGTCCTAGTGACCTAGGCTTTTGGTTCCTGAGCAACTTGCGATCAATTTCGGGACGGTTTAATGTACACGAAAATGAGATGGTCCATAGAGGCTCCCCAACGACTAGACTTTAGTCTAGGAAAGAAAGTGAGAGAACACGGTTGTATAAAAGGAAAGAAGTCATAGAAAACTACAAATTACGTGCGATATAAAAATCCTAAACTATATCTATTGTGACACATTTACTTTAAAAATTTTCCTATGATATAAAAAAAACTCAAAACTTGTACTTATGTGACAGGTTTACGATTCTTCAAGGTTTCATTAAACATTTATCAGTCAAAACGTTGTTTTTATTGCACTTAAGCTATATGAGTGCCCCATTAATACTGTATGCTTTATGGCATCCATATGGGTAGATTTTTAAATGGTTCTTATTGAAAAAACTTCAACGAATGGTAAATGTGTAAAGAGCTATCCATAGTCCAGGGCACCGCTCATGTGTCAATTTCGCAAATCATGTTTAAGAAGTTTAGCATTGGTGTAATATCAAACTAAATCACTGCTTACGCACGGTACTGAACAGAAGATGACTGCCAATTTTGAAAAGTACGACCGATTATTGGTTATTATTAGCAATATCATACGATGCAAAGCAAAACACGTGTTCCCAAAAGGTTGGGTTTACCGGACCCCCTTCTCTATTTATATTAGGCTTTTCTTGTTTGGTCAAAAACAACGGCCAATTGCGAGAGTACACAGTGGGCTGCCAGATAGAGTCTCCTATTACAATCGCGACGCACGAAGGACCTTGACCCTCGCAACCATCTGGAAGCCATCTTTACACCCGTTGTTCTCAGCCGCCCAACGACAGACCCACTGGGAGGCTGGCAGGAGCCATCGTGAATCTATCCGCTAGTCATCAATGCGAATCTCTTTGCATGCACAGAATATGGTTTATGATAGTTTATGTTGAGTTTTAGTATCCTGAACGTCGAGACTAAAGTAGTGTAATTCCTTTATCTCGCTCCCTAAGCTAAGTTTCCACGTTTGCAATTACCGCCATCAGTTGTGACGAGCTATTTGTCAGTTGAGCATCTAAACATGACCTATGTTCAACCTTCAATAAAATTGTATTGCCCTAATCACTACTTAAAGGATTTTTTTTTTGGTAATCAAGAATCCGCTTGAGCGCCCTTTCGCTTACGCTATTCAGGGTCACAAGGTCCTCTAGTACCCGGTGGCACCTTCGAACTTTAACAGCGACTATACCTTGAGGGAGACTAGCTTGGTACCCCATGACATGGCCCCCCATTTACAATGCTAGCAACTACGAGTTTCGAACTCTCGACCTCGCCAATAAAGAAGAGACTCTCAACCAACACAGCTACCCACCGGTGGGTACTACTTAAAGGATGTTTATCTTGAGCTAAGCCATATAATTAGACGTTTCTCTGATAATTAATGGCAAAAAAAAAAAAAATCACTAGTCACCAGTTTTTCCAACAACTCTTTGATAACTTAGCAATAATTATATTGATAATAGATAATAAAACCATCAAAGAAGATACATACTACCTTACTTAATCCCGGAGATCAATTGGAAGTTTAAACATGAAGGGATGGAGAAATTTATATGAAGCAAATACTATCCGAAATAAAATATCGAGGAAAACATATACCGAAAGTAGGAGCTCATACTGTATTTTGGAGCAATGTAGAGGAAACTGAATAAGAGGATTATATAGAAGATGTAGTAAATGTGGAGCGTTCAATGTCGCTAGTCGAGGTGGCATAAGATGAAGCAATCAATACCGAAGAGAATGTGGATAGAGGCCCCAGGTATGTAGGGATTGGCAGTTTTGATGGGGGAATGGGTGTCAAAGCGCTAAAGTTGAGAACATTTAATGCTTCTCTTATGGAAGGACGGCTAGTGTAGTCTGGATGAGCACACCACAACCCTACAACCATCAAGCACTCTAGTTGCTTCTAATCGAAATCGATACCAAGTTTCGGATCTAACGCATCAATTAGCCTCTCTGTTCCATATAGCTCCCAAACCCAGTCCACAAGCCTGACTCGGCCTTCCTCGGCCCTTGGCTTGATGACTTCTCTTCCACAAGTTATTTCTAATAGAACAACTCCAAAACTATAGACATCTGATTCATTACTAACCTTACTTGTGTAAACACATTCAGGAGCCATATAGCCCAGCCAGCACTGTCGTTTGTAACCATTTGGCATGGTCAACTAGCCTAGCCAAACCAAAGTCTCCTATTTTGGCATTAAAATCAGAATCGAGCATGATATTGCTGGACTTTATATCCCAGTGTATAACGCATTGTTCCCATTCTTCATGGAGGTAGAGCAATGCCAAGGCTATGTCTTGCACGATTTTGTATCGATTCTCCCATGGCAAGAAAGATCGTTCTTTGAATAGATGAGAGTCAAGACTACCATTAGACATGAACTCATAGATAAGGAGGAGTTCCTTTTTCTCATGACACCATCCAATGAGTTGGACTAAGTTTATGTGTCGTAGCCGGCTTATGGTCATCACTTCGGCAGCATACTCCTTTATCCCTTGTCTTGACTCTGGATTAATCTTCTTGATTGCAACATTAGCATTCATGCTGGTCAAGTAACCCTCGTATACTCTACCAAAGCCCCCTTCTCCAAGCAATTGTTCGACTGCAAAATTACCGGTCGCCGCGACCAATTCCTTGTGGGTGAATTTCTTGGGGCCTGACACTTGGTTGAATTCTTCGTCAATCGCTAGATGATCTTCTTCTCCACTCATGTCAGTTCTCGTGCTCTTCGAACGGTGACGAAACCAAATAAAGGCTCCGACAAGAATGAGCAATAGGAAAGAACCTGAGCCTAAGATAGACGACAGCCATGACTTGCTCTTTTTTCCAGCCCCGTGCACGATAGAGCTGAATTCCCATGCCTCAATAGTGTGCAACTCGAAATATGAGCCTGTGCTAGACGAGAAACCGAAATTTACCCACTCCTTCGGCATATACTCTTTCATGTTGACTATATCATAAATGACGGAGGCTTTTATGTTGGTACTCGTGGAATCAGCGTCTGTCACGAGAACGGTCAAGTTCTGCGTGCTAGAATTGTATGCTAGCGTAGCATTAATCCTTCCACCATTCATGATTTTATCATTGAGCCAATCGACGCAGCTTGAATTCTTGGAATTGAGATTATTCAAGTCTATACCAACATGTGAACAATTAGGGTCCATACCGTCATTGGGCGCAGTGTCGAACTCAATGGCTAAAAATGAAAAAAAAAAGTTCTGGAAGGACCGCGAGTCAGACCTTCAAGACCAAGTCGTTCTCCCGTCGAGTTGTCTGGGAGTACAGACCCCTCGGGCACAAGAAAGACGGTCAATCCATCAGCAAAAACCGTGCTGTTGTTCGAATTGATGACAAAGGTGAAATGGGTGGTGAAATCTGCCACGTTCCCGGTCGCCTTATCCCAAAGGCGCATAGGCTTGTGGTACGTGGCCCATCCCACGCGTTCAGTGCTGGACTTCGTAAGTTGGATGAAGCTCCCATCATAACTTGAATCGCCTTCGAGTTTTATGATACTATCGTTGAAAGTCTGGAAGCTGAAATTGATGCCCTTTGACGATGCCGAAGCAGTGAAGGCAAAGGCTAGAGAGAGAACCAAGACTAAGAGTGATTGAAGCTCTCTGGTCTTGAAATTAATGATATCTGAGCTGTGAAGTTCCATTCTCGCTGAGGAAACACTGAGGAGTTAACACAGCTTTTTGGTTCCTTGATGTCGTTACCGGCACATATAGGCGTCCGTGGCATGTTCCAAGCACTTTTCTTTGTTGAAGAACTTGCTATCGACCGTGGAACGGTTCTATGCAGACAAAATTGGAACGGTTCTATGCAGACAAAATTGACAAAGTCCACACGTGCTTCCACGACAACTAACCTCTTGATTTGAAAATATGACTAGTCTCTTGATTTGAAAAAAGGGAAAAAAAGGAACACGATTAAAATTAATTCCTCCAGCTTGGCATTGCTGACAACTGACGTAGAAGAAATGAACTGAAATGGCCAGGTTTAGCATTTTTTTTTTTTTAAAGTTTTCTGAACTTTTTCTTTTATTTCTCCTTTTCTTTTCTTATCTTTTCACACCACTTCATTGCCAAGAAGACATCACTGTTGATCTTTTTATGTGGCCCGCACCATCGTCGGAAATGGCGGGTCGCGGCCCTCGCCCATATCTGCAATTTTAACCTCTCCTCTCTAATTGGTTCCATTTTTCCGCAAGCGAAGTAATGAAATCCCACTCGCCTCACACCATCAAATCGCCTCCTGTCACCATCACCATCTCTCCCTCTCCATTAAGACTCTTGTCTTCTTCTGCGTTTCAGCGTTCAGTAACATTGCCGCAACAATCTGCAAAACAATCCGATTCTTCTTCCATCCCACGACTCGTGCAGCTTCACTAGTACTCCTTCAATTCCAGTCATCATGATGAATGTATACGTTAGTGAAGCTGAAGAGAGAGATGACCCCTTCTTACTTCCTCACTCCTCGGTGACAAGAAACAGTCTCCAAAAATGGATTTCGAAGAAGCCATAACGAAGCTGACCACCCAGAGGCGCAACGAAAGAAAAGGTGGCCCTTAGCTCAACAGGTGGGACCATCATCTCCGTTCGCAGGGTCGCCCGAACCCAACTACCAAATGAATAAAACCGACCATCCTAGTCGAGAAGCCATGCCCGATGAGTTCCTATGCCCTGTTTCGGGATTTTTCATGGCCAGCCCAGATCTACACAAGGGTCGCCAGCCATCACCGAGGTCCCGGTGAAGCCTTGCCAATAGTGTGCGGTGATGGTGGGACAGAATAAGAAGAAGATGAACAGTAAGGAAAAGAATAAAAGAGAAAAATCAAAACAGTAAAACGCTTTTAAAAAAAAAAAAAACCGAAGATTGAGACCATTGACGGTAAAAAGAAAAAAAAAGCTTATGAAATTTCTTAAAATAACTTTGTTTGGAGTCATAGACATAAACTTGTGAGTCTTATCATGTAGAATGGTTGGTACTAATTAGATTGGATTGCTGATTTAAATTAGCCGCGTGAACCATATTGAAAAATTGTCAAAAGATTTAGAATTACATTGTGACCTCCTTATATTAAATTTAGGATATTTTGAATATTTTTTCCAGACAAAACCAATCCCATTAGACTTCCTCCATTTGTCATTAAACATGTGCTCTAAAGGATAATCTCTAATTACATAAAAATGCTGGAATTTTATAAGATCCGATTTATAAAACAGTTTACAAGAGCAAACCTATTATTGATGATTGAATATAACTTGCGTAAAGAGCCAACCAAAATTTACAACATCATGTAATAAACTAATTAGGAGATTAGATCGAACGAATTAAGTATCAATCGATCAATTTCCCTTGCTGCTTTCTTGTATGACACTGATTTTCCCCCATTTCTTTAATTCATGCAGTCCATTAAGAGTTGATTACCTATATTTAATTTTTCCTATTGCATTCTACATTTATAAAACATAACCATATTAATTTTCATTTTTTTACGATTAGTTATGCCAAAGGCTGGTAATTTTAAATTCTCCCATTAAGAAAATTCAACTAACTAAGCGAATACAAAATCTCCACAGCTCCGTAGTTGCCTACGATTCCCCTCCGGTAAATTTGCACGAGCGATGTTAATCCTCAACCGCTGTCGTTCCTCAAACCCACGTCGCATCATAGCACATGATGGTTGAAACATTCACAACCATGTTCAAATGTTGCCGCATTTGTAATGTCATGTGTCTCTCTTTTGAAAAGAGGTGATTTACAGCTTGTTCAACTTTAGACTTTTTGTGTCAAACCAATAAAAAAAAGCAACTTGTTTTTGTTTTCCTTATTTTGTTTTCCATCATAAAAAAATAACTTTTGACATTTTGCTTATACTTGAGAAAAGGAAAAATCCAAGAAATTGAAAGGTTGCTGGAGATCGTTCTCTTTCTAATTATCGCGCCTAGAAAAAGGGAACT